>JAXRJS010000010.1:0-12500 GCA_037127375.1 Dione juno | reverse complement strand
AAGTAATAGATAGATCATTGTTCTGAGATGGACACTGATTGATGTGTAGGTTTAATGAAGGCAAATATAATAAAAAAAAAACTATTAGGACTGAATAGAGGACAAATATGCTAAGAACTGGGCTACTGGCCTTTATGTAACTGGGCTACTGGGACTATGAATATACTATAATATAAAATCTTGAAAACGGACGCCAATATATATATATATATATATATATATATATATATATATATATATATATATATATATATATATATATATATATATTGGCGTCCGTTTTCAAGAATAAGTCTATACCGGACTTATCATAAAATCATACATTTTAAGCATTTTCAATCTCAAATTGTTTCTGGCCTGCGGCTGATATAAAAATATATATATAATCATATCCATAATATTTGAGGTCATCAAAATATGATTTATTATAAAAGCAATAAATCATATTTTGATGACATAAAATAGCACAAAACACCAATTAAAACTTGGTTATGACTTATGCCTGTTCCAAAAGTTTTATTAAACATATCAAAAGGAATTTTGGAAATCTTGTCATACTTGTATCACAAACTTTTAATAAGAAACAAATATGACGAAAAGTAAGATTTCCAGAAATTAGGCCGGACAAACAGACAGATAGACAGACAAAAAATTTAAAAATGAAAATATCGTGATAAATGTTTCAATAATATACACAAAAATCTCAGTAATTTGGAATCACATGCAGACACTCCAATTTAATTTATATGTATACCCGTAGATGTATAGATAAAGAGAAATGTAACGTACTTTCTCGATAATTAATTGATACATCTTGTTAACACGTTTGCCTCACATATTCCGCATTTAGCAGTGTAGAAGAAAAACCTTAAGGTTCTCTCGATGATGAGAAAGATATTACATTATCATTAATATTACTTATATACGAGTACTTTAGTAAGTTACAGTCATACAAATGGCTCCTTATTATAACTTACAAAATTGTAAGATAAAAAATCTTTTCAAGGTTTCTTTTTTATATTTATAATTTTTGTTTCTTGACGACGTGTATTACTGCTGAATAAACGTAATTTACCTTATACTTGTACACGAAGCGGGACACCTGACTGGCTTGGCTGAGAGCCAGCTTCTGTTCGTGTAATACCAACTACTAAGAGTTGCTTGGAAGTTATAAGTTATAGGCACTTTCAACAGACAGATTGTATGATTTATGAGTTTGAAGGAAATGCTTATATAAATCAAATTGTTATTTATCGGCGATCCACACCCTACGTTAAATATTGTTTTGAAAAATAATATCTAAAAAAAATATTCCGGTCGTTCGTTCGTTATCTGTGAGTCGTTCTCGCGGACCGAGGATTTCGTTTCAATTTTATGGTTGTAGGTCAGTCAATTAAAGTTGACAAAATTAAATATAATAAAGTTATTTAGTAATTTCTCTTCTTTGGGCAGCGAAAATTTGTAAAAATCTCCCTACAGAGTTGCCAACAACGTAATAAACTGTAAAAAGCATATATGAATTTTGACCCAGCTTGATGAAGAATGCATGGCTTACTGGTTAGAGCTCTTGGACGGTTTTCATGAGGCGCGGGTTCAAATCCCAATGCGTTAAAATTTTTATATGTTTTCTTTAAGTATATTTTCTAATGAACTTTAGTGTTTTGAATAGGTTAAGGGTTAATTTGTATGTGATAGAGTTATTATTGAGAGGTATAAAAGTATCTAGAAATCTCTCTATAGCTTGCTAAAAGACTTTTGGCATTCAAATTCAAATTCAAATTCAAATAATTTTATTCAAAATAAGAATACATGATTCATTTTTTGAACGTCAAATACATTACCACCGGTTCACTAAAGTTAATGCCTCAGACCTGAGAAGAACCGGCGCAAGAAACTCAGCGGGACTTTTTTTATATAGTATTATGATATATTAGTTGAATCATTTCAAAAAATTCAGTTTATTTACCCCACGTGAAAGATTCCTATAGGATAACATAGCTAATGCCCTTTACATCTATTGTTGGTGCCAAATGAAATAAATTTTTCGATGAGAATCGCAATAAATATCTACACAGTCAAAATGCCTGCTTTTGACCTACTTTAACGAGCGTCGCGACACCAATTTCTTGTAATTACTTCTAGATGAGCCACCAGTCGCCAATAAGCAACTACATAGATTCTACAGAATGTCTATTTATTTAAACCATTGTTTTAGTCCAGCCTTATTTACACTTTGTATCCTCTTATATAGTAAGCTTAATTACAATATAACAATGTTAACATTTTGAAATGTATGTTCAAGTCTAAATACATATACACAATGCTAACTAAGTGATATTAGAATTAAATTTCTAGAATACATACGAATATGCTCTAAACTAAAATAGATATTACAGTAATAGATACTAAAATAATGGCTTAGCCATAGTTTTGTCATAATATTTCAAACAGATACAAATCACAAATTTATTTACACTTTTTATACTGGTAATTTTTATCTACGTGTGGATCATGGAATAAACAACTATATACGAGTACATAGTAAGAGTTTATAAATTTCAAATTCTTTTTATCGCTTTACATCATTTTACACGTAGCGTTCTGACAGATATTGTTTCATTTTCTATTGAACGCTTCATGTCACTACGTATAGTCATTGGACCGTTCAATGGAAACTCGCGTTATTGTCTATTTTACGTAACCTATTCAGAAAACTCGATCAACAATAAAATATATATATAATGATGAATTATTACCAATTCGATATGAATTTTCATTCATATTTATCAATCGTATGTCATCAAATAAATTTATTTCATTTAATAATTACACGTAATTAGATTGATCTTGTTATTGTGATTTTTAAAGTGCTAATCCACATTAGGGATAGAAAAAATCTATTTTAATCTTTACATGGGCAAGCAAGAATATGGACTTGAGGAATCGCTCCTTCCATCATCACCTTACGCGAATTATCCAATAGTATACAATTAGACTTCTTTACGTCTTTTTAATATTTGAACAATTTCTCTCATAACTCCTATTCGTTGAAGTGTTGTATCGTAATCAGATTATTTATATTATCATAGATGATCACTACAAGAAGCAAATATATGCTTTTTTAAGAAGTTTTATAAAATCCTTATAAAATGTGAAGGGTTCTCTCGATTTTCCTGGAATTTCTTCATTAGATCCTAACACGGTGACAATGGGACTATCTCGGGAGTACCCTCTTGCAAATAAAAAGAATTACTCAAATTGGTTCACAAATGACTGAAATATCGAGTGACATATATAAACAAATATATACATCCTCCTTCTCCTTTTCGAAGTCTGTTAAATATAAAAAGACAAGCCACTCTTTCTTAATTAAAGTTGACTAATAAAAATCCATAGTAATAACTATCAAATGCGCAACTAGAGTGTAATTTTAATGGCTCCATAGATTGCCAGCTACGAAGCGTTGAAGGCGAAGCCATTAGTAAGGTTATGATCATTAAGTACACAAAGTAGTTTTGTTGTCATCTGTAGATCTGAGTATAATAATAATATTTACAAAAACTTGGATAACTTAAGATGACATATAGACATATAGAGACATCACATATAGACATATAAATTTAAATAATTTAAAAATAAGAGATGAATGAATGATGTTGAAAGAAAAATCGATATGCTTAAAATAGGCGACTTTTATGTTGAAGGCGCTTTGTTCAAAGTTAAATTATTTTGAGTATTTTGCTAGTAAGCATTAACATTTAAAACATATGACATTATATTCATCTATACTTCACTCGCATCCTGGAATCCTGAAACCAGGTAAATGCAATTATAAATAGTGGCGTTGATCTCTGTCTACTTGAGAGTAGGATATTAAGTAAACATATGAGTACAAAGATTAAAAAACAAAAGTATCTTATTTTTCAAGGTAATACTTATTAACATATCTAAATTGAGAAATCATTTTCAGATTAAATGTACTGGCGCAAGTCCACGCACCGACACAAGTCAAATATTAAAAGTGTGTCGTGTATCTTCCTTAACTACCCATGACGACCTCAGTCAGTCCCATGGGTTGGCACAAAGTTTCAAAGTAACTTAAGATAAAGTAAATTGTCTGCACAAAAACATTCATTACGCAACGGCTCACCGAGAAAGGCTATTCACAAGTAGCGACGAGAATTAAGCTTTACAAAAAGAGTAAATATAAGTAAAGTCGACGCCGGGCTATTTCCGCCCTAAAGGCCATCTGCGCCCGAGGTGTAGTTGCTTGTTGACTGGTTAAATAATGCCTCGTTGCTGACTGTAAACATTCTGCACTCCATTGCAGCTGGTGACAGCAGGCTAAGCTGAACTTAAGCTACTGAAACGTGTAAAACTTTCAAACATATTTCACACATATTATATACTATGCATATATAGATAAGTATGGTTAAAACTTATTTGATCAAAAGGTGTAATAAGTAATTGGAATAATAAACAGTAATGTCAATTTTGAGTTATCGTTCCTTTGTCTACTTTGCCAGAATAAAAGTTATACAACCAAGTATTACCAGCCTAGTATATTTAGACCAATGTTTTCATAAATTTGTTATAAGTTGAGCAGACAGAAATGAATGTCAAAACACTCCGATATCAGCTTTCTCTCCAAATTTTACACATGGTGTGAGTGAGTGGCGGAACACTACGCTGCCTGTCTCATCCGAGACCCGCGCCGCGGTGGTGTAATCTTTTTATTGAAATCTCTTAAGTATACCTTCTAAAATCATGACACTTTTTATCATCAATCATGACGCTCTTAATTGACAGTAGATTTGGATAATATGGATTTATAATTGACAGGAACTCTTAATTATCATAACAAATCTGAGGATAGATCATTACGGGAAGGTTGAGCATCCATTGTTTAATTTATTCATAATCCCGTCACTTTGGGAATTTAATTGAATAAATTTATTTTGTGCAAATTAAAAGTATTTTAACTTAATTATGAACTATTATATTTATTATTTATATTATGCTACGGATAAATATATACTGATTTTGAATATAAATATTTTGCTGTGTAAAATCATTTAAATGGTGATCGAAGATGGCTTGTTCAAAGCGATCAAAACCAGCCTTCTTCTTCTGCCTGGCACTAGTCCCGGCTTCGTTTGCAAGAGTCTGCCTTCCGAATAAGCTTACTCCACTTTGCACGGTGCAGTGGACAATCTATTGGCACACATTTCCTGCTTCACGACATCCAGCCATCGCTTCCTTGGGCGTCCGGGTGGTCTAGCTCCAGGGACAGAGATGTCAAGGCACTTCTTTCCGACATAGTTCTCAGATCGGCGCATAGCCATACCATCTTAGGCCACGCTCTTGAAGCTTATCCGCTACATCACGGACCCCAAGACTACTTCGAATGAATGTGTTGAGTATGCGGTCGGACCGCGTAACGCTACATATCCACCTCAGCATCTTCATCTCCGTGACGTGAAGAACCTGAATGTGCTGAGATAGTGTTGGCCAACATTCGCTGCCGTATAAAAGAACTGGTCAGATAATGCTCTTGTATATTTCACCAGTTCTTTTTCCGTTCAGCTTGGGCGGTATTCTGCTATCGCTGACCACACCAGTGACCTCCCGCCATTTGGCCCAGGCAGCGGTTATACGGCATGGATGCCGTGGTCGATGCCTCCAGACTCACGAATCCAAGGTACCTGAACTTCTCCGACTTAACGGTTGGCTCAGGCCCGATGTGAATGGTGTTCGAGCCCAGAGTATTGAAAAAGAACCGACTAAGCGCAGAGCCCTGGTGAACCCCTACTGTAATCGGGAAGTGCTTGGTGTCGCCAACAGCGGTCGTAACTACTGAAGCGGAGTCGTTGTACATATCTCTGGTAATCTCAATATAGGCTTCAGGGATCCCCTTGGATCGCAATGCCCACCAGATACACTAACGTGGCACATAGTAAAAGGCCTTCTGCAGGTCCAAAAAGGCCACATGCAGAGCTCTCCTTTTTTCTCTGTAAGCCTACATCAAAGTTCTGAGGGCAAAAATGGCGTCCAAAGTTCCTGATCCAGTTTGTATATAAGCTTCTGCCCCTCCACAGATTTCAAGTTTATCGTATAATAGCAACAAACTTTCACTGCGGGCCCTGGCTACAGCTCTTTTGCTGGCACGTTTCGCTGCTATGAACTCTAATCTGTCTCCAGGAGAGTTAGAGTGCTGCTATTTTTTAAACGCAGCCTGTTTTTCCCGAACCACTCCCTTCACCTGGTCATTCCACCACCATGTCTCTCTGTTGATGTCACGTCCATCCTTAGTAATGCCAAGAACTCGCTTGCCCACTGCAATGATTGCTGAATGAGCTCGATCTCAAGCAGCCTTGACGGTCTCGGTGTTAGTCAGTAGATTTTGACTCTCCATCTCCGCCAGGAAATTAGTCTGCATCGGTCCATTTAACAACCACCACTTGATCCTAAGCTTGCGTTTCTCAACTTTTCCATTTGGGAGTAACATTATAGTCCATGACAAGGAGATGATGTTGGGCCGTCAGGCTATCATCACCAGGAATAACCTTACAGTTAGTCACCCTGCCTATATGACACCGTCTAGTCAGCAAATAATAAATTTGAAATGAGTGAGACCCGTTCTTGTACGTTGTAACGGGTTCTGAGGTGAAGAAAGTCTTTACGATGGCCAGATCAGACGCAATGCAAGTTCTCAGAATATTTTCTCCCTCTACACTGCGAAGACCATATTCAAAACCCCCGTGAACACGTTCATATACCTCAGCAACCCTACTCACGTTCCCGTTCAAATTCCTCCCAATTAAGACTACTTCGGTAGACGGTATAGCGAGTAGGACCTCTTCATACTGCTCCCAAAATGTCTACTTTCAGCCATACTATAACTCGCCTGAGGAGCATAGGCACTGATTAGTTTGTGGTAACGCCCTCACCTGCATCAAGCGGTCGCAGCGACGGTCAATTTTTAGAAGCCCATTCATCAGAATTCAGAAAGCAGAAAGCTCTTCAGAAAGCACTACCGCCACACCGTTTTTACCTGTAGGTGACCCAGTATATATAAGGCGGTAACCCTGCCCGATGTTACGAGACTTATTGCCCTTCTGGCGAGTTTCCTGAAGGAAAGCACTCTGGACCCGACGTCTCATGATTACTGCTAGTTCTCTGCATCGTCCGGTTGGAGAACTAATATTCCATGTTGCAAGGCGGAGTTTCCGTCTGGGTACTAACGTCGTTACCCGTGCCCGTACCTGACACGGTAGCCCTTGCTCACTTGTCGCAGGTGTATGGCGACGTGCGTTCGCGTCGTTTAGCGGCGACGCCTTAGCCGTACCCAGCTCATTCTTTAATCGATCCATTTGAGTGGCAAGTTGTGGTTTTTAGTGGAACGATTGCTATCTGACCTCCAAACACATCACTGGGACAAACCATGACTTGGAATGACTTGGAAAATGCGGGAAGGACACCACTTCCATGGATTGGATGCGGTTATAAAAGTGGTGGCTCGAGGATTCGGGGTCGTGTACCCGTATGCCGAAAACCAAATATCGGACAGATAATTGGCTAGCCTTATTTAGGATTATTGTTGTACAGCTTCCTCAGCTCCATAAGGGGAAACAGAATAAATAGTTTTGGTAAAACTTGTTTTATTTTGAGTGTTTCGATTTTTTTATAGAAATCAATCAAAGATGTAATATGGTTTGCAAATTATACTATTACTAGAATAGTCTAGTTTAGGTTTAATTTATGTGTACAATAAAGTGGCTATTAGCATTGCAAACCTAGTCGGATATTACTGGACGCTGTGTTGAGCTAAAGGTTTATTTGCATGTTTGATTCGGTGAGACAATTGCTTTGTGGAATAGCGAACATTAATACATCTTTTATATGTTTAATATTATAACAATATATAAATAGCTCACTATAAATAAACGTTGTGTTTTTGATTGTGTCTAGCTGTTGGTAATAATGGATTCGAATCTCACTCGGGGAAAGCGATTACTTTTATTTCTAAGCTCTTGTAAGTGCGACAATGAGTTCCACTATTCAACACACAGTCTCGAATTCGGATGGAAGTGGACGGAAAGTGGAGTGGAAAGTGAGTGGTACTTACGCTACTTATGAATCAGTGCTCGCACAGGGAATTCTAATTAATTCGACGCCAAGTCCAAATTCGCTTAATAAGGCATACTAAAATCTCGTCACCGCTCCAAAAGGAACAGGCCAACCTCAATGTATAAGGTGCCCAAGTCTGTATTAAATTAAAGTGAAAAGTTTCAATTCTGAAACTTTATATAAAAATATATACCGATCACGTACTATAAAGGATATTAATAAAATATATACTATTTTACAATATTCTGTGTTTACTTTTGTTTGAATTTACTTAGTCTGTACTAAGTCTAAGTCTGTTCTTTTTTTACTTTTTTGTACTAAGGACACTAGAACAAAAAGAAACCCGCTATTAATATGCTTATTTTGTTGTTGTTTTTGTTTTGTAAGTTTCTGCTAAAAAATCTCACTTATACGACTGATTATCCCATACAGCTTATCTTTATGACATCCGTTTGGAATAAAAGATTTTAAAAAGGGTAACACCGATATGTCACATTAAACACGTATGTTTTTTCAAACATAAATTACTTACCAAAAAGCTTATATTATGCATAAATTAAATATTTATAAAGCGGAAAATGAAGTGTCTTAACGCTATTTTCTCTCCACATAGCCTGCTTTATGTGAGATAAAACAAATATATATCGCTTACAGGGAAAATTTCTCTAAGAACTTAGTCAATATGTGCTGGTAACAATACCTATAATATAAAAGCAATGTACCGTTTAAGTAAACTTAGAAGTTTTTACATCGTATAAAGGAGTAACACGACCTAATTGCAATACGACGACATTTGTGTATAACTAACTATACAAATACCTTATAAATTTATGAAGTTTATTAAAAGTATAATTTGTTTTAAATTTTAGTACTATTGTGTGCATTGTTGTAAAATTAATTCTCTTTAATACGTCTAATAATAATATACGTACAACAAATACTATAACTACTAATGGACGCAATTTTTTTCATTTTATGATCGAAAATTAATTATTCTGGGTCTAAATTTACCAACAGCTCAATTAATCACTACGGCAGAAACGTTTATTTCTCTTGTCAATCATTATTCGTAAAAAAACTGTTGTGAAATGGAGATAATATTGAGGCCATCGTGGCGCAGCACACGTCTGATTATTAACGACGTTAGTGGGTTCGATTTCCATTTGAGGCAAGGAATTAATTTCATTTCCTCGCTCTGAGCTAAAAAGACAAAAAGCGGCGACCGGCGGATTCCACCTCCCGGCGGTGGCTGCCTGAAGTCTTCACATTAAACTCCCTCACCCTATCCCTGTATATACATACATAATGAAGCTAAAACAACACTTATAAGTAAATTATTACATTTTAACCAACTTACAGAAAAGAGGTTATCAATTTGACCTCTATGTATGCGATATTATTGAAAATGGATAATATTTAAGTATGATGATTTATTTAGGTCCCCAACCTCTCTTTCTCTTTTAGTATATGTATATTAAAATTGTAGCTTAAGCTAGAAATTAAGGTATCTATCGCATCACATTTCTGAAGGGAATATATATTATATAGGTACCTAAGTAAATGAAACATATCGTTAATTTTAAGATTCTACTAAGGTTACCTATTTGTAATACCTTTGTAATTGACAGGTATTTCGAGACAATTGAATTTATTTCAATAATTTGGTATTTGTTTCATTCCTCTCTATATTATAAAAAGTAAATCTACAATTACCTAAGTGATAAAACCATATTATAATATAGAGCTTGATTTATCAGCTTTGCATGAGTAAAAGTAACAGAGGAAAAATGTGAAGGTCTAAGACGACTTAGCGCTTTACTAGCAGCGCAAAGTCGCTTCTAGTCACACAAGATGATAATAATGCACCTTGCTAATGGATACAAGAATTTTCACTTAAACATTACTCTATATATTTTATTATGTGTTTAAACGTGTATTTTTATTTAATATGCTATTTATATTTTTGCCAGTACTGTTCTTTCCCGTAACCGTTATTTCAGGTTTCTACGCTGTTTAATTGCAGCTTTACGTTGTCTGTCTGTCTGTCATCACTCAGCAAGAATAGAATTCTATATACCTATATATATATATATATATATATATATATATATATATATATATATATATATATATATATATATATATATATATATATATATATATATATATATATATATATATATATATATATATATATATATATATATATATTTCACATTTTCACAATTCACTGAAAAGTATGCGATACTTAAGAATTTCCTTTCAAAATCGTATACACACAAAATTATTCAATTTAATATAAACATATATATTAGTTTACTATACTAGCACTAAGACGATATATTACAAAATGCCTGTATGAACCCAGACATACTTTAACTACCATACGTGTGCATTTCTTAATTACTTCTATATAAGCAGACTATACGACGGAGTACTTAGGTACGCCACTCGTAGCCCGCGGCGCTTCAACTAAGAGCCCTAATGGAGCTTGCGAATCTCAGCCGAGCTTTATTTAATAGAATACACCCTTATAGGTCTTTCAGAAATTTAAGGTGAATTTTGAAATTTAAATTGATTTAAATTCAATTCAATTTAAGGATTACAGACCAATTTGTATATATACGTAAGCTATATCTATATAATAAAGTTGAAGTTATGCAAATCGCATGTATGACGAAATTGTTTGTCTTTAAAAGTTCTTAACAAAAATCTGGGACAGCATACGCAATTTAACTAATTGCAAAAAAGCATTTACAGAGCTTTTATAAGTAATACGGTATTATACCTTATATAATAAAAAAAGAAAGCTAATATTACCCGTTACAGCAAAAAAATAAAGTTCTCTTAGTCGTGATCACAGAGTGAAAATACGAAGGCGGTCGGCGCGTCGTGGGCTTTACGGCATCGGACGGCGGACCCGACGGGGCTACGCAAAAATCACATGTTACGGAATTGTTCCCTTTTAAAAGTCCGCGGCAACATTTACCTGTCTCCTAAAGATAACCTACGGCTATCAATGTTAAGAATTATAAAAAAAAATAATTTAAAAAAAAATAGATATGTACGACTCGTTAAGAATACGTTATTATTCCTTATTTTAAAAACATGAGAAAAATTGTGCATTTTTTGTTGATCATACTGTGATCATATTAGATAGGTAAAAAATGGTACTTTGAATATTACTTTCTAAGATCGATTCAGTAGTATATATAATTGTTTTATAGAACCTGCTATAAAAAAATGATATATACTACTGAATCGATCTTAGAAAGTAATATTCAAAGTATCATTTTTTATATGAACATATTATGCTGTTTTTAATATTTTCAAAATAAGCAAAAATCTATATTTTCATATGGAATGTTCACGAACATATTTCTTTTAATAAAGCTCAAGCGGATATCGCTGCAGGCAGTCGCAAGTATATACAATATACATACGTATATTACGTCACGTTAATTGTTTCGGTGTACTTGCTGACAGAATTACTCTGGATACTTAGAATGTGTCATGTGTCATACACAGCTCTTACTAATTTCGATTTAACCACGGGGGCGAGCCTGAAGGCAAGTATATGATAGTACCAATGAAATAATGAGTAGTTCTGTAAATGTGATGTTATATATCCCACAGCCTTCCTTAATGAATTGACTATTCCACACAAAAATACTGTTTCAATTTGAGCTAGTAGTTCCTGAGATTAGTGTGTTCAAGTAAACAAACAAACTTTTCAGCTTTATATTATTAGTACAGTCTTTTTTTAAATAATTTTAATTACATATAGAAAAAGTTGCCGTTAGGGAGTCGCTACAGGCTTAGTTAGATTCTATTATAAATAAACGATGACCCAGAACAAATATGAAAAAAAATTAACATCATAACCATTTATAATACTAAAGCACCCCTGTCAATGATATTTAAATAAAGCTCGGCTGGTTGACACTTATTAATGGAGTTGTAATAAAATTCTGTCTTGAGTGCTGTAAAAATTGAAGTGTAGATTGAAGTAAGAGGAAACTCTACGCTTATTAGGAAATTTAAATGTACCGTTATTTGTAAGCATGGCTGGCATCAAAAAGTAAAAATAAAAAAAACGACCTCGTTGATTTGTATTGTCAAAATGTTATTTATTTCGACGAATTCTTTTAGCTTTTTTTGTTCAAATAAAAAAATAATTTATATTTATATTAACATGAAAGGCTTATTAATTAGTGAAATTCGACAAGGGTTCGTTTATTACAGCATGTCTAATATAGATGAACTAAGGAACTAATTTGAGTAATATTTAAGTAGTATTAGTTTGTATCGTAATTTTGAAATAAAAGTTATAAATATAAATTAAAGAAATACCCACACTTAGCATTTTT
>JAXRJS010000009.1:3622500-4180159 GCA_037127375.1 Dione juno | reverse complement strand
TAGAGCATTCATTTCATTCATTTATATGACCAATGTGTCAATCGATCATTAAAAATAAACAGTGGTTTAATACTAATTACTAAATTTGATCGACGACGATTACGAAGTTCAGCTAAATAAAAGCGTTGAAAAATATTAATATGATTATCTCATCTTCACCATTTATTTTTCGTTTTTTATTTGAATGAAAATGTGTTTAACATGTTTTTAAAGTGTGAAATAGACCACTCTAAGAAGAAACATATTTTAGTATCCATGCATTCTAATAAAGCTATGTCGAAATTATTATACGCTAAGTTGTACTATACTACAATATATATTGTCGGCTCTGCAAGGAGATTTTAACAATTGTCCGTTAACCAAACATTACTTCTAGAAATGAAAATTTGACGAGTGTTTAGAATGAGGTTAAATGTTAAAACTTTTAATATTTAACCACATTTAACATTTTTGATTGTTTTACAACTCACTAAAAAAAAGGAAAAAATGTACAATTAAAAACAAAATTTTGAAATCTACAATATATTTTATAGGAATTAATTTATAGGGATGATAGCTCGTTACTGTGAGTTTGTCCAATTTTAGTAATAAATTAATCATGAGTCAGTTCGACCCTCATCAATGTAGAGATATGTCATATTGATTGAATGTTCTTAATTATATAAGTTTGCCTTTTTAAGCCCATTGGCATTAAAGCGGGAACTACAAATTTATTATATTTTTCAAAATAATGATTTAAAGCCCTGACTATTATTCTGCTAGTTAGCAAATTATACTGTTTTGTGTTTTATATTTAGGATAAAATATATTGTCACAATCTAATAAAACATTCTTTTCGGCATATTCAGAGGCTTAAAGTTATGTATGCAAATTCGAAATCGTTTTTCTTTACACATCGTCATTTCACGTCACGCTAGACATATAAAATATTTTAATATATAATGTATTTAAATTTAATATCCTCTGAAATAAGCCATCTCGAATCATGCCCCGACTTATCACCGTAGGTTCTTTTACGACGAGACCCATTAATCATTTTGCCTCATAATAATAATAGTAAAGACGATAATTTAAAACAATTTGTGTGATGAGATTGCGACATATAGAATATATGAAATTTGAAAATTTGAAATTGATGAACTTCATAAATTTGAAATGTCATCCAAAAATTATAGCTTCACGCTATTTCCAGCATGTAACAGCGGGTAGGCAGAGGGAACCTATTGTTAAGACACTCCATTCCCCGCTTTCTGCCTTTCGAGACATTGCCTGTTAAGTGACGGAACACAATGAAGCGCTTTAGCTTGGTACTCAGTGAGGAAAGGAAAATAATACATCATTTTTGGGTGAGATTCGAACTCATAACCGCTGCGTTTACAGTAAGACGCTGTGCCGTTACGCTTCGAAAAATTATACCCATGAATTATATGTACCTAAGTCATTCAATAAACTTCAAATGTTACTGATATACTGCCACTGTATGTTTAATTGAATGTTATTGTTATGTTAATTCTCCTTCGGGACTATTATACTGATAGACGGAGAGACAAATACATAAAATAATTATAGTTAATCAATAATTTATGACACATGTACGTTGCTTACTCTGCAGGGCGATTTTCAAAAATGTCCGCCGAAACGCCACAGGTAATATGAAAACGATTTAAGAACGTAAAATTTAAATTTAAATCGATAAGACTAGACTAGTTTCACTGTAAATAATTTTAGGATATCTTGTTCAATTAAAATAAGTATGTCAAATATGAATGCGATTAATATGAAACATTCTTTCCTTTTTGAAACAATTTTAAATTCAGGACATGTATTATGCTTTATTTCGCTTTTTATTACTGCCTGTAAAAGACATGGACGAAATTAATTAAACACGTTTTCTGTGACATGAGAAAAATATAAATATAGAATAATTATAAAAAATAATTATTTTTCATTAAGATATATTTTTTTCATTAATGTTAGTTTTGGGAAAAACAGGGTCAAATCCTTAGAAATAAAAAGAAACTTAATTTAAACAATTAGATCTTGAATGTTTTAATAGAATTGAAATCTTTGTAGAATTCATTTACTTTTATAAATATTAAGAAAATTAATATCGAGTAAAAACAAAGATTGAAAAATTACAAATTTCATTTACATATTTAACATCTATCATGCCTCTCTCTCTCTGTATTATTGAAAAATTTTAACAGATAGCAGTAGTATAAATAATATGTTTAATAGTAATAATAATATTTTTGCATATATATGTAAAAACAAGGCATAAAACTACCAATTCGAGTAAATATATAGGTTTTACATAATTAATAAAAAATATAATGAGATTGAATATGTGATATGAAGTATAATTAAGATTTATGTACACGTGACACATTCAGCAGCTACATTGGGTTACATTGAAACGATTAACGTCACGTCATAGAAACTATAGCCTTCTTCGATAAATATAACTGTCATATTTAAACATTTTTTTTATTCGATTTCTTTCTAGTTAGCCGTTATATAACAACTATTATTATAAATGTATAGGTCTTCAGCTGTACTTCACCATATATGAAAAGGGAACTGAAAATAATTCATTATCCACACAGGGATTAAGCCCACAATACTCGCACTTATAAACAGATGTTATCACTTATCACTATAATATAATATTTTTTTATAATAATATAATATGGTTTATAGAACATACTAAGCTAATGTATACATTACATTACCTTCATTTACACATTCATAATGTTGAATATATATATTGATAATATTGAATATATATATAGATAATATAGAGTATATTATATAATTATAAGAATAAGAACCCATTTCTAGGCACAATAAAATCATTAGAAATAACGTTGTTGTCATCGTAAATGGCTAATGATTTTTATAACTCTATAATTTAATATACCTTAGGTAAATCCCGAATGATACATGTTTGGACTTAAGCTACTATCGATCATTTAAAGGAATGTATGAAGAAGAAAATATAATACTATAGTAAATTCGTTATTTATATTACGATCATATCTCATACTTCACTCACAAAATTGAATCGTTCCTTAGAACATTTCATTTTTCTCGTTCACTCGTTTTCAATCAAATGGAAATTTCGGAGATGAGTTTAGGACATTGATGTAAATAAATACGATATGTAAAAACTGAGTGGGATGGAAGCTAAGAACATAGACATAAATTGATAAAAAATTACTTATTTTTCAATAGAAGTTCCTTTTAAATATTTCTTATTTTTACAGTACCTATGTACCATTAACAACAATAAGAAGTAAAACCTATAGGATTTTCCCTAATCCGGAATTGAATACACGACGATTACGTACACTTCCTCTGTGATTTCCGACTTACATATGCGGTGTATAATGTCAAATTATTTTATAAATAAAGAATGAGAACAGCTAACGTACCAAACGAAATAGTTTGTATAAATTACAGCATGTTTATTTATACTATAGAAGCATCTCATTGTAAACGTGACGATTGTGGGACTGTGTGTTGTGGACTAGAGGGAATGAATTATTTTTATTTTCTTATTCTACCCAAACTGACCAGTGACAAAGGAGCTCCCTTTGTGTACACACATATTGTCCTGAATTTGACCAAAATGCGGAGAACGGTATACACCATTCTCGATTGACACTAAGTTCTTTATATACTTCAAATCTTCTATATGATTGAAATTCCTGCCGCATTTCTATTGTTAATGTGGCTCTATCAGGACGTATTCAATATAAATTGGGTAATAGTGGTTCTTGATTCTGTGAAAAGGTTTGTAAAGAGGACAATAGTGCACATTTCGAATGAACAGCTCGCTGGATCGAGGCGCGCTACCGACGATAGTACGACTAAAGTTCAATAGAAATTGTGTCAATAACTGTCATATTTCAGAACGTTCATGTGAACGACAGTTTTTTTGTATATTTTGTTTCTACTATACATAGTTTACAAATTTATACAAAGTTATACAAATGTGAAATTAACTATTGAGTGAATGTATTTTTTTCTTTGATTTAATTAAATAGACTTTAATTTTCAAAATATTTCTTTCATTTCATTTTGAGACGTTTTTGATAAAAAAAAATAATGGTCAAGTGCGAGTCCTACTCGCGCACCGAGTGTTCCGTGCCTATTTCATGATTGTAGGAATTTCACTAAGGAAAATACTACTTAAAAAAATAACAAACTTATAGTTAATTTCATACAAAATCCACTCATTTTGTATGAAATTAACTACAACTAAGTTAAACTTATAAATTATCAATTTTGAGATTTTACCCTTTATAAATAGTGTAAGATCTCAAGTCTCGTCAAATTTTATATGTCTAGATCAATGAAGTGATATGTGTGATCTGTTGTAGAATGAAGTACAACAAATAAGAGTCGAAAATCTTAAAATTGCGGTCGTATGCGCTCATTTTATATGAAATGAGCTACAGTATAAGTTTGTAATGATGTTTGACTGTTTTTGGGATTTTTCCCTTTGTTTGTACAAGAAGTTCTAACTTATTGGCAAAATGCTTATATCTTTTGATTGCGTTGCCTTAGAAGTTTGATTTTTTTTTGTGCTTAACAAGAAGTTACTGATTTGGATATTTGATATTAATTTCAGTTTAATTCCTAAACGTGATTTTGAGAAGATTGTCTTGACAGAAGGACAGGCAGATAAACAGAGGGATAACAATACGCTCCTATAAGGGTTCCATTTTTTCCTTTTGACGTACGAAACCCTAAAAATACTATATTCGACAAAGTTATAAAAGTGTTGGCTCTTTTAATATAAATTAAAAATAAGCATCACATTATAAAATCCATTAAAATTATTAACACACATTTTAATTTTATGTCATAGGCCGCCATGTTGCATAAAATCTCTGTAGCTAAAATCTTTATCAAAAGTTTCTCATATAACAAGACGCAAGAACTACGTTGAAATTAATTTTGAAAGCAACGTCGCGGCTTGTTATTTTGCTACTGCTTGCGCAATTGCTTTGTTATTGTTATATTTTTTCCATCCATTCCGCTTTCATTTCTAGGGAGAGAGAGCATTAGCACTTTAAATATAAATAAATTCCATCTTTACTTAAATGAATTATCAACACACCGTATATTACATAATATGTATGTACTGTTAAATAACACTAGCAACACTATATAATCATCCTAATTCTTATTGCACACTTTTAATTTTAGTTCACATAAACATACTCTTTAAATATTCTAAGAATTTCTTTTTTGTAAATTATAAATAAGAAAATTTTATTTAACATTAATATATAATTTGATTGTAACTTAAAAAACAAAACACTACTTATCAACTAAATAATTCAAATTAATACCTATGGAAAATACCTTCTCACAATAACATATTCTATCTACTACACTAACGAGCAATAAATCAGCATGGACCGTCTTTATATTATAGCATACATTTAAATAGTACTTGATTTATTGTTAAAAGGGTACGCATATAATACCAAACTTTATTGTCTGTGGTAGAATGAACTTGTTTATGTATTCGGGGAAGTTTACTATGATTATTTACAGAGGACAAATGTTGTGTATACTATAGGCACAAATCACATTGAAGTACAACAGATAGTCTTTATTAGATCAACAATTTACATATGAATTCTCCTAATTTATTTTATTCGCTATCTCATCATTAGGTACAATCTTATACATTAAAAGTCATAGCTTTACCTATGCTATTATTATAAAGCATTGTTTTTATATTGCTTAACTATAATATTAATATAAGTTTTTAAATAATATACGTTTCTTTTGTATGTAAATATAATTCAAATTTGTATCTATAGTCCGGGGAGCCTCAACAAATGAAAGGCTATGAAATCCAACTATAGGCATAATTTAATATTATAATATTACAACATACTATGGTGAATAGTAATTCAAAATTCAAATTCAATAAAAAATGTCGCAAAAACGGCAGAGCTTGAGAGATCCCATTGCGTGCGCTGCGGAAACGGCTTAAATCACGCAAAAATCATGTATGACGGAATTGTTGCTTTAAAAAAGTTCTTCATCAGATCCGCGCCAGCATGTATTATTAATAAGCGGAACTATTTTAAACAATAAACATTATAACTTTTTATTTAATTAAATACATTAGAATTATAATGGTTATCAAGGTTTAAAAATGCAGGGACATCGCCTTCATCTTCGCACTTTCAAGAATAAAATATATTATGCCAATTTTATCCCTAGAAAAAATTTATAAATGGAAGCTTCATTCATTAATTCATTTACAAAGTAGCATAGGCTTACTTTTTAATCAGTCATAAGAATATTGACAGTTAACATAGTAACTATTGATAAAGTAATCTAAAAGTAGTATACAAGATAATATATTTTTTATTATAGTTATATTGCAATGAATATTATTTCTTGATATAAATCAAGCAAAAACCGTTTGTACAAAAAGTATATCCAAACACTAGACCTAAGACCTAATGAAATCTAATCCAAATTAAATATTATCTAGGCTGTTTATGAACAATTAAATTAAACGAATACTCAAACCAATGCATTTAAATGCAGTTTTAAATTTGTGATAAATTTAAATACTAGAGTAAATAACATATATATATATATATATATATATATATATATATATATATATATATATATATATATATATATATATATATATATATATATATATATATATATATGTATATATATATAATTATATATATTATATATATAGAACAAAATTTGTTATATGTACGTAATATAATTTATTTTCTTTTTTATACCGATTTATATTATTAAATAATTTTCGAATTTCGAATTTCATAATTGAAAGTTTTGACGCGGTAAATTTCATACAAATTGAGGCAAAATTAAGCACAGAAGTTCGTGTCTTTGATTGCGTTGACTTAGAATTTTGATTTTATTTGTTTCAAGTGTCTATTAAATTTCTACCATAAACACTAAGAATATTAATAGAAAAGAGATTACCATAAACGTAGTATAACATTCAGAATCCACACAGGTTCTGCCCACACAACTGACTTTATTGCTGTACCCTTGTTGTACTTCCGTTTATAATTAAAACTTGTATCGAAAATCAGGTAGTAATTAGGTAAGCTGGTAACCTTAACCACGCTTATATTAATATATCGACATCGGCATAGACTAAAATATGACATCACATTCTAACAAAACTCCACTTACGATTGTGTGTGATACGCAAGCGCAAGGATGTATAAAATAAGAAGACTTCAAACGGCTTCCTATCTTGACACGTCTGTGCCTCGGCGCGACGGTGACCGACGGTCCAAGATCCATATGATGAGCTGTCACAGTTCGTTCTTCTGAACGGTCGTCCTGCCCAATTCTCTCTTCGTGGGCGAGCTTACCACGTCCCACCCCGCCCGAGGACGCTGTAAATAGCATTCGAGGTAAACAGCAGTATCACAGAAGAAAAAACGAGACGAGATGTCACTGAAGAACAAGAAAATTGTGAAGAAGTGAAAATTATTATTCCAGTATTATTTTGCTATTTAGTTTAATAATTCAAAAATAAAGAAAAATCGTGTGAATTAACTGAGACAAATGGATGTATTTCTTAGTTTTTTTTATTATAACAGCATTAGCAAGAGGAGATGAGTCAGTGGATGGGATTTTAAAGGGGCCTCTAAAGCCTACATACATTTGGGGCACCAGTACCAGGCACTGTACAATGGTTGAGAAACGGTGAATTCATGTAATGGTTCATGTAGTGAAACTTATATTTATTTTATTAAAATATGAGAGTCAATTGATAAAATTTTGATTGGTAATTTAATGAATGTGCACTAATATGTTGTTTTATGATTTAGAAAAGGTGGCAAGGTATATATTTCCTTATAGAGGTACTTCAAACATTTATAACGTATGAAATATGTAAAATATTTTAACATTTCAACACGATGATGAATGTGTTCAAATAGATCAATAAATTAAAAAAAAACGATTATTATTTGACAATAAATTAAATATGTACAGACACTTTTAAGATTTTATTACAGTATAGATGAAATAAACAAACAAGAAATTCCATTTTGAAGTTTTCTAATTATACCTAAAATGTACATAATATTTATTGCTAAACCGAGCACGACACAAGCAGGCGTGTTCCATAATTAACATCGATAATTAAAACCTCGCAAGTTCTTTTGACGTTCGCCTCTGAAACAAATAATAATTTTCTCACAATTTCTTAATAAAGTACCTTTAAGCTCGCTCTTGTAATTATTTATATGTACAAGTAATTTGAAGATTTTCAGTAAGATTAAAGTTGCTTAACAAAGTATTTAAAGACACACTTACAAGGTCGTGATAAAACAACAGCTGAAGTGTAATTTGTTTTTATATAGTTATCAATATATTTTTTACAAGCGACCTGCCCGCGGTTTCACCTGATTGTACTTTAAGATTATCCAATTAATAAACTGAATTGCGTTCGTCATTCGACGTAATTCGTTTACAATATGAAAAATTTAAATACCTTATCGGTATTTCTAAAAGGAATTTAGATTGTTTTGAAAATAAAACAATTATATAACTTTGAGAATTATTATCTTTATCTAGGATAAGTTTATTCCTTTTTTTTGTTTTATATAGTTATTTTTTCACCTTTCCTTTCACCGATCTAACGGTTCTGTAATTCTATAGTGCGGTTTGAATAAATAATGAAATTACTATAGTGTATAATTACATAATATCTCATGAAACGATTTATTTACTAGCTATGCCCAGACACTTTGAAGAAATCGGTAAAGTTATGATTTATCCCGTCTCCCGCACTATTAGTTAGCTATTATAGATTCGAAATTTGTCAAACTTAGTCCGCGTTTTCAGGTTCTTAGTACTTTGATATTTATGAACCGACATTTTTATTTATGAACTGATTGAATAAAAAAAATAGTGATAACACAGACACAAAGAGACAATATATTTAATTGATGGGTTCTATCATACTGACAAATTGATAGTTTTTCTCCTACAGGTTCCATGTACAGACAGCGATCAGTGATATTTTTATTAAACTTAGTCTGGCCATAAATACTGCTATAATCAAAATATTATATTGTAAAATATTGTATACTAACCTATTGATCACCTCCTTTGTTTATGACAGAAAAAGTTCTGGCCATCCACGTAGTGCCAACACTACAATCAAGTAAATCTACGATCAAAGCATTAAGGGAAATAATTCCAAGAAATCCTGTCCTAAAGTAAAAGATTTTATCTCAGGGGAAGAAGTTAGCACCTCGGATAATGTTGTGTATTTTAAAAGATGACTTAAAACTTGCAGCTTATAAGAGACATACTGATCATTTAAAAACTCAAAACAATTATTTAAGCGGTGTTGGCAAAGCGATGTAACAAGAAGTTTTTCGTTTACTAATGAGATATTTTTTACAATTGAGCAACATTTTAACAAACAAAAAAATTACCCTAAAAATGACCGCATTTATAATGAAAGCTGTAAAGAAGCTTCTCAATTAGTCAACAGAGTACAACGTATTATCCGACTTTAGTGGTTTGGTTATGGTTTGTTGAGTTAGCTATGAAGGATTGACTAAGCCATATTTTTGTGAAAAATATACCATCACTTCGGTACAAGTATATCAAGATACCGTTCTTGAAAAGGTAGTTAAGTGTGTAAGAGATTGCTTAAAGCAAATGTTACTTCCTCGTGTATGATTTCTTCCTGAAACGAGAAAGAATTTTCAATTTTGTTAGTTAACTGTTTTATGATGTATATGTGTTTATGTTTTATTAAAATTATATTTTATTAAAATGTTCCTCTAAACAAAGTTCTGTTCCTGTATTCACCAATACGATTGTCAAATGACCAAACTGACGAAATAAAGCAATTGAATATTTCGACTACCCTACGAAATTTGAAGTACAGTTACGTATTACTGGAAATTTCAGTGTATTGAAATAAAATATCTAAAAGTCTATATATATATTATTTAATATTTGTTTAAATCATTTTGTCTTGTCATACATACATATATGTTTATTTTATAATAAAATGAGACCATAGATACGGATCCCACAGGGCTTCATGTCATGTAATAATGCACGAAGTCCCGCTTTACCTTTTGTATATGGGTCAGCTTATATCTTTCTAGGGACACCTACGGCGCTATAAGTTTCCAACCCAATGACGTCATGGGTATTAAATAACTTATCAAAGATTTATAATGCATTCTAACAGTACTTTGTGTTCTGCGAGTATGACTCGCACTTGACCGAATATTTATTTTTACCTCAAAAGGAATAAATATCACCACATCAGACTTATTTTTTAAGAACGCGAGGATATATATATATATATATATATATATATATATAAATATATATATATATATATATATATATATATATATATATATATATATATATATATATATATATATATTGCTAATATCAAATATCTAAGACAATAACCTCAAAAAAATCAAGCTTCTAAGTCAACACAATCAATAGATATGAGCTTGATTTTAAGCATTTTGTATGAAAATTACCGCGTAATAAAATCTGATCTGATCTGATCTGGAGTTATGAAATTTGGCAATTAGTTAGAATTTATAGTACAAACAAAGGTAAGAATCTTACAAAGATAACCCCAGAATAAGACAAAAAACAACTACTTATAAGCAAAATAAATTGTACTCCATATATTAAAAAGAAAAATTTCAAAAATAATAATATACATGTTTAATACCGAAAGAAACTATTAAAAACGTATATTTGTACTTCGTTTCATACAAAATGAGCGGATACGACCGCAAATTTCAGTTTATACATTTTTATTAGTAGTGTTTTTCTCAGCGGAATAAATACAATCATAAAATAGGTACAGAACCCTCGGTGCACGGCTATAACTCGCACTTGACCGTTATTTATTCTTTTCGTATTAACGTATTCGACCAAACCTCTTTAACTTTTTAATATGTAAATAAAATATTTTATTATCCCCCTTTTGTTCTCCGTAGACTGTTAAAATTTCGCAAATTTGAATGTATAAAATAAACTGAAATTACTAGAGGGAATTTAACACTTTAAATGTTTTCAAATTTAACCCCGTTTGAAGAACCGTAGTAGTCAAGCGATTGGACTGTTCCGGATTAACATTTTTCACAAGCTCACCCCATTTTTTTCCGTGTTTTTTGAATAAATAGCGACAGTAGCGTCATAGAAATAGCGGTTAAATGAAAATAGCAAGTAAATACAATTTAATTTTATTGTTTTGAAGATAATTTATGTACAAAGTGCGTGTCTAAAGTCGCGAAGTATACATAATATTTCGTGGCTTTAATTCATACTGCTTAAATTCTAATAACTAATACTCCATGCATAAGATCGTTTTAAAATAACAAATAAAATAAAATAAAAATAAATATTATGAATATAACTACTTGTAAGTTATATTCATAAATTACAAGTAGTTATATTAATGAAGATCATTTTTTTAAATTTACAGATACTGATTATTATCTCCTTACAACGCGAGATCTGCGAAGTGAATTGTGCTCAACAGGCACGCACGAAACGCCATTCCTCAAAAACAGAACAGTACAAATTAAAAAAATATATATATATATATATATATATATATATATATATATATATATATATATATATATATATATATATATATATATATATATATATATATATATATATATATATATATATATATATATAAAAAAATATATATATATTTTAAATATTTTGTTAACTAAATATTTAAAAAAAGTTTTATTTAATCGTTTTGTAATCTAAGGAATGCGTTATTTGACAGTTAATTTATGAAAACAGTACTTAATACAAATAAATTAATATTTACTTCTTATACCGTATTCCAATATAAAATAATTTACTGAGAAGACCAACCAGTATTTACAATATTTTATACAATAGCTATACACGAGTAAAGCAAATAGTACTTTTATGTAGAAAATAGATTTTTTATATCATCCAATAAAGCGCCGAGAGGCTTTCCCCTCCACATAAAGAGATAAGCCGACGACTTAAATTTTTCATATTTGAGGAGCATACTCATATTAATAAATTGTATGACAAAGTTGGACACTACACATTTTTTCATTTAAATAAAACATACACTTAAATCTTCATCTATACCTACTAATATTATATGGCTGAACAGTTTGCTTAGATGAATGCCATAGTCTCAGGAACTACGGGTTCGAATCGTAAAATTCTTTTTTATTGAATAATCGATATATGGAGGAAAATTATAGAACATATTACATTTCATTGATCTTCTCGATGTTACCTCTGACTTGAAAATAAACCATGTGTCATACATGAGGCTTAGCTACTAATGATTTCCGATTCATCCGGGAGTAAAAGCGAGTAAGTAAAGTATACATTATAACATTGAGACGAAACTTTTAATGAACGATGAACTTTTTATACTTTTATATAAGTAATATTTGATTACATAAACTTGCAAACAACAAACTTCAGCAAAGAAGCGGGAGATTGGTTGACTTTAACCATCACTAGGTACTTGGATACTAGCTCGATGAGATTTAATTAGATAAGCTTGTTTTCAACGTAAACTTATGTATTTCAATATACTTCAATTTTGTATTCAGAATTAAAAATATATTATATTTTTTATTAATCCTCTATAGTGCTTAAAATAACCGCGTAGAATACTACTACTCATAGTACTGTGTTCTCGAAGATCAGATGAACTCCCATACGAATGAACTCTCATGTCTCTCTTGAACTCTCATACAACTGACTCTTGGTTAGTACATCTTTTTTAGTATTCTTTCATCAAATATTGTAACTGATTTTTGTACAAAACTAAATTATTCAAAAATGGAAAAGCTACATTAAAAAATAATCAAAACACTCAAATTTTAATTAAATTATAACCGTAAAGAATGAACATAAAAATACTATTCTTGTCCTAGAGTTAAAATGTAAAACTGAATAGTGGTAAGAATGGACTCATAATGTACACGGAATTTATTACCGCTTTAAACAAATGTACATTTTGCATTGTGCTATTATATTGTGTTTCTTCAGGTAAGTTTTATGTAGATAATCTTAAAATAATTCAGAAACATGAAGGATTTTTACTTATTATATTATGAAATTCCAAAATGTGTAATTAATCTGTACTTTATAATACTGAAATTAATTATGAATATGATGGTATTTTTCAGCTTCTCTCTTTATATTAGATAGGTAGAAAAGATCAAAAATTAAGTTAAGTGGAATGTACCGCCACACTTTGCAATTCCCCTGAGTGGGAATTAAACCCACAACCATCGTGGTTACAATCCCCACGAAAATATAAATTTTATATTATAGATGCAAAAAAAGCATTTGCGTCGGAAGAAATGTGTGACGATATGTCGTGTGCAAACGTCTACGATCCAGTATGTGGTGAAGCAATAGCTTTAAATGGGGTTCGGAAAGTTCATAAATTTCATAACATCTGCTATCTACGATTAGTGCAATGCAAATTTAGTAATGCAGGTTAGTTTTTGTCCTAAGCACTTTAAACAAATTTCACATATAAGGGCCAAATGTTAACTTTATGAACAGATTGTGAAGTAGTAGGTATATACTTTTACTGAACGAACAGTTTACTAGGAAAAATGTCATGAATACTTTTACTGTAATGAGATCGTGTCTCTTACAGTATATCTTTTTATTTTTTTAAGCCTTTTATTTGCATCTTATTTTTTTTCTATTATTCTAGCGACGTGTGTCCTTTTTAATTATGTGATAAGAGAGACAAGAGGAGACCTTGGTTGACCATTCGAGTTTTAACCACTTACAGTTTTAACCATTGTCTAAGATACTGGAGGAAGGTCATGTAAAAGCACAAGAAGCCCCAAGAGGGGGGGGGGGTGTATGAAAATGTTAATGACAGTGGACCTTCTCTCTGACTACCACATTAGGGATTAAGCGTGAAATTAAGAAAATTTAAACTATAATTATATTTGAGATGACGATATGTGCACCTTATAGTAGTTTAAATTAAACTATTAGTGAGTTTAGCCAATAAAATTTGTTGTAGTAGCCATAATGTTTTCCTATAATTTAATAGTTTCCTTAGACAATTACTACAGAAACTACACAAAATTTTACCAGAATTACTTGTCAAATATATAGCAAATATAAAATAGTCACTGATCAATACTATATCAAAAACATACAGCTAAGTGTATCTTTTAGTCACTTCTAGTATATTTAGGTGTCTATAGAGTTCCTGATGAAGTATGCGACATTCAAAAGTCCACTTTCTACAACCTCGAATCGCGAAGGCTAAAGGATTTTAGCATAGTCGGTGCTCATCAAGCTTGCAATCACACTTGTCCAACTTTTTGCCTGGACATCTACGACCCAGCCTGTGCACAAATATGGTCCCGTAATATGAAAACGTATGTGTACAGACCAATGATCAACCACTGTCATATAGACCTATACTCTTGCGTAGTTGGTGTCAGTAAGTATTAAAAATAACTATATGTGAAATGCTTACACAGTGTGTGTGTGAAAAAAAATGATAATATTAAAATTCACAGATGTTACCATACAACCACTAATTGGCAAATGTTATAAGAATCCCACTGCCATTAATTTTATGCTTAACGTTGCTTCAATGAAAACTTTGAAATTATTAGACGACCCGGCTCCGCTACACCTCAAAGGACGGCGATCAAATCAACAATGGGATGTCAGTCCAATTATTACCAGGCAAATCAAACATTTCATACATAATCTTGGGCACAGCGTTGAAATTGATATCGTGTAATAAAGTGGCCTAAATTAGTCACTTCCTTATTATTACTTTTCTAATATTCTATCTCATGAACTGTAACGTCGGAGGCTTTCATAATCTTTATAGTCGATGTAAAGATTTAATTAAATTTTCCTTCTTATCCTACAGGAATTTATAAAATAACCGGTTTTTTTTATGTTTCCAGTCCATAAAACGATTAACTCTAAATGAATGTTTAACGTGTTAAAAACATTACATAACTATTCACATATCACACATGTTAACGCGGTTCAACATGCAATGTCACGAATAATGCTAAAGAAATAAGTCCAAATAATGCTAAAAATGAAATTGAAACGTTTCTATTTCTATTTAGACTTTTGTCTATTTGGATATTATCACATTATGACCATTTTGATAGTGTTTCAGGCTTCAAATTCGCTATAGGGTCAATATAATAAAATTTAATCGTACAACGACATGGTACAAAAGCTGGTTTCTTTACCGTTTACGCCATAGTAATAAATCAAATCATGAATAAAATTTGTACCTCCTGACAAATTTAATATATTCGAGCATAAAAAATGTAATAAGCAATAGTAAATTGTCACACATACATATTAAACTTCCTACATCCATTAGTTACATTGTTTATTTGTTGCCTCAGATCTTCTAAAGAGTTAATAATATTTTTGAGACGGTTTCTTATGTTTGTGACAATCTTCGTTACTTTTTCTATAGTTGATACATAATGTTATAAGTTTTCAATACATATTTTTTTTATTATGTTATGCTATAAAAAAATAATACTTCCATTCATTATGATGATAACGTACAGAGAATACAAAATTTTAAGACATTATCATAAAAAAACATGATCGTTATATTAAAACTCAAATCCCGGGAAGGTGATATGTAGGGGGAACAATAACGCGCTTTCTGAACGAACGCTCCAATGAGTCGAAAGGCCCACGATCACGTTTCAGGGAACAATTCAATGGAAAATCAAATGGTATATGCATACCTTACTCTTACCTCTTAATAATATTTTCTTTTAGAAAAACGATTACCGTCCTATAGGATGAGAAGAGATATTGCTTAAATGCTTTTAATGCACTTCTGCATCCTTTCACGTAGAACAATATGAATAATGTAATATCTCACGATTTTAAATCTTTATCATTATTATGATATAAATACATACAGCGGAACAGTAAAATTGCAGACGCAGTGTGCATGAGAAATAAATTACATGAAAGTTTCAACCATATTCATGTAACGCCCATACTATAGCTGGTATTCAGATATGGTTTCAGGAGATAAATTATAACTTTGGGGCAAACAAACCTTTAATGGTCGGAATTACAGGAATAGAGGCTGGCACCGAGCCAGGGCCGCCTAAAGTATTGACTGTGGCAAAACTACCAGATATAAAACTAAACTATATTCGAGATATATTCAAAGTTATTAAAGTAATAATTTTAATGATGAAATTGAAGAACTTGTAATTGTCGACTTTTTGATATTTGTAAATAAAGTAATCTTAATCGTAATTTTTTTTATATATTATTATAATTTTATATTTACTGAACTAAGCACATTTCAATTAGCTACGAATGAAATTTAGCAACTTATTATAAGTACGTGTTAATAGACATTGTAAATTGCACTAAAAATAATTAAATTCTGAGCTTTTGCAAGATAATAAAATACTTTACTCAAGTAATCCCTTTTGAAAAGCATTTGTCGCTCTTTTTAATTTTATACACCACAGCAATTGCTTATTTAAAGTTCGAGCTTAATTAAAACTTAACAGAAAATAGAATAAATACCTTCTATATTCTTGGAAATTCTGCAAGCAGCTAGACTAAATGCGACAGCAAAAACGCGCACCACCATTAAAATATAATTTTGTTTTAACACTTATTCTGTTTAGTAATTTTCCATTTAATGTGATATGTGATATATTTTTATTTAAATGGCTTAAACTGAAAGGTTGAAGTCTTAGTGTTTATTATCTCTTTTAATTATTTTTCATTCCGTTGCGCCACGATGGCTTTATTATTTTTAATTCCACTAAAGTAAAATTGAGGACCGTCGAGGCGCAGAGGCACAGAGTCTACCTGTAAACGCTACGGTTTGCGGGTTCGATTCCCATGAGGGGAGAATAAATTGTTTTCATTTTCTTCGCTCTGGCAACAAGACAAAGTGCGGCGTTCAGTTCCGCACTCAACGCGCAATGCCATAAAAGCGGGGAACAGAGCGTCTTAAGACTAGGTTCCGTTTGCCCACCCTAAAAAAAAATAATTAAAGGAAAATTTAGTTAATTAAACATATTTTACATACAGACACAAATTAATTCTAATACTATTAGTTATTCTTCACTAATTCTAATACTATTAATTATCTTCCATCCTTTTCTAACACGATAAAGTAACGGTTGGAATTGCGGCAGAATTTTACTTGCCCAGTAGCCTCGCTAAGGTTTCACCTGCATTTGGAAGATAAGTTTTGTGAGACGTGCAGCTTAGCGTGCGCTTGTTTATTTGAAAATAGAGTATACTATAAGCTCTACGTAGGTACTAAAATACTAATTTAGGTATTTAAAAAGGTATTTAAATACTAATTGAATGCAATTTTGACATAGAAAAATATTCTATAAAATTTTATATATTTAATACCTTATGGCAACTTTTAACTGGCAGAGGAGGAACCCTAGTGTTATAAGTTATAACCATTCCGTTCCCAACTTTACGTTCGATTTACGAGACATCGTGTGTTGAGTAGCGAGATACATTACAATTCATTCAATTTATAATTTCATTGCATTCGGTACATTGTCTTGCTTTCTTTCTTTCTTAACAAAACGGAAAAATAAAAAGAAACCAAATGTAATAATTTCCCCTAGTAGTGATTTAACCCGTCACCACAACTATCGCGTTTATAATCGTCGCTCACTATCAAAACCTAACAACAATGAAAAAAAAACAAAAAGAATATTCTTTAAAGCAAGTCATTGATACAATATTGAATAAGAAACGTATTTATTGTAACAACTACAAAGTACACCTAATGACTAATATATACTATAAAATATAGATTATAATAATATTTATCCTTATCCCTTCCTATCCTATTCTTGTTCGGTAAAATAAAGATCATTTATCACGACAATCGACAAATATCTCCACACAGTGACTTTGATTCGTTTTGTTTTCGTCCCGAAACAATATTTCTATGCCAAATACATATTTGTTTCGTAAAAGCAAGAAATTGGACCAATTTATGATTGTCGTTATTTACCGTAGACTAGCAATGTATGTTTTGCTCTGATTATAGTTAAAGGTCGTAATATTATTGCATTTACATTACTATTAATATACATATAAATTAATTAAACCAAAACCAATAAATTGTAATGTAGGCCTCATCATAGCATAATTGAGACAATGGTGGATAGTAAATTCAAATATACACTTTTTTCGTCTTCAATCTGATCCCGCATGTAACAAGGTAATCAGGGAGACGGAAACACTGTTTGTCGCTTTTCGCTTAATTTTGAGAAGTCAGAACTTAACGTCGCACTCTATCTTAGTAAGAGAAGCACGTACAAATTATACGTAACTGTAGTATATACTTTCACTATAAGGATATAATTTGACACCGATATTACGACTTTACATGCAAAGTAATACCTAATAAATGTTTTGTGATGTGATAATATTTTAGGTGAAGCTCTCCGCTATCTATACCTATAAGTTCTTACAGAAGTGTTATTAGTTGTTCTTGTGACCTATCTTATTTCCCAACTGCCGTATACGAATGCAATGGGGAAATCACTCGCGGCCTCAGACGTCTTGGTAGAATTAAGAATTCTGCTCCACGAGCATTTCCTTTGAGAGTACTGAAGTATAAGAGTCGAAGATTACAATGGACATCACGAACTAAACTGAAACTAACAAACATTTATAAATAATTTATAACTTATAAAAACAACTTGTGTACATGTAGTTTCCATAGGTATTATGTCGTTATTTAATTCTAGGTGCGAGAGACTTTGACGCCATTCGATTTTAAGTTTAAAATATATTAAACATTGATTTGATTTGGAAAATAAAATCGTATTTTCAATTATTTTTACCAAGAAACGAATAAAGAAAAAGACTTGTCCGTAAAAACGAAATTCTATTTAATGAGTCTACTGTGATTTAAGGATTCTTAGAATGTTATATTCAAGTTCAAGTCTCATATAAGAGAATAATTCATTAAGAGCCATGAAGCAAGCTTTTTAATCGCTGTTCTGAACAAGATCACATTTGCATCTCAATTAATTAAATTTTTTTTATATATCTACATAAATATTTATAGTAATATACACATATTTTATGTACATAAATCTATCACTGTCGCTTACTGTATATTTTTCTTTAATTTAATATATATTAAAAGAAAATTCCAGAATAAAAATTTAATGTTTCTCGAGAGACCATCGATGAGGAAGTTTTATGACTTGCAATCGATAGTACATTCATGAAAATAAATAACAGAAGGTAGAAGTTAAGCCTACAGAGGATCGTAAAAAAATTCATTCTTGTGAATATTTATTGCAAGAGCCATATTGAGGCCACTTTTACAATAACTCTTTTTCTTCTTTGATGTTGGTGAACCGGCGACACGGTCACAGAACCTTAGAATTATTTTGACATATTTTTTATTTATTACATAAAACAAATGAGAGTTTTACTTAATATATATATATATATATATATATATATATTAAGTATATATATATATATATATATATATATATATATATATATATATATATATATATATATATATATATATATATATTCTTCTTCTTCCTGGCATTAGTCCCGGCTTTTGCCAGGGTCTGCCTTCCGACTAAGCCTACTCCACTTTGCACGGTCTTTAACATCCTCAGTGGACAATCTATTGGCTCTCATGTCTTGTGTCACGACATCCAGCCATCGCTTCCTTGGGCGTCCGGGTGGTCTAACTCCAGGGACAGACATGTCAAGGCACTTCCTTCCGACATAGTTCTCAGATCGGCGCATAACATGGCCATACCATCTCAGGCGACGCTCTTGGAACTTATCCGCTACGTCACGGACCCCAAGACTACCTCGAATGAATGTGTTGCGTATGCGGTCGGACCGCGTAACGCCACACATCCATCTCAGCATCTTCATCTCCGTGACGTGAAGCTCCTGAGTGTGCCGAGATAATGTTGGCCAACATTCGCTGCCGTATAAAAGAACCGGTCGGATAATGCTCTTGTATATCAGTCCCTTGAGCTTGGGCGGTATTCTGCTATCACAGACTACACCAGTGACCTCCCGCCATTTGGCCCAGGCAGCGTTTATACGGGCATGGATGTCGTGGTCGATGCCTCCAGACTCATGCATAACGGCTCCAAGGTACCTGAACTTCTCCGACTTAACGGCTGGCTCAGGCCCGATATGGATGGTGCTCGAGTCCGGGTTCCCGCAAGACATGTACTCGGTCTTCGACACATTCAGTTTGAGACCACCGTTCTCAAGCGCACCCTTCCAGGCGTTCACTTTACGCTCCAGCATCAGTCGGTTCTCGTCGATGAGTACTATGTCATCGGCATACATCATCAGCCACGGGGGCTGGCATTGGATGTGAGCCGAGACAGTATCCAGCACTACATTTAATAAGAACGGACTAAGAGCTGAGCCCTGGTGAACCCCTACAGTAATCGGGAAGGGCTTGGTGTCGCCAACAGCGGTCCTAACCACTGAAGCGGAGTCGTTGTACATATCTCTGATAACCTCAATATAGGCTTCAGGGATCCCCTTGGATCGCAATGCCCACCAGATACACTGACGTGGCACACAGTCAAAGGCCTTCTGCAAGTCCAAAAAGGCCACATGCAGAGCTCTCCTTTTTTCCCTGTAAGCCTCCATCAAAGTTCTGAGGGCAAAAATGGCGTCCATAGTGCCTGATCCTGGTTGAAACCCATACTGAGACTCAGAGACAGTACATTCTTGGCGGAGCCTGAGGCCGATCATGCGCTCGAAGAGCTTCATGGTGTGGCTCATAATCTTAATGCCCCTATAACTACCGCAATCTTGAACACTGCCCCTTCCTTTGTAAATAGGGATAATAAAGCTCTGCCGCCACTGATGTGGCATCTTTCCAGTATTCAAGATACGGTTAAACAGGTCAGTAAGTATAAGCACACCAAGAGAGCCCAACTCTTACCACTCCCTCGTATATATATATATATATATATATATATATATATATATATATATATATATATATATATATATATATATATATATATATATATATATATATATATATATATATATACGAGGGAGTGGTAAGAGTAATGAGGATTACTTTATTTGACCTTTGAGAGACCTCTATCGTAAAATAATAACTATAAAATACTAGCTCTTACCGTGGTAGCGCAGTTACACGGAAACAATTGACGTCATATAATACAGCTTAGCCTTGCCCTTCGTCTTTCTTTTTCTTTTTTGTCTTTATATGGACTCTCCAACATAAAAATATGTTTTAAATTCAAACCAGTATTTATGAGATTAGAACATTCTAGTAAACAAACGTTTCAGCTCTATAACATTAAATAAATATTTATGATAAATCTACTTAAATCATTAATAAATGTACTATACTTACATAAAGTGTAAATTTCAGGCCCACGCAGCACAGTAGGAAGGCGTCCGATGGTCAAAATGAGGGTTGAGGGTTCGCCACTTAGGGCTTACAATTAATTCCATGTACCGGCTTTAGTGAGACAAAGTTCAAAGTTCCGCTACTCAACTCGCAATTTCTCGAATTCGATTCCAGAGTGAACCGTCTTGTCACTAGCTTTGCCTGTCGAAATATATGTGGGATACAGCCTAAAAAAAAGAAAATATAACTATTTAATGTATTTTTAAATGTAACAGACAATGCATTTCTAATTACAAGAGAAAATATCAAAGAAGTTTTTGAACGAAGAAAGGAGCGTATCTTGATGAAACAATTACTTACTCCCAACAGGAAGTCAGTACAATGTATACAATATATAACTAAGCTTTCCTTTAAAAATTACCCCCGTTTCAGGAAATTTACTGAATAAATAACAAACAATGCCATTAGCTTCAGCAGTAGAGTTTAATTAGTAAAAAAAATACTGTTACTTCCTATCTGCTTTTGAGTGTCTTTGTTTCAACAGGTCTCCATCAATATTGTAAGTCTCAGAAATTGCTTCTTTCATTAAGTGCTTATTCGGCGGTTAATCATCTAATTGACTGACTCCGAACAACAATGTACTCAGTTCAACTGTATATATGGTATATGATGGAATGGATATGGTATATTGATGGAATTGGATTATTTGAATACGATGATCTATTTGGATCACTTTTTGTTTAATCTTCCAACTAAAGAGTTACGGGATTATGAGATACGAATTCACGTTTATATATGAGATTTAAATTACAATTTAACTACAGTTACGTATTTTTTATTTTTATTTGACGGGTATTTAAGACGGCTTATTTTTTTATTAAATATTTATTTCATTTTCGTTTTTGTATCAGTTGTATTGTATTGCATGTAAAAGTGAATATGATAAAAACGAAAAGTCTCAGTATATTTTTTGCTATTATTCATTTATGCCATACATAAAGGATTTTGATACTTGATTTAATATAATAAAAGAATGAGAACAAAAACACATCCGATAAAATAAATTATAAAAGCTGGGCAATTAATTATAAGTGCATATAATACATAAATACACATAATAATAATTATGAATGTTTCTTAAGACCTTCTAATTTAACCAGTTTGATTTATATTATTTTAACTATAAAAAAGTTCTTAACTTCATAAGTACGTAGATACTTTTTATGAATAATTTTACCAACTTCTTTCGTAAAGTATAAAAAGTAACACATTATTTCCAGTGTGCTCTCACCATTCTGAAATACATTTAAACTTTATAACACTCTAAAAAGCCTCTTGAAAACTTGAGAAGTTCTTGTTGAAGTATCATTAAATATGAACATTCGGGTATATTCGCCGTTTTATTTCACTATTGGATATTGATTCATTTTACAATTAAAACGATGTTCTGTATTATACATGTAAAAAATAATTCTGTAAGTATCATAAATATGTAGCTTTTATCGAAAATTTACTTAAGTGTGCCTTTGCCAGCCTCACTAACCTAGATCCAATTTCCCTCAAAATCCATTTCCCTTATTAAGGTTAAGAGCTCTTTGAAATTCATAGCGTTCTAAGCAAACATCAAATTATTAATAGCACTCAAGGGTCATTGCCGTGTGCAGTAACTTGCTCAAGATAAGGCACACGCCCATCTTGTTAAATATCGGTGATCGTGGTCGCCTTTCTTTTGTAACAAAAATAATTTTGTCGCTTTCTTCCACTACGTGAATAATATAAGAATAACAGTAACATATTTTTTCTTTTCAATCAAATTTATTTTAATATCTTAAATCTTTGAATGTTATCACGATACACAAACGAGGTCGTTTGTGTATTTGTTCAAAAAGTATCGCGAATTTTGAACTTTCGTGGGTTATGTATATTCGAATTTCGATTTTTTTGTGGCGTTTTCAGAAGGCCGAGATGTGAACGACAAAGGGCGTGCTGGACACCCGAGCACTTTAACAACAGACGAAAAAATTGATGAAGTGAAAAAATGGTATTGGCCAATCATTGAATCACCGTTAGAGAAATTGCCGAGGACCTAGGCTTACGATTGGCTCGTGCCATTCGATTTTAAGTGATAATTTGGGTATTAGACGGGTCGCCGCAAAATTAGTACCAAAATTGCTGCTTGTACGCGACTTCTTGGCCAAGATCTAGCCCCCTGTGACTTTTTCTTGTTCCCGAAACTGAAATGACCCATGAAAGGACGACACCAAGCCACGATTGACGAGATGAAGACGGCATCGAAGGAGGAGCTGAATAAAATATAAAAAAATATTTTTTGAAGTGCTTCGAAGATTGGAAAATACGGGAGGACAAAATAGATATTCACGAATAAATAAATAATTTTTGAAAATACATAAAGTTCGTTATATATACTATATGTAAAGGCTAAATAAAAATAATACTAATAATAATAATATATTTTTGTAATCACTTGGTATATTTAAAATTTTTATTAATTTTATATCAATTTAAAATTTAGTACAAAACTTTCAACAGGCCCTCGTTATTTTGAAATAAACTATAATAAAATTGTAATAAACGATCTAGTTATTAATACAAATGTTTATAATATAAAATACTAGCCCGGAAAGTAGCTTAAGCGCTCGTCTCCTTTTATTTCGTTGACTTAAGAGTTTGATCTTTTACTTTACTCCAAGGGAGTATAGATATGGATATTTGATACTAATTTCAGTAAATTATCTTGACAGACGGACAGACAGATAGACAGACAGACAGCCGGCAACAAAGTCTTACTCTATATGACCTATCTATATGACCTATGCACAGTACAAATTATGACTACTTTAAATTTGTTGGGTATTTACTGTTACCAATACTTGTCTTTTTCAAGTCAATAAATAAAATTTAGGGTGCATTTGTAAATCATATATGTAGGTACAAATCTTCCATTAGTTACTTTAACATCCTGTATGTTTGAACAAATTGAACAATTTAGTACTGAATATAATTATTTTTATTCTGAAGTTCCGTTAACTAATACTGCATCATGCTTTCTCTTTTTGTATATATATGTCTCTGAATGGTTGCCTGTAAGAAATCACTGGCAGTAATAAGGCCTCCACTCACATAATATTTTGTAGAGATATATGCAATAAAGTGTTATTATTATTATTAATTCATAATGATATTTTTGTTGCTGGCATTTCATCATCTACCGTTTCATGTACTACAAATAGAAGTATAAACTGAGAAGGATAAATAAAATTTAATTAAGTTCATTGACGAAATTAAATATTAGCACATGTCCATACCCCAAACAACTCAACTAACAATGAAAAGTATTATTCTACGCTATGTTTTATTTCCCACACATGGTTGGGTAGACAGACGGAACCGTAGGAACCGTAGGAACCGTAGGAGCCTAATGTTACACTCCGTTCTCGACGTTCTACCTGTCGAGGTATTGCGCGTTGAGTGGTAAAGTGAAGAAAATGAAAATTATTTATTCTCCCCGAGTGGGAATCGAACCCACACACCGTCCGTGTCTCTGCGCCACCAATGTTCATATAATTGCACTAAACGTTGTAAATATGTGGAAAATTTATTTTACACAATTATATGTAATATGTATGCGTGATCCGGCTCACAGTAAATTTTCACATCTTGTGTAACATCTGCGGAAGGAACGTAGCAGAAATTTCAGCAGCTTTAAGTAGCATCTCGAAAAAATACAAACTAGTAATTATGTCTAGAGTATACGACCTAATTTTTCAACTAAAGACGTTCATTAGACTTTCGTAAAGAAATAATTATTTTTGAATTTTCAATTATCAAGTTGCTGGCTATCCGCCAATTTTCAAAATAAGATTACCATACGATGATATAGTGAGAAATACTTAGTCATTTACACGTTATCTTTGTTTACTATAATTTTAATAGGTATTACTGTCTGTGTGTATATATTGCGAGATGGATTCCCAATCTGGGATATAAAATATTATCATTTCCTCGCTCTGGTGACAAAACAAAGCGCAGCGTTGAATTCCGCCTTTCTACGCACAATGAATCCAAATGAAACGAAATGCTTAACCCACGTTCCCTCTGCCTACCCCGTTATATGCAGGATATAGCGGGAAGCTAAAAGAAATGTATACCTATCTAACTGAACATATAGGATCAAATCTCATATCGGAGGATATTTATAAATGTTGAGTGTTTTCCTCATGCGGTTAGAGTCAGTGGGAATAATTTTTACTATATAATACGCAATATGCCTATATAGGCGGAAAGTGTAGAAACAGTTTACCATTAGGCTTAGAGGGCTTAAGTCTAGGTTTCAGGTTTTAGATTTTCAGATTTTCAGGGAGGCAAATTTGCCGAATACAGCGTAAATTGCCCGCCTTATAATGCATTTATCATAGAACTTCAATTAACTTAGAAATATGATAATCGATATATCCACCCGTTGTATTGTGTAAAATATAAAAAATATTACTAAAAATATAAATTTAATAAATTATTATATGTACTAAATTATTATTTAAAATTGGTGTTTAAATGCTTTAATAGGAGATACTGTTAAAAGGAAAATATAATCAGTGCAATTTCATTTGTAAATTTATATAAGTATAATCTCTATCACATAACATTTTTTAAACTGTTACAGTTATGCATTTTTTGTTTACTTAGCTTTTGCAAGGTAAATGAAATCTTGTGCAGTAACTAGTTCAAAAACAATACCAAGTTTTATATAAACAGTTGTCACAGTAGCTGTGGTGTGTCTTTTAGTGCTTATGTAGACATTCGACGTTTACGTTTGTTGTGGTAAGATTATACATAATTTGATAATACTATTTCAACAACTGTACGCTTAATCAATAAAGTTAATTAAAATTAGTCAGTAATTTAATTATTAGTTTTTGTAAATAACTTAAATAAGTATCCTTAACCGGATTGATCACGACCCATGTGTATTTTAGCATCCGAGAATAGATTTTAGTAATCTGACATTTTGATGATTTAGCAGTAATCCGTGGTCACTGTTCGGCTGACGACAGACTGACTGCCTACAGTCGAGACAATTGTTAAATCACACAACCGCCATAGATTTCTGAGTTGCCTCGCGTAATATCATAGACTTTCGCAAAATGAGCCAACTTGACGTTTGGTCAAGATAGACGGCTTGAGATTTTAAAGTTTTTGAAGATAGTATAGGTTCTCTAAAATTTGGACCTATTTGTAATTCAAAAGCCTCTCAGGATTTATCTGTTTTCCCAAACAGTTCGTTGAGTTAATTATATGTTTATGAAACCTTAAATCCTTTATAGGCAAAACATTAGGCTTACCTGCTATATGTTTACATTGCTTATATGACTAATATATAAGCAATGTAAACTTCTGCAGAATATTCGGTAGGTTCATAAAGACAGACAAAACATTTAATAAATCTATATCTTTTTATATAACATAATATGGATTTTCCAATACCATTTAATCACTGAAAGTTTATTTTATTTATTTTCATTTACAGTTAAGAGGTTTCTCCGTACATGTCCTCGTATATATTATATTCCAATACCAAACAATAATATTAGATATTTCAAATCAAGCAAATACATATTTACTTTCCTATAATCATTATTTCCTATAATTTATTGTTGTATATTTTGTTTGTTTGTAACTTATATGGATCGAATGGTCTTAAATAAAGATATATTATTATTATTATTATAAACTATAAAAAAAGTTCAATTGTATTAATAAGTTGTGTTTACATCAGTTTTGATAATGTAAACATATTATTTTACTATAATGGCCTGTGACTTGGCGATAACACCAAGTATTTGGCCCCGAGACACTTATCTAAAATGGCAGTACCAGTTGTGACTTTAACGAATAGTTGTATTCGTATATTACTTTAGTAACAATGAACTCTATTAGAATTTTCTCCAGAAGTATGAGCCAAAAGTGGGATATTTTGAATAAAGTTGGAATAATTGGTGTGCCGTTTGAGAAAGGACAAAAAAAGTATGGTGTTAGCGTAGCACCAGCAGCCGTCAGGTCAGCGGGACTGATTGAGCAACTGCGAGAAATAGGTATGGCTCACTTATTTATAAAATATTTACTATGATTATTTCAATTGGATCAACATGCACATGAATTTATAAAGACTGTCTTTTAAAGCACTGATAATGCCATCGTATTTATTTAAATAGGATGTTCTAAATGAGAGTGTTGGTAATTTTCTGTGATGAAATTACACTTATTTCTGTAACAAGTCCATTTTCCAGGACTTTTCTGGAAACGAAGGAGTTAAAATGTACAAAGAGTTTAATATTGATGGTAAAAAGACTATCACTTTTTGTCTACTATAGAAATCATAGAGGATATTAACTTTATCATTTTATTGAATGTTCTAAAACGTTCTAGATGGATTAGACGTTAAAGACTATGGTGACATTAACATTCCTGCGAGCGATGTGTCAGTAAATGTAGACAACATGGAGCATCTTTCGCTTGTGTCTGCCTGTAATAAGAATGTTTCTGACAAAGTATCTGAAGTACTAAACGACGGACGAGTAGCTGTTACCATCGGAGGTGACCACTCTATCGGACTTGGTAAGAATAATTTTATTACAGCCTTCAACACTTTCATCACGACAGAGAATATAAAACACGGCTATTGTGCATTGAAAACTTGTATAGATATTATGGATTATATTTTTGATGTTTTGAAATTACTAATATTTAGTAATTAACTGATCTTAAACGACTTACAATCATCATAATTATGGTCAAATTAATCACAATTCAATAATAGGAAGTGGCCGAAACTGCAAACAACACAAAGAAAATCTTGTGTAATATACAAAAACATTAATATTTTCGTTATATTCGTATAGGCACAGTTGATGGTCACTACAAAGTGAACAAGGACATGATTCTAATTTGGGTGGACGCGCACGCAGACATCAATACCAATAAAACGTCAGGCTCCGGCTCCGTCCATGGCATGCCCGTTGCGCTGCTCGTCAAAGAGCTGTCGGATTACTGGCCATATCTACCAACAATGGATTGGCAGGTGCCAAAGTAAATTTACATTTATAGAGTTATAATTTAAAGTTGTTCTATCAAAGTCTCATAATATTAGGTTCTTACACTTCACTTTTATACAGGTACAGTATACGTATGACATATAAATTATTATTATACATTTTAAAGAACCCATTGAATATATAATTTATTTTTCAAAATGTGAAAAAGTTAGTGTTAAAAGTGTTCGTTTTAAAGACATGTCGTACAACTTAACGTTGCGCTACAGTTTTAAGCGTAGTAACATCGTAAATTAAAATATATTTACTAAAGTACTTTTTTATAATCTTCATGCTGAGAGCAGCTTGTCTTACCAGAGCGAGAAAATATAAATTGTAAATCGTTCTCCTTAGTGAAGATAGAACCCACAACCATCTCGTATATATTCGCCACGATGACATTAACTACATACATAAAATACTTGATTTTATGTATGTAGTTAATGTCATCGTGGCGTACATAATTGTTTTTTTAAAACACTTTTAAAAACATATATTTATTATTACATCAACAGATTTTCGATAAAGAATCTAGGCTACGTGGGATTACGATCTGTTGATAGATACGAGAGGCTGGCAATAGAAAAATACGACGTGCCAGCATTCACAATGGAAGATATCGACGAGTAAGTTAAATATTTATATCACTAAGCGCTACCACGCTGAAAGTAAATGTTTCAAAGTGCTCGCACTTTTTCTTGAAATATAAAAGATTACACATTCTTTAAACATTTACAAATAAATGATTCTGTCACATATAAGAAACTTTTGTTATTCATTTGAAACTCAAATTATATAATAATTGTGATTCAACCCTAATGAGAAAAATTTCAATTTTAAATAATTCTCGGATATGTTTTTGTATCGTATCTACTATTTTATGTATCACTTGTCGATACGCAATATCTTGCATAGGATTTCAGAATGTGAAGGATTTCAAATAATATAGAAATAACATAAGTGACAATATAACATAGATTGAGGACCCTCGTTGTGGCGCAGAAGAATAGCCTTTTGCCTGTAAACGTGACGGCTTGTGGGTTCGATTCCGTTGAGGGGAGAATGAATTATTTTCATTTTCTTCGCTCTGGTAACGAAGCAAAGCGCGGCGTTGAGTTCCGCCACGCAACACGCAATGCGTCAAAAAGGCGGGAAAAGCGGGGAACAGCGTGAAACTGCTTATTTTCTATTTAATTTAATTTATAACATACTAAGCAATTTATATATATATATATATATATATATATATATATATATATATATATATATATATATATAAATCAAAGTCGACGCGAGCGTTCGAATTATTCCACCGATACCGTGATTTAAAATGTCTACGTGCTTCATCATAACATTTTTGGAAATATACGAGATCGTATATTCAAATATGTATTAATTATCATAGATTAGTATTATGTAACATTCCAGCTTATTATACATTTATTTACAACTTAGCAAAGTATGCAGAGGGAACCTAGTGCTAAGACACTCCGTACTTTGGTACTTAAACCCAAAACCGCATTCATAGTCGATCGCTGTCCCAAAGCGCCACGGCGGCCGGTGTGTCATATAGATATAAACATAATAAATGTACCTAAACATTTTCAGGTATGGTGTACAGAAATCTATAGTTCACGTTCTTCAAAAAATAGATCCTGAAGGGAAAAAGCCTATTCACGTGAGCTTCGATATTGACTCTTTAGACGCAATGGTGGCACCCAGCACAGGCACACCTGGTATATATTTTATTTTTTAAATTAAAACCAGACACACAAACACTAAATTCTATATTATTCTTATTTATCTACTACCTATCCATATATTTAGATATATAAACCTGTCCTAGTACTAACTGAATGACTAAATGATAGACAAGGTACAGCCGAAATTACTAGATGAGAATGCCGAAATTTTGCATATAGGTTCCCTTGGGGACTGTAGACAGTAAGAACATGTAAGAGAGGATTTCTCGACATTCCTGCGAAAACAAGCTTGAACACGTTATAAGATAAATTTGACAAAATTTTGTACGATACATTGACATTTTTGACTATAATTTCGTAAGTAACTTATTACTTAATATATTTGTTTGCATGACTTATGAAGGTACGTAACATAATAACAATACAGACATTATAACTACAAATTACATTTAAATTTACCTAGATATTAAATCACATAACCGGCAGTGTAAGTTACAATTACTTAATAAACTGTCTTGTATTGACATTTCAGTCCACGGTGGCCTTACACTCCGAGAAGCTATCAATTTGATGGAAATAATCCACGGAACGGGCCGACTGCGAGCCATTGATCTTGTGGAAATTAATCCGGCTCTTGGTAGCGATGCAGACAGGAAGAGGACTATTGAAGCAGGAATTTGCGTGCTCAGAGCCGCCTTGGGCTTCTCTAGAAGAGGCACGACGCCACGTGGTGTTCTTGACTTACCTGTGCAAACGCCGCCGAAATGATTTCTTATAGAAAACTTAAATGAAATAATTTATTCTAATGCATTTAATAAAATTTTATTTCAAAAATTTTAAAGTCATTTCTACAACTACTTTTATATTGACTGCGTAGTATATAAGCATAAATTAATTTAGTTTACTTTAAATATTACCAACTCTTTACTTAAGAGTGAGAAAGTCTCGACATCTTGACAAAATACGCATAGCGACAATTTATTACGATTTTAATTAACTTTTTTTATAGCTACGGTTGATTTATATTTGTAATCACACAATGTAATTTTTTTACTTAAACAAGTAAAGTTATAAATTAAAAAAAATTGTAACAATGTTGAACTTTAAAACAATAACATTACATAGTATAATATTTGTAAGTACCAAAGTCATTGTTTTATTTATTTATAAAAAAAAGGATAATGTAAAATATAATCTAATATATTATTTACTTTTATTTAGTTACCAATAAAAACATTTTTTAGTTATGGAATGACTGACAGAAATCTCAAATTACTGGGCGTAAAAAGCTAAAATTTGGCATTTAGGTTTCTTTGGGTGTATTGGAAATCTAGAGATAATTTTCTATTATTTCTACGAGAACAGGGAATAATTAAATTTTAATTACTTCACATCATACAAACATAGTGAGCGGAAATTCGTAATTTCGTAATAATTATAATTCTTATCAGCTTATTTAGTGTCAAAAAGCATTAAACAAAAATATTTTAAAAAAAATTATAATAATTTAATTAAAGTATTTTCTTTATTTTTTTTATAAAACTAATTAAGTTTATAACTTACTTTCAGATACTTGCTTTTATTACTACTTCACATGCTAAAATTCAAACTGACGACAGTGAAGTAAAAGAAGTCATAGAAAAATATTTTAAGAATGTACCAAACGTTGATAGCAAATATATTATCAATGAAGTACTATCAAAAACTATAGCTGAATATTTTAATGGAAAAATTAGTGCGTTTCCTCTATTTAAAATCAGTATAAATATCGACAAAACTCCTGTAAAAATACCCTGGACTTTGGATACCGGTAAAATTGAACCACAAAAACAGCACATGAAAAAAAGATATCATTTTATAAAATCAAATAAGCATTTTTTACAGAAAGATAATAAAAAAATAAATATTTATGGAAGCTTTTTATTTCATGTTATCTCAGCCACGAGTATGCATTTTTATATATTTTTCTTTACAAAACAATTTTTACTAAGAGTACTTCTAAAATATATCTTTGCATGTGATCAAGAATTGAACTGTTATATTATCTATAAAAGCAAACGTGTAAATATAATCTTCCTATATATTATATTAATATAGGCTTTTTTTGTTGCATTTTTTTCATATATCCACTTTATAGTTTGCTCATAAGTAACACAAAAAAAATACAATATTTTAGCACATATTGTATCCATGTTCAATGAAATTAAATTTAGAGTAGAACCCAACAGCACATTAAAATTTAACATAAAATGTGCATCTATTAGAATTGAAAATATATAATATTCGCAACAATAACTTAGAAGTTCACTTGTGGTCGGTAATGTTTTTGGAACTTATTGTTTTTGAGCGACATTTTCATCTCCCATTTTGCTTGGACACGCTTCATGAAGTGAATATCTCGTGCTTTCCTGAAAATAAAATTGTAAATTACACAATAATAAGTTAAAAATATGAAAGAGTAGTAACAGTGGACGAGGCAAAAGAAGTATGCAGTGACAATAGTGTTTGGCGCTCCATTCTGTCTGGCACACAATCTCAATGCAGTTTGGTTAATGTATTTTACTAAACTTAGGTACTAACTCAAAAATAGCTAAAGATTATATTAAAATGTATATGTCAATAAATTTTGATTATATTGTAAGATAGTTTGTAACCTGTTAAATATTTTCTTTACAATGTTGAATAACAGATACTCAAATAAAGTAGGTTCTGCAATCCCATGCGTGTAAGTTTATTATTGGAAAATAACAAACCTCATGCTTTATCCCATACCTTCCAACTAACTTTGAGGGACATTGCTCGTTGAGTGGCGGAACTAAAGGACGCCGCGCTTTTGTCTTCTTACCAGAATAAGATAATGGAATAATTCATTCCCCGAGAGATATTTATTTTAGCTGTAACCCTGACTTCACAACTGTTAAGTTTACAGCTGAAACAAAGATCTTAAAAGTTAACTGTCATCTTACTTGGCAGTCAATGCTTGTTCCTTGGGTGCCCATCCTAGTGCTCTGTAAACTCCTAATAAGTGATGCAATTTCCTGTCTGATTTCTTTACCAAAGCCTGACTGCTCTGTGTCACATTCTGTTTATAATATCTGGAAAAAATTATATAAAAAAGCAAATTACATTTAAGCATCACATTATCTAAAACAACTCAACTTTATATAATAACATACATATAAAATAGAAGTATCATAATTTTCTTTTTATCACAGGATTAATATCAGTAAAAGTTAGATAAACTTATTGTTATAAAAATTATAACATTTAAAATTTATGTTTACAGAAAAATATTATTTACATTGCCATTGTTTTTATAAAATCATACCTCATTAGAGACCGATGGCCAACAGTGACTCCTGATGGTAACACTAACTGGAAGTCATCTGCACCCAATGTAGTAGGAGCTTCCACTTCTTCGTCCACTTCCATATTGTCTTCATCATTATGGTCAGGATATGATGCACTAGCAATAGGTATATTATCAGTATAATTCGAAAATTATGTAAAGTTATTTAAAATAATTTTTTGTCTTCTAATATTATATTAATCAATGAAAACCCACAAGCAGAAAAAAAAATTAATAAGATTGTTATTTGCTTCATAACATTTTGCAAGTGTTAAATTTCATATGTCCTTATTGAGCCAAAGAGACCAAATCTTTAATTTATGTTAATCTGTTTGTTAAGTGTCTGTTTGTCATTTCAAAATAACCATGTTTTTTCAAGTGCTTATAGTTTTTTACACAATACTAAAGCACAACCACACAGATATTTTAAATTCATTTTTCATAAAGGGATTCTAAAAAAAATTAAATATATGGTATGTACAATGGATATTATATTATAATAAATCCATGGGCATTGATTAGACAAGCAAAGCTACAAAGGAGTTGCTAGTTAACATAATATACAAATTTGGTAAACATAATATACGAATAATATCTATTATGAATTTGTATTAAGTCATTTGTATTTTTCATTCAAAGCAAAGATTCATGAAGCATATTGAATTGCAAACAATAAATAACTATACAAACCAAAGTACTCCATGGTGAAATATTGTGCAATATCAAATAATAAAAGAAAATTATTTCTTCATGGTAGTGAAAGAGTAACAAACCTATAGTCATAATAATCAGCATATTCTGCCAATGCAATGCCTTCATGTAACATCTTACAGTGGCCTTTATCAATCATATGCCCTTGAGCTGCTTCCATTGAGTAAAATGTTCTTCCTGTTTCATTACACCATAAACACATAAATCCTTGAGAAATCTGTAAAAAATTTGTTAACAAATAAATAAAAAAGAAACCATTATTTTCAATTTTTAAAGATCAACAGGCCTGAAGAAATCTCCATAGACAACCCCACTGGAGCTGCTTCAATGTATGTTAACACATATGTTTAAAGCAGAGGTCTGATATTGTGATAAGTGCTCAGGTGCTGAGTGGTCACTGAAGGTGGTAGTGGAACCATTATAAGGGTAACCAATTGGAAAATCTAAGCAAATCTATATACTTTTCATAAAAGGGCAAAAAAAAAATAAGAAGAATATAATATTTAGTAAATATAGATAAAGATGTTTAAATTTAGTGAATTTCCTTAAATATATTAATATCAAGATCCAAAAAACCACCTTACCTTTTCTCCAAGGTACAATAAGAGTCCTTTCATGTCAACACAATATTCTACATCAGGTATGAAGAAAGAATGTGATTCTGACATATGCTTTAAATTTTTTACCATATTTTTACTATGGTGACTACAGAATAAGCAATCTCTTGGCTTAATCAATGAGTCACTACCCTTGATGCGACATTCTTCCCATTCATCAGAATCAAGCTAAAATAAAATTATGTCAAACATCATAGTATATGTACCACACATTATTAATAATTCAGGTATACTAGCTAGGTCCATTTATAGGTTACCTACCTCCTCAATTTCTGAATCAGTTTCAATTTCTTCATCAGAAGGATCATTAGCATTTAACACAACAAATTTGCCTGGCTGTGTTGAAATTTTGCTAGACCTAATTTTTTCAAAGCTGTTACTATCAGAATTACTTTCTTCTTCTTTTTTCACATTGTTTGATTTCTCCTCAATTAAATAATTTTCTTCAGCCAATTTATGTTTTCTACTATTTAAATGATTGTTATATGCATTTTTAGAACTGAATAATTTAGAACAACATTTACAGTAAACAGATTCATCTTTTTCACCATTTTCAACCTGTTCCCTATGTTCTTTTGCTCTCTGCTCAAATTCTTCCAGTGTTACTGGTGGGATAGATGCAACTTTTCTTTTTAAGTTGTACCTATGCCAATCCAACTTATAATGCTCCCGTTGTAAATCGGCAGTTTTAAAGAGCACTTGGCATGTTATACACGTGTATGCGTGAGACATTTTAGAACTGAAATGTTATCACAGAGCGTTTGTCAAATTTATCACAGGTTCATGAACACGTTGTAGGTTTACAAAAAGCTCTTTTATAGCTATTTGCGTTTTATATAAATTAACTGATAAGACAATGTGTGAGGCAACCGGATGTTTTTTAGAAGTAATGACACTGACAATTCCCAAATGACACAACGAATAACTGTCAATGCGTTGAAGAGTGTAAACTTAAGAAGTACCAACTCATTGTTATAACAAGTGTCCGCTGAAAGGGAGCATATTAAACTGGCACCACAGTGATAAGACAAGTGATAAACTATTTTACTAAATAAAAAATGGAAATAATTACTTTTGTTTTGTTACTACTACGTACATAATAAGGACTTAAAATATTGCATATTTTAGAACTACACAAGTCTCGTAAAATATATATTTTTTTAACCCAGTTTAATTCGCTCTGTTTATTTATAACATTTATATTCATAATAATATCATTTCCAATTGCTATACTAGCGACAATACTTTGATGTTTGGACAATTTTTCAACTTGTCCTATAGACAGGATTTCTATACTATTCCTTTACCTTTTTTATCAATAAAAGTATATATCTTATACATTTTCTTCAAATTGGTAAAATAGTTCGAATGGTGCAGCTTCTTTGCAGACATGTTCATTAAATTTAATCGCTTTACAAAAAATATTAACAAAACTGTATCCGATGTATATGTTTGTTATTTAATCTGTGCGGCGAAGTTAATTTAACTTCATTAGAAAAATAAAAAGGAATCGATTTACAATATTGTGGTTTGTGAATAGTGATGTAAAATTGTTACATACTTTTTGGATAACCGTGTATATTATAAACTTAATTTATTAATCTTTAAATTTTGATCACTATATAGCATTGAGGCTTAATGTTTAAACATACATATAATTATAAGTTTTCAGAAACACATATTTAAGTACTTTAAAAAGTGTAACAAACCTTATTTAATATGCTTGAAACTGAAGAAGTAGACATTGATTATTTTACCCCAGCGTCTAGGTACGAGTTTTCATCAAAAAAGTAGCCGCAATTCATATAGACAATAAACAGATAATTTTTTGATTAATTATTGTATTTTTAGCACATCATTAGCAAAAATTTTTAGTAATAGTTCACAAGCTGATGAGGATCATGAGAAAACTTCTTTAAAATATGTGCCACCTCTACCTACTGAAGCAACAACTAAGTCTCAAGATGTTAAACAAACACATTGTATATATGCCAGTGCCCTATATGCATATGAGTGGTAAACTTAATGTATTTATTTAACAAGGCAACAGTGAAGGTTTCATGAAAATTCCTGTGTATTACCTGGGTTCTGATAGTGTGATATTTTTAATACTTTTGTCTTTAATATTTTGATTATAACATTATACACTAATATTTTAAAAATGTCTGTCATAGATTGTTTTAAAATTGTTTTAGGTTAAAGGATTCTTATATATCAAAAGAAAGAGTAGGATTTGCAATTATGAAAGTAATGAAAACTAGCGCTCATAATGTTATATTGTATGATTCAAATAAAATTACATTATCTTGTTTAACTTTAACTCCTAAAGTGGAAGTCACTATAAAAGAAAATGTCAGTATATCATACTATGATAATCATAGAAAATATTGGAATGTTTATACAAATCCTCATGAGTATAGCAAAATTGTAGAAATTTTTAAAAATTTACATGTGAATTTGAAGCCCACTGTAGATGTGGAGAAATATTTGATTGATGATAATGAGATTAAAAATATTGACACAGCAACAATGCACACATCAGCTAAAGAAGATAAAGAAACTGATACAGATTCTTCTTTAAACCAAAAAAGAAAAGACTCAATTTTGAAACGAATGGCAACAATGGGTCAATCTGTTTTACCAACAAATCATTTAGCTATGACACAAACAAGTGACTCATCTGATACCAATGAAACATATAATCAACATAGAACAAGACATAAACAAAGAACTAATAGTAAAAGAAATATTGAAAAAAATACTACGGATATTGAAAATGATAGGGAATCACATAAAGATAAAATTATTGCTAGGCCTAATAATGCTCAACAAATAATACCAATGCATACTATGGACATTAAACGAGTAAGTATTTCTGAGGGTCCAGATATAAATCTTTTAATATCTGAACAGAGACTAAGTAATAGTGAATTAAGAATCAATATGAATAGAATGACTGATAAATTAGATCTTTTGCTAGATAAAGTAAAAGACATACAAGACCATAGCAGTGCTAGTATATTAACAGATAACAGGTCAACCAACTTTCACAATGAAATTGTATATAAATTATTAAATGAATATGAAAATAAAATTAAACAATATGAAGAATTTCATAAATTAAATGGCCTTGACTTTCGTAATTTAAATCAACCTAAGAATGTCAACATTAAAAGTACTGAACTAGAAGAACATGAAAAAGACAAAACACGGTCAAAAGAAGAATTATTTGATGCCAAGAATAAGGAAATAATTACACTGAGGGAGCAAATTAACATATTGTCAGATCAGCAAAATCAACAACACAAAGCAAATATTGAAAATGATTTAGTAAAAGAAATTAATAATTTGAAAGATATTTTGACAGGAAAAGATGAGGAGATACAGAATTTACACTTACAACTGCAAAATCTATTAAAATCTGACAAAGAAACTAGTAATACAACAAATAAAGTCAAAGAAATAATGAACAATGCATTCCAAAATATATCAGCAAATTTTGATAATGAAATCAATTACTCTGGAGCTACAATTAAAACCATAGTAGCTTCAATTATCAAAAAAACCACTATAGATTATTTAACACCCTCATTAAACTAAAAATATGATGATTAATGCATATTCATATTTATTCACACAGTTATATATTATTACAAAATATTATATTTAAAAAAATTAAAATCATTTATTAATAAAAACTGTTTATTACTATATTATATATATATTATTAAATATAATCTGAGATTCTTATCTCACAATAAATTATTACGGAAAATACAATATTTTATTTAAATAATCTGAAATAAAAATGAATTAGAATTTTATATTTTAAAATCTGCGCGCTTTCGTGTTGTTGCAATGGAGTTTTGGTGATAAATAAGGCGAGATATGCTCTACCGTCTGGTAACGTTGTAAAGATTATTCCAGGTTAACAGCAGTATTAGTTGACATTTTGCTTACAAGACTGTATGACGTCACACATGGCTGCTGCATTCGCATATTTAAATAGAAAAAGAATAAGAATTATAAACTTATTTTTGTTATATTATGAATTAACTCGAATATTTTCTGATTGCTTGTTACTTATGCTCTCATAACTGTTTGTATAAAGAGTGAAATATTTAATTTATTATTTTATACTTTAAATTTTATTATCATATTTGACATTTCAAAATTATTTATTCTGATTAAATGTCTGTCTGTCTGTCTGTCTGTCTGTCTTTAAATGAATGTTCTATAAAAACAATTCAGCTGTTCCGAAAGTTGGCCGGACAAACAAAAAGACAAAGAAAGAATTTTAAAAAATATCGTGTTTTTGTATTTTTAAAATTGTGTTATTTTTAAAATCACAAGCAGACACTTCCATTTTATTTATATGTTTATATGAATTACGAGGTTAATTATATTGCTTATTGACCATAATTGTATTTTTTAAAGCTTACCAACAGAATTCATAGAATTTAACATTTATCATCAAGGCTTTTTTAGCAGAACAACAGTCTGACTACAAACGTGACGGTTGTGGATTCGATTCCCATTCGGAAAGAAAAAAATATTTAATTTCTTCGCTCTGATAACAAGACAAAAGCGGCATCGCGTTCCGGTACTCAGGACACAATATTTCAGATTTGGACGGAAAGTCTTTCCGCAGAAATAAGCGGAGAATAGCGCGAAGCTATTTATTTATTTTTTAAAGAGGTTATTGAAATTGTTACTAGTAACAATGGGTATTTGACAGCTGTGACAGTTCAATTTTTGCAATAGTAATTGTCAATTCACAATTGTCAAGAAACGATTGACGAATGATGAAAGAACGGTTCTCGTTGTTCAATATTAATTCAGAATTCTTCTTCACAATAATACAATATTGTTTCACCGTGTAGTTGTGTTCTAATTTGTATAGTTTCTTAAATCAAGCTATAAGTAATTGATCCCTTCGCATTGTTTGTTTTCGATACCAAAAGAATACTGTGATCCAACTTATGAAAGTATAATATTTAAGAAATAAGACATTAATATATTTAAAACTCTTTATAAAAATATTATATTTACATAACTTAAACGGTGTTAAATATAAGACAATATCCTGAAGCACTAAAGTTATGAAGACATTTGGAAATAAACTTATATTAATATAATAAAATTAATGTGAATGAAAAGCCTCAAACAAAAAAACGCAATTGATTAATAAATCTCTAATAAAAACTTCAAATGGACATAGAAAATTTATCTTCTTCATTAGGACAATATGAAGATCAAGTATGCTTAAATTGAAAGTTTTGCTATATTTCTTCTTACAAATGTAAAAATACCGTTTTGATAAAAATATTCATATTTTAGTTATCAATGGTCAAAAGTGCACTACAAACAACAACAAATACAAATGAACATGAACAACTGCTAGCTTTAGAAACAGAATTACAAGAGCTTATTAATCTTACAAAGGAAAGTTTAGATGCTCATAGCAATAAGGAAATATCTGAGCCTGAAGGTGGAAATGGCAATGGATCCCAACAACTTGATAATGAATATGCCTTATTTATGGTACAAATTAAATTGACTTAATAAATTTAATTAGTTTGAAAATAATTATACAAGTTTTACTTAATATATTAATACTTACTTACAGAAAGAAATGTCAGAAACAGGTGCTTATGAAAAAGACAGTGAAGAAAAAAATGAAATACAAAATAGTGATAGTAGTGATATTGAGGTATGTATAATATTATTATTATATATTGAGAATAATATATATTTTATCACTATTATTTAAATAATACACATACAATTTTAGGATGAATTGTCATCTCTTCTTGGTATGAAATGTGCAGTATATCATACTCATACATGGGGTGGGCAGCCTAGCCTACATAATGCCATGGTCAGCTCAGTTGTACCACGACAAAATAATGATCAGTTCAATGATCTTCAGGTATAAAACATTGGACAAGCTAAATGGATATTCCTTAATATTGTCTTTTTAATATATTTTTTTGTTTATTCTTAGGTAAAGGTGCTGTTTACACATCCAACACATGCAGAAATGTTGCCATGCCCATTTTACCTCAATGGTGAATGCAAATTTAGTGATGAACAATGTAGGTGAGTCTTATCTGTCTTTTATTAATCAAAAGGTTCACATTAGTTTATTATATCTTTTACACATTGGTTGTTTTGTAGGTATTCTCATGGTGCATGTATACAATTGTCTAATTTAAAAGAGGCAATTGAACCTGATTATAGTGGAATAAAAGTTGGTAGCAGAATCTTAATGAAATTGAAACCACCAGAAGATGAGGTATTTGCTAATCTTATATTTCTTCTAAATGATTAATCTATGAGTTGCACAGTGGGTTTTTAACAATTGTGTATAATCTAAACTCTAATTAGACATACATTCCATCTTCACACCTTATTCAGATGATCCATATATAGCAGGGTAGGCAGAGAGAAGTAAGAGTCATTTAACATTGCAATTTGTATTCCCAGATTGGGGATATGAACATAATTCATTTCCTTCAGTGAAAATTGAATTGTGAAAAGTGAAAAGAAAATTGAAACAATTACCACTGCACCAAAATAACATTTGAAAGACTAATTGATCTTTATGATTGTAACTATTAATAAAAGAAATGTAAATATAAATAGAAATACAAATATATACACAAATTTATTATAAAATGTTATTTTTTTCCAGGATATGAGTATAGTAAAGAAATCAACAGAAAAGTATCATTTGTGGCACAGAGCAATTGTGAAGGAGGTAGATTTAGAGAAAAGGTCATGTGTCGCTAAAGTGGAACATGGCATGACCGGAGAAAAGAGGAAGTCTGCAGACCACTTTGTATTATTTGAAGAAATATTTCCACTCAATAGTTAGTATATTTTAGTAATTACAAAGATCATTGAAACATCAAAATACATGCTAATAGTTTGTGACTGAAAAAAAGTATATATTATATTATAGTTTAGTTCATAAATTACATGTGTGTAAATGTATTTTTTATTAATACATAATTCATTTTAAAATTCGTGTAGGATTAATAATACAACATAACATATAATATGCACTCCAAACTACAAATATAAATATTTATAATAAATCAAATAAAATATAAATTGTAAAATAGCACAATTAAATGCAATAATGTAAATATATTTTTAGACGAAGGAGATAATACTGATTCAGATGACAGTTTAAGTGATACTGAATATCCAGCAAATAAAACAATAAAAACAAACAGTACACAGGATTTAATTGTAGAGAAGAGTGTACAGAACAATGCACCAGCTATGGGCGAATGGGAACGACATACTAGAGTGAGTATGTATCCATATTATAAATAACATCTATATAAAACAATAGAAGAAAGTATGTCTTTATATCAAAAATAATTTATGGTAATGCAAAAGTAATACCTTTATGTATATTTTTTAAATAAATGTCTATGTGTTTATTGTTTGTAATTGTATAATGAATATTAAACTACATTGAGGTTGTTGAGGCGCAGAAGTATTTAAATTTTTTTTTTTCATTTTCTAGCTACGGTAACACAAAGCGTGAAATCTTTCTAAGTAATCTCTCTCATTTCCGAAAGAACTCATATGACGCATTTTAGTTTGCTACAAACAACATTTTCGGTTTTGATTTGTTAGTTACTCAGTAACGAGAGAGTTTGGCATGGCATGTATTGATAGATTACAATTTACTTTGTTCCACAGGGTATGGGTTCTAAAATAATGCTCGCCATGGGCTACGTGCCCGGCACGGGGCTGGGCGCGGCGGCAGACGGCCGCCTCCAGCCCGTCGAGGCGCACGCCGCCTCCGGCAAGTCCCTGGATGAATGTATGTTGATGTCTGAAAAACTTGCTGGGAGGGATCCTTTGAAGGTGTGTGTTTAAATGTTTTTTGTTTGTTTGGTTAACATATTAAAATGAACAGATTAAGATTAAGTTAAGTTAACTATTCATTTATTTCTATACATTATACATTCATATATTTTAAAGATTGTTGTTCTTAGTAATAACTTGATGGTTATATTTTCTTGTACTTTAAAGTTTAAATTATGAAAGTATAAAGTAGCGAAAACCATTTATTTGGACTCATCTGTTCGTCCACCTAAATATACTCACTCGTAAATTACTTCGTTTATTTATTATGTTTACTTGGACTATGAGAGGAAACCCAACGGCAATGTTGAGCTGATAGTGGGGGGAGGACATAGTGATACCTTTGTTGGCATATACATATAGTCGGTCTTCTGGTGATGGTCGCTCTGTATTCCGAAATTCGACTTCGCAAGCCGCGTAAGTGCCCACCGCGCACGCATGCACGGAGAAGTCATCACCTTAATCAGTGTATAATCCAACACCTATTCGTATAAGTAAAAATAAATAACCTTACGCTAATCCCCTCATGTAGCAGGGTAGACAGAGGAAACCTAGTGTGTAAGACACTCCGTTCCCCACGCATCGATAATGAGATATTGTTTGTTGAGTGGCGGAACTCACTCAATAATTCATTATCCCCGAGTGGGAATCGAACCCTCAACCGTGCCTTAACAGTCAGACGTGGTGCCGCTGCCCCATGACTTATTTAAATATATACATAGATAAATAAATGCATTATTTAATTTTAGGTACAACAAAAACTTAAAAGACTCCAAAAGAAAGAAGAAGAACGTAACAAAAGGGCATACGAAAGAGAAAAAGCAAGAGAAAAAGGAAATGTATTCAACTTTTTAAATAACACTCTTGGCAACAAATCGGATTCCGTAGAGGCCTCGAATAGTACATCGACTGTAGACGTCAAGAAGTCTTCCGGCAAAGATTTAAATATAGAGAAGTTTAAACTTGAAGAAGATTGCAAAAAAATAGAGACGGAAATTTTAAAATTAAATAGCAGCTTAGTGAAATATCCATCTGGAAGCAATGGTCATAGGAGTATTAGCATGCAATTAGCAGAGAAAAATAAAGAGCTGAATTTAATGAGAAACAAGGAAAGACATATTATTAACGAACAGAAACAAAGAAAAGATAAACACAAAATGACGGTGTTCTAACAATTGTTGTATTTAATTAGGTTTAAATTAAATATTGACATGTTTGTATTTTTTTTATTTTAGGACTCCTTAAGAAAAAAGAAATATTATTATTAATTTTGAATTTAAAATCCTTATTTGTCGAAACTACATTTTTTTAATTTTTCACTGCCCACTGTGGCAAGACAAAGCGCGCCATTGATTTCTCAGTACCTAATATGTCGGATTCAGCCGGATACTCCACCTAACGTGCTATATATATGTGGGAGCTGGAAAAAATAAATGTTAAGAGAATGTTAATATTTTAAATTATCTTTATTTATTATATTTACTTTATATCTTCATGCTTTTCTATTACTTTAGGCATATTTACTTTATTTATAGTTATCTCAATTAGAAAATGTAACAAATTGCTGCAAGTTGAATAAGTTATAAAGTATTGTTATCATAGGTAGTAAAGAACGTAAAATTTTATTAGTTTATTTAGGGACGTGACAGTAATACACAGTTATAATTACAAATTTCTATATTTACATGTGATGTTTTAGTTTAAAATAAGCGTACATGGCATATAATTACAATTAATATATGAAATATATTTTTTTATAAATTAGATATTTGTACTATCAAACAATATTACAAAGTACTTATATATGTTAATGGATAGTGTGACTAGCAAATAATATTTGCTGATTATATAAAATTGTAATATTTTAGTGACAGTGGGTCAAAGTTTTACGACTTAAATTATCTAATATTAACTATACTATACCTACATTAGGTATGTAACCAAGACTTCAAAAGTCCGATTTTTTCATTCAAAAGCTAATTTAAAATTTTGCATATAGAATCTTTTAGAATTCTAATACTTAATTAAATCTAGATTAAAAATGAGTATAACTTGATTACGATTAATTTTGAATAGTAAAATTATGTTCCGAAAAATTATTACGACGTACTCTTAATTTGCTACGTGAGCAAGATGCATTTGTACTTTCCATTATCCCCACGGTTTAGTGAACGTATTCGTATCATATATTATTTAACAGCACTATGCCAATACACTAAAAGATCTAATTTGAGAGAATCGTCAATAGATACCAAACATAATACGCTTACACCGAAAGATACCATCATAAACAAGTTTACAACAAATTAAGCTAAACGTATCTCAGAACAGCTAATATTCGATACCCTGACCGTGTACTGACATATGCATTTGTCATGTTAAAATTCAATAAAACAAGCAATTAACACGCCATTTCGAATCGCCATTAACCTACATTACACGCTAGTATCTACTAATGCATTGAAAATATACAAGTTCACAATATAATTTTCCTAATCGAATTAATTAATCACAGAGATTTGTTGAACTCAAGACTTTCACCTTCCATACGGCTCTTTCATACAGATTTACATACGGCGTATAAAAACGCTCCATTTACATTTAGAGAGTGACGAGTCAGAGAGACTTTGTACTAAACTAAGTTGAAAATTGAAAATCGTAAAAGTAAGTACACGTTTATGAGACTCCTTGCAATAACCTACGCTGTGTGATGTCTTAATTACGTACATTTGTGATTATAGCATTATAGCATTACGTATCAGGAATCTGAGCATGTGGCAAAGATGAATGAGATTCACGATATCGTCCATTCTTAAGGAACGCAACTGGTGTTTGTAACTGAGCATCGAATTCCTCTTAAAGCGAATATGTACATATCATACAAAATATAAGCAGTATAAAATCAAAGGCGGTTCTCGACGAAATTGGATACATATTTTTTATCTTGAGGTTAAGGTTAATAATAAATGTTAACTAAAAATGGCATACAGACTTTGATTTTATACAATTTACATAACATATTGTGATTGGATATAAATTAATTTATGTTGGTGGTAAGTGTGCGTGTTTGTACACTATATCGTTGCCAGATTTGTACATCAAGATCAATTAATATGTATAAAGTGTATACAAGATGGGACATAGATATAATAACAGTTGACCTTAACGATTCTGAACTGTTAATTCAATTAAGAACCACTTTAGAACATTTAAATTATTTTAAAATTAGAAATGTACCTTTTGAGGTTTAATTTAACGTTCATCTCATAAAAGTAACTAATAACTATATTTCTCGCTATACTTACAAAAGTATGATCAAAATACCCAATTGTTATACACTTCTTAATTTACAGAATGGCAATGTATTTCTATCACAAGCTATAAATAATCCTAAAGACATTTAATCTATATTTTTTAAATTCTCATTCTATTCTCTTTGAAATTGAAACTAAGGTATATAATTACGGTTTTTAATTTTATAATTATTTTTTGTTGAACATCGCCATTCTATATACCTCGTGTTACATCTGGCAAAATATTTTGCATAAATGTGCTTGTATTTTTTTGTGTATTTGTGTAAATATTTAATTAAAGCGCAGATCGTAGACGTTCCACTACACACGCCATCGCGGCTTCGACAGATTCGAACACGGGAACTTTCGCTCTCCGCGCGAGGTCCGTAAGGTAGTGTCTGCCTCGGTTGTAGTCTTTCACCGCTGCTTCGCTATACTGTGGAACAATAATAGGGCCGGTAATATATATAATTATTTTTATTATTTAGATTTTCCCGCTTGATACCGCATATCCCCCCAATCACCGCTTTCCGCCTTAAATTCGAGTGGCCTCAACGCGGCACTATCTTACCAGAGCGATAAATAGTAAACAGTCACATGCTGACACACTGCGCCACGATGACCTCCTATAATAGTTAATTATAATACTTAGTATAAATTAGTTGATATTAACTTGGAGCGAGCGTATATGAATAATTTAAGTATATTGTTATTATTTATTAACCATCTAAAACAAATCTTCTTCTTACGCATCTTATGCATCAACAGTGTGAGCAGAGAGAACCTGTTAAGACATTACGTAAAAATAAACATAGTATATAAGACGATTTTCCTATACGTTATACAAATAATACTAACACTCACAGGTTTCGCTTTAACAGGATCAAGTGGTTGTACTATAAGCACCGTGTGTCTTGGACGCAAGCCCATGTAGTGGGCCGCTAACACCATGGCGGCGAAACTCGGCGCTTCGGCACTCAGTGAGAACACTAACACGCGGGACCCGAGGAGTAATTCTTCATCATATGTACCTAAAAATAATAATAGAATTGACATAATATATTTATTGACACTAAATGGACAATTTTTATGGTAGGGTAGACCAAGAGATATTTATATTACCAGAGCGGGGAAACGAAAATAATTTACAAAGTAAACTTATACGTAACATAATATATTACTAACATAATATATTACAGATTATTATATTTATAAATGCAAACTGTAAGATATTTACAGTGTATATTCCAATTCAAACAATGTCACGACAATACGGTTTCAAACACTTCACTTAAGACAAATTTGAATTGCGATATATAAATCGAATCAGTGTAATAAAGTGTTTGTTTTATGACACTAAAAGATGTTTTTATCTTTATATACCTATAGGCTAAGCAGATAGGACATCACTTCGATTCCGCCTATACGTCTTTGAGTGTCGGCTGATGAAATTCCCTTTATCTAACCGGATATGTCAAATATTAATTATTTGGTACTCAAATGTTTATATAATAATATAAACTTTTTTTCATATATACTTTACTAACCTTTAAATGGTTGTGGTGTGATGTCCTCCGTGACGCTATAGAAATCAGACGCACTGAGTCTATCACCAGGTCTGTCTACATCTGGGGCGCGTTCTCTAAATACTATGTCGAGAGGAGAATGGGGAGATGACGGAGAAGGTGCACTTTGGGGGCGAGGGGACTTAGATGTATCGGTGGAAGGGGAAGATGGGGAACGTGAGGTACAGTCGGACCTTGGTTTCTTATCTCGACATGGGGATTCAGGGGCAGGCGCAGTACGACGCGCGGGCGCTGAGAACATACGCGTGTAGTCGTTTACGCGAGGTACTACGTATGTAAACCCTTCCCGCCTCAATATTTCCTCTGGTCGACTATTGTTTGACTGAAACAATTGAAAACAGTATTTTATTGTATTCTCTCTTGTATATTGAATACAATAAAAATAATCTGTATTAACATATTGTAATGCTTAACAAAAAATAATTAGGTACGTATATCTACACATCGGTAAATAGTATGTTTTGCTTTTTAGCATAGGCTTCCCCCAGATGTTCCCACAGTTGACGTATTGGATATATTTATAATTACTTCATTTTTCCCCGTGTCATTTAAAGATATTCAAGTGAACCTCTTGTGATTTCTTTTATCGAGAAGCTATTCATAATATACAAGTCTTGTGCATATACAAAATGAATATGTTGCCTATGACGAGAAAAATTTTACATACGTTTCACGTAAATAACTAATGACAAACATATGGTCAGCAGGATGCCAATACTTTAATCTATTTTATCTAATAAAATATTATGAATTACTCATAGATATAACAATTTCAATATCTAAACGAAATCTTTAGTTTACTTGAGTAATATTAGTCAGAGTATGACAACTTATATGAGTCAGCAAAATTACAAAAACAAAGTTACTGGACCTCGAAAATGGAGCGATAAAAAGCGTTGTTTGAAAAATATTTCACAAGATCCAAACGATTAGTCAATTAGTAAATATTAGTTTTACCACTATTAGTGTTTAAAGAGGCAAAACAAATCGGTATTATTACGGTGGTGCTAAGAATAAGGCGCATATAGACAGACGACGTAGGTATATGCGTAATATGATTGTTAGAGTGCGTACGTTGTTGATCATTACGTACTACGCGAGTAATACTAGATACTGTTTGGTACTGCATTATACCAGCAAGAGTTCGTGGAAAAACGTGGCGCATTGTGTGCTTGCTGCTAACATATTCTTATAAGCCATTCAGTAAACTATAATACACCTACATTTCATTTGGTATGAGATATTCATCGTAAAACTACGTATGGATACTTTATTTTACGTACGAATATTTTTGGCACACGAACAAAGAGTTATGACGTCATTGAGAACTAAAATTGTAAATTATAAAAATAACTTCTTAAAATTTTACAGACTTTATTATCGTAATATATAACAAGAGAAATTTCCCCATATCGTTAAAAATATCCATTAAAAGTTACACTTGCTAGTTTGTCACCTAAAGTGTTTTAAGTTAAATATTATCTTGAACAATATTTAGTTACCGATGTATCATTTAGGTTTTTGGGTCACCGTGAGTTGGTGTCCACCAGTAAAGCTATAAGAAGCTGGTTTTTACAGCCTAAACGAACAAAAAAGGAATTCAACATTGAATATTATTAATATCTAAAAGGAGCGTTATAACTTAGCCTAGTTTCATGTAAATAGATATATTTGTTCCATATATGTAACACGTAGCCTTGACGGGTCGCCATAGTAAATGTTAACCTCAGCAATCTTAATTAATTGTATAGACGATCCTTTATCGATTCATTTGCTATGCATTATAAACTGGAACATGATTGTTTAAAATATTTATTTTTATAATTTGTATAAAATATTTGTACATGTATTGTATAATTAACAATAACACACATAACATGACATATAAACTAATTAACAATAGAAATGGAAGTTGGCAAAAATAGGTTTAGTAGAAGTTGACTAATTAAAAGTGGAACAACCAAAACGAATGTTTAGTATATAACTTTTTAAGCGGATGTTGTAATTAATGCTCACATTGCCAATTTTAAGTTTGAATTGTGTTTTAATAATATTAGACCAGACACTCACCCTGTCTTAGTAATAGAAAATAGCAGGACGATAGTCGTCATACAATACCTAAATAAATATATTTTGTAATTTATATATATTGTAATAATTATTTTGATTTAACAATAATGTCACAAGTCGCTATTTATCTCTCCTAAAATAAGATAATGCATATTTAATTATGAACATACGACTAATATACACAAAAGTAAATGTAAATGTAAAGATACCTTTCTTCATAAATATGTACTGTAACATGGGACAAATAAGATATTGGCTAAATCTCCACTATTTAGATGATGTATTAATCTACTTTAAAAGAGAACTCGATAGTTATACCTTTTATAGAAGGACAGCAGCTAATTTTGTTTACAAAAACAAATAAAAAGATATGTATATAATATTATAGGTTTTATGTATTAAACATATACATTTTTGATTTTTTATAAATATAATATATACGCTTGATGTAATTCAAACTGTCTCATACATTATATTATATGAAAGGAGAAATCGTGTAGCTAAAGCCGTTTATAATCTATTGGTATATTAGATATTTATTATCAATATTATTTACGTGTGTATTAACTTTTCTTAATAACATACAATATTTACGTGTAAATAAAAGTTTTACATTAAATGATCACATTTTCGAAATAGGGCAGAAGCTAAAGAATGGAGTACTATCTTGATAGTAAATACTTACAGGAAAAGCTCCACCAAGATACACATCGTGGACAGGCGCACCGAGCATGGCGGGCAGTCGCTCCAGCCGCCGCTCCGTGCCCGGCGTGAACACCTCGCCGCTGCTGCCCGACGCCGCAGACGTGTTGTCCTCCACTGCGCTCCTGGTGCCACCGTTCTGGAAATTAAATATTTATTAGAGTTTATAAAAGGTCATCCATAGTCTTAGTGGGACAGCGTTTGAATACAAGCGCTATCCTTGTGGGATCGATCCCTTCTTTGGGGTGATATTATATTTAAACATAATATTAACCAAAGAAGCAGGGGACGGCGATAGATTAAGCGCGGCGTGGAGTTTGACGACTAAAACGCCATATATCGAATTTGAGAGAAAATATTTGAAGGTTAAGTGTTTTCACTACTTTTTTTGGCTAGACACACTCCTCTGTATAAGCGTGAAACTGTTAAAGAAAAATACATAATAGCTGCTGTAGTCCAACGCTGCATTTTTATCAACCAGACTGAATAAACGCCTATAATGTATATGTATCATTAACTTAAGTGTGAATCGAACCTACGATCATCATCAAGGTAGTAAAAATAGTTAGAAAACTAATATTAATTAAAATATCATATATCACAGGTAAAATTCTGCGATCATCTCAAGTTAAAGAGTAGGTAAATTTTAGGAAATGTTATGACTTTTTGCGACTTTTGGCGAATACAAGCTAAATTAACGCAAGCTAATCACATTAGAAACTTACTTTAGGTATAAACAAGGAAAGTTTTTGGCCGTACGCCCTGAGGCGTGGGTTGTGAACCCTGAGGCCGTTCTCTCGAGACGGTTCTTTGCTTGCTACCCGCTCAGTCCCGTACGCATCCGATCGTCCACTCGCTTCCGCACTCTCAGACTCTGAGTGACGAGACGGATATTCTAAAAAAAAATATTATTTTATAAGTATTTCATGAAAAAATATATATTGTAAATAAATTATTTAATGATAGAATAAATAAGGAAATAAAGTTGTTTAGATCATTTTTTTAAAGTAAAACGACACTAAAAACCGCAATATATTTTTTATTTCTCTAATTTAGAAATTGTAAGTTTTTAATAAATGAATATGAATATTTTTATTACTTAACTAAATCTTAGTTAAGATTTTAAAATTAGTAAGTATAGTTCATAAATCTTGACAATATCTTTGACTTATTTATTAAAAAAAATATTTTTGTATTTATTTACCTACATTATTTTATGTTTGATGTTGTACAATTATATATTTTTTTATAATAACATTATATTATGAAAAAAAAAACATCGAACATTAAACTATATTATTAGTGAGGTATTAAAAAAAAGATACAAAGTCATGAAACCAAACGCTTCGAAATAAAACTGCAACTCAAACGGATGCAAACATAATCACGCCGCAAAGAATCCATACGCAGAATGAAACTTGAGTGATGACAGTTTGAGCGAAGTATAAGTGATAAGATAAACAAGCGATGTGTACAGTTATTATGCCGAATGATTACAATTGAAAATTTTATCTGCGAGGGAAAACAGATAACGAACGGCGAACACAGCTGCGAAATAAAATGAATGAATGAAATGTATTTATACATGTCGGTATAGTGAAGACTGTGCTCTAAGCGCACCGTTACGCTTTCTCACGTACAGCGCGACATGGCCAAAACTCTCAACTATTTAACGAACGTGACTTGATAAATTACAAGTTTATAGTGCATTCGATGTTATTTTTAGATACGTTCCTGGCACATCTATGACTTAATATTTAATTACGACACCGAGGTCGGGCGGGTCGTTTTGCTATTGTGAGGGTATGAATAAACAAGTGTTTACAATAAGCTGCAACATAAATATATATATATATATATATATATATATATATATATATATATATATATATATATATACACATTTTGAATTCCATTTATAAAATTTATAACTTATTTAGCATCAATTTAGTTACCAGTGATACAAAGTTCAATGAACGATATAATATTATCATAGTATTTATTAAAGTATTATTATATTTTTTATTCAATATAAGGCCGTATTTTTGGTTTGCTCGCTAACCGAATATAGCTAACGTGAAGTAACGGTACGCTTGCGAGGAGTATAAATCAAACGTAAAGCTTGTCGTGCGTGCACGCACCGGGGGACAATGCGGACGACGTGATCAAATCACGCAGAGAGCGAAACGCGCGACGCACACGCGCCGCCACGCTCGTCCCCGACGGAGTTCGCGGAGATTGCGAACCTTCAACAAATAATCAAAATCGAAGATTAATCGAATTAATCGAAGATTAGATTTAAAACTACACGCTATTATTAGGAAACTAGCAGCTTTGGTGGCTCTTTTCGTAATTTAATGTCATCAATCGATTCGTTATGTTGTCTTACTGGAATTGTTACCTGTATCGGCTGCTAATTCAGCAACCGCTGCACAGAATGTTTCAAAATCCACTGCGTCTGCATTAGGGGACAGGCACCGCTCGGCGAGATCACGCGGGGCTCTTGTCGCGTCCCGAAGAGCTTCAACTGCCCGAGCGCGGGACAGTCGCGCGTTTCTACCACCGGCTGCGTCGTATACTCGTTTCAACCGCAATATCGTATTGCCCAGAGAGTGCCGTGGGTGAGTGCGTGCTCCCCGCAGCACTGCCCGAGCGCAACGTAAAGCTGAAGGAATGTCGGTAAACGCAGGAAGTCCCCGACGTTCCACCGCTTCTTGCAATGTCGCTCGTGCGCGTGATAGCTCAATGTACTCTCTGAAAATTACATAGATATAACTTTTCTAAAAGTGTATCACACTTTATCATTAAGAAACAATCTGCTTAGTTTTATTGGTGCCTTCTACTGGTACTGCAACTGCATCCTAGTTTAGAGTATAGTGGATCGATATCTTACAATTAAGCAGTCTATGTTGTGCCAGAGTACGGGGTGAGTGTTTGTGTGTGAAACACAATAAGTGTTTTTTAATGTTATGAGAAATAGAAGAGCAACAAAGAAATATATCAACGCAATACTGCAAGAAACTTTCACGATTTTACTTACTGGTCTGAAATAGTTTCTCGGCCAATCATCTGGTGCCGCGAGTAAGGCCTTAGCACTAGCAATAAATCTCGCGGAGCGGCCGCTAGGTGCGCCGCCTCCACGCTGGCAGCAACGGCACGAGTTTCACTGTCCAGCACGAATAGAAGAGCTCTGGCTTCAGCCTTAGCTCGATGCTCAACTTCTATTAGCTCCGTTGACCAGTCGTCTACTTGCTTAATATAGTACCAAACATAAAATTTTAAACTTTAATATCTTCTTATAAAATATACATAACAATATGATGATGATGACACAATACAAGATAATTGTAGTGGGAATAGGGGTAATGATAGTTTTTTTATATTATTTGTATTGTAAAATTATAGCCGATAATCATATTACAGGAATATGCCAAGTAATTGGCAGTGTTAGTAAAAATCGGTTACGTTACGTGGTACAAATTTGTGAAAATTTTATCTAAATAAAGCTTTTTTGCCTGTTTTTAATAGTTTTATACATAGCCTGTTGAAATTTATATAAACGATAAACATGGCGGTTGAAGTCCACGTTACTTAATTTTATCACGTATATTCAATTAAGAATTCAAGGAACATGCATTATCTATCGCCCACAATGCTGTAAATGTCACTGAGAAATTACGTTTCAATCCTACGACTGGCAATCGATTTATTTTTTGTTAGTAAAAACCGGTTTGGGAATGTTGTCATGTTTATTAATATCTAATAGCCACTAAGCGTAAATTAAATCGTCGTCACGACAAACCTAATGGTCAGGGAATATTAAAGAAATTTTACACACGATCGAAAAAATAAGCATAGCTCAATAATTTCTAAAGTTGGAATTAATAAGATATAGTTTCTGGATTCCTCTCCATATATATTATACAAAATGAGACGTTCCAAAAATCACCAATTAAAGCAGCGAATCTTTTAAGTGGAACATTAAAATTATTTAATGCAATGCATGAGTACTAATAGCTTTTTTCATTAAGAGATACACTGATATTACAAAAATCTTTTACTATTTAATACAATAACTAGTTTGTACCTAATTCTATTTGAGTAACACCAAAAAAGTATATTAGATACACCATAACTGTTGGCTAGGCAACTACAAAGAAATTATGTGTTGTAAAATATGATATTAGAATTACCGACTAACCGAAAGGATAACCAACTTTTATCAATTAAAATAAAGTAATATTTTTATGTTTTATAATAATAGTAAGAATATATTTTGCTTGTATTTTACAATATATAAATCAATTGCTTCACTGCTGAGTGTACCCTTAAGAAATTACTACATCAATGACATCATCAGTCACATTAAACTTTGCGATCATCGAACAAAGGAAGTCTATAATATTATTATATAATCATCTAAGAACTTAAAAAAGGTTTAATATGTTAGATAACGTAGTATCTTATACTCACAGGATTGAAATATGTGATGCCCATTTTCTTAAGCATAGGTATAGCGATGTCCGATCTCCAGGTGGTAGGATTGCAAGATCCACCCAGAAACACCTCGCACGGAGGAGGTGACGCCTCGCTGCCTGCGTAATGTTACATTATTTACTTATTCCGATTTATGTACGTAAAAAAATTGTTAGCACATTTAGCAATTTAATCGATTTCCGTCATTAAATGTGGAATCATTTCGTAACCAAATGATACGTATTTTTTACATTATAATAATACTAGTTATCACTCGCAACTAATTGTGGACGCGGGGACCATTATTTTATATTACCTTATATATCTTTGAGTTTTCTATTTTAAAAAGAAAAGTCTTCAGCCTTAAAACACTTTTGTTAAGATGTTAATTTTCTTTCCTAGTGTAAAAAAAATTACTTATTGAGTCGCCAACTAAAACCTGGCCTTTGTTTTACAGAAGTGAGTCAGACAGATCATTTTAATATAATTATTTCCCTCAGTGTAGATCCACGAACCTACGATCATCGGGTGTACCCACCCTACAATGCGTCACGAGGGTCTCAACTTGCAATGATTTTTATGTCAATGAAAACTGACCATCACAATGAACAACTTTTCATAATGCGGTGCGTACAATCTCCTTCCTGTGCTCTACGTTCAACGTGACGCGAAGTGACTGGTGTTCTACTGATATGCTCGAAACGCCATACATAAAGAACTAAACGGAATAATGGGGTATTTCATTATTTCTTATAGTTTACCTAGACTATTATACTTCTACTATTGTTCTTCATCAGATTTCCCTGATCTGTAATTTTGGCCTACTATGGTTCCATATCATGTATGACAATATTGAAATAAAGCCTATGGTGCAAGACCAAACAACCAAAAAATAGTTTAATCAAATCCGTCAAGTAGTCCCAAAGATGTGCGTAGAATAAACAAATTTTAAGTCATTTTAAGTCATGCTATTATTATTATATTACTTTCAACCCTGAATTTAACAGAAACAGATAAACTGTTGTATTATAGTATAGAACAAGTATATAGATTACATTAACATAAATTACATTTGTAATTTACACACTCAATTTAATTATGACTTTAAATATTTTAAACTCATTTACTGAATAATAATGTTATTAGAGTAGGTATTAATTAAAAAAGCAACGCCGTGTGCCACTTAGGGCCAGGAATTAAAACTGAGGAACATCCGTAATTGTTTGTAATATATATTTATTAGTATTCTAAATTAATAAAAAACCTAAAGTATTAACATAAATTTTTTTATACTATCAAGGCTTTTCCACAACAGATGTTCGATTAGCATATTCAATTTAGCATATTTCGAAGAATTAGATGAAGTACAAAAATTAATTGTATGTCACAATAGTTGTATTGTCAAACGATCTTGTGGGCAAAACCAGCTATTTGGCTAATTTTTATTAAGCGCATTGTAGCTATTTTCAACCTGCTTAGTGCTTGCTCGATATATCGAGACTATTTTCAATAATTTATATCATTAATAGACGCATTTAATTTCAAGAACAAATGCAGAGCAATAGTAATTAGGGCAAGATTAGGTCATCAAGGCCATATTAATAAGAGGCAGTGCTAATGGATCATCTGAGCAACGTAGTTTTGTTACTACAACAATTCACTAAGCAAGTCCATATACATAGGCTGGCCGCAAGGGTTGCTGCATCTAGTATGCATCAATACATCTTCAATCTAGAATGAGACTGTCAAGTGTGAACGACTGGAAAATAGAATAGCTACATAATCTTTTAGAGACTTTCTCAGAATGATAAAGCTCGACACATTGATAAACTGACAGATATGATAAAAAAGTTATATGCACATAAGGGCCTGTGATCCTTAGTAACTATTTGGATTATTTAAAAACAAGTGTAGTATTTAAAAAAAGTCATGTTTCTTTTTTTAGTTATATATAAGAAGTATATTTTGAACAACTATAATGTCTACTAATCAATGTTCTCTGCCTTTTTAAAATATAACAACATATTTTACATATCATAGTAACTCTCAACTCAATTCAATGTTTCTTTCTCGAATAATATTATTACGGGAAATGATAACTTTATACCTTGAAACTTATCTAAGAGAATTTCTTTCATAGAAAGGCTAAGCACGTCATAATATTTATGATAGTAATGAAATTTTAATATTTTATTAGGAAATTAAAATGTTGGTTTGTTTTAAGCAATTTCTTAACAGCCCGGTTCACGTTGAGTATGTAAGGTCAGCGACATATACAATGACATCATCAATATTTTCTACACACGATAAGGTAATACGTATCTTTTCAATGTTATATTCAATTTAAATAAAGCTTTATAATATGTAGTAAGAAGTCCAATACGTATACGTATAAATATTTGAAACCAATATGTTCTGCGTACATTCGCATTACAAAATAAAACAATCGCGCTTTGAAAAAATAAGTGTTAAAAACGAAATATTAAGATAATATCATGTCTCTATTCATATTTCTATAAAACTAATATGTAGGTGTGGTAACGGGCTGTGTATATGTTGAATCTATATACAGAATGGATAGATTTTATCACGTGTTTAAGCACAAAACCCACGCTCTTTAATCTCACAACTATCCATCGTGTCTAACGTGGTGTCTACGTCAATACCGTGAATAATTCCATTTATAGTCCTAACACAAAAGCTCTTAGGAAATATATCTTATATATACAATAAAGTGAGTGTTGTCTAATGTAGAAGTAGTTGATCCTATTTCTCAGACTTGATTGAAGCACGCTAAAGAAGTACAGTTAATTGTTAATTATTTGTATTGTGGTTGCGCACGCATCGATAGTAACAGCAAATGTTTCACATATCCAAAGATTAATGATTTGAATTTATGTCGAAATAAAAATATCAAAATAAAATTAATAACTAAATAAAGATTGTTCATTTCAAGAAACAACGTTCAAATTAAAAATCTAGCGGGCTTAACAAATTTGGATCGCTATATATATTACTCACTAAAGTGGTAGTCACCTTAATTTAGAAAGTGTTCCGCAAAGGTAAGCGGCCCGTCCACAATCATCCTCATAAGTAACTACCGATAAAAATATCGATATATAACACGTGCAAATTCGGCACTAATTTTAAACTTAAATTATTTTTTAATATACAAGTATAAAATATACTTGTATATTAAGAAAGGAATTTTAACTAAACAATTGTTAATATTGACAGTCCATAGAATTTAAATTCTGCCAGTATACAATACAATTCGAGATACACATTAAATGTCAGAATGAAAACGTAAACACCACGCGTAGTCAACAAACGCACTAAACATCCCTTTTTCCGCTCGCACACAGACACTAAAGAAATGTCTCTAAATCTACGCGAGTTTGTAGTAAGCGTGTTTACGTCACAGAATAAATCCGATACACAATATGGGGCACCAAGTTTTGTTCGCTTGATTTATCTCGTGTCAATTAAGCGTATCTTACAAAATTATATAAAAATAATATTTTTGAAAAATATGATAGGTATTGTAATTAATAATGTTTATTACGATTAAAACGCACAATGCACTATCATGGTGGTAGGCGGCATGGTTGCGACTGTTTCTTGACAATTGACACTCGCGCGTGTGCGCGCTGCCTCGACGGACGGTCGGCGGCCGACTGGCGTTGAGGCAGCCAACTCTACGTCCGTCTTCTAGCCAATTCCGCATTTTAAAATATTCCGTTAGTCCTATAGCACTACAAAGACATGACACAATTATCATGACTATTATCCATCCTTTGAACCACTTATTATCTTATTCATCCGTTAACGATAACTCGATGGGATAATTGATGATGAACACATCAGTACGCTCTACACACTCATTTCAGTGCATTATTGACGAACGATGTTTTTAACGTGCATATAATATTAATAGCAATTTTGATATTACTCATAACAACAATATTTTAAGATATGAAATAATCATCACTGTTATTGTTGTTATTGGCAGTACGACAATTAATTTGCCCGGGTAAAAGTGCAAAAGCCTGAAATGGTAACGACCATGAAAAGAGCGATATCATAATATGTATTAATTCGTAATTTAATATCAACTTAAGAGTGGCAAAGTTAATTCTAAGAGTGCAAGAATGTAAAAGAAAGAGTGCAAAAGTGCATGCAAGTGTACAATACAAGAATTATATATTATAATTGCTTGGCAGTATACAATTGTACAGTATCAGTCATTCATTCATCATTGGAGTTTCCTTCTGAGCGTTTCACTATTGTCACCCTACTAAATTGTTGAGTTTACAATTTTTAAAGAAATACTTGGCCTTTTTAGTGCTGATATTAAAACCTGTGTAAATAATGATATAATAACGCAACAAATGTAGAGTATTCGAAAGATTTTGTATATTCGAATATTAAAATATGCACGATTAAACCGGCTAAGGACTTTTATTTCAAATGTGTAAAAATTGCAAGAATCAAAGATTCATAATACCATAAGGCACACCAAGGTTTAAACCTTGGGGTTGCACTATGATTTTCCCCAAGATTGTAAATGTTTTACAAATATACAGTATTACTAGCACAGTAATTTGTAATAGAGATATTTATAATTAAGACCATTATTTGAGAAATTGCACTTATAAATTTATTTATTTGTTATTTTTATTTAAATTTATATTTTTTTCATTTTACATATTGATCTAATTGTTAGACACACAGGTTTAAATCAAAAACAAGCTCATGTGATGAGTATATTATTTGCAACAACTTATTTCGAATAACAAATACAAAACAATATAAAAACGATGTTAGATTTTCTGAATAAAGAATATGACTTGTGTAATAAAATAGGTTTAAATTTATCACAGATTGACCTTTAATATTATCTAAATATTTTTGCACATATTTTAGATAATTTGAATTAGTTTTGTACGTCGCGCTGCTTCGGGCGCAAAACATTTCCGCACTCTGTTTATAGTTGGTGCGGAAGAACCGGGAAGGCCATACTCGCTATTTATTTGAGTTTATTTACAACAGAGCAATGCGGAACTAAGCCCTTTGTCCATAATATTTGATAATTGTCACAGTGTAATTAATATGTTTTAGATAAAGTAGGCATTGTGACACAAGTTTTAAAAAAATAAATTATGTATATAGAATGCCTTTAACCAAGAATATGAATATATTATAAGAATATATTTTAAGTAACGTTGTTTGTATTGTTTCAAAAGAGGAAGTTAAATAAAAATAATGTTGAAATTTATAAAGTATAATATATATGTATATTTACAGATATATATTGTTTAAATAAGGAAATAACAAAAATCTTACAAGTATTGAAATCAATGTGTCATTCTTATGACTCTATCAATAAGACTAGTGTTCATCAGTACTATTCGTACAGTCTTCTCTTGTCATGTCTATATCATTTAAGTATACAAAAATAATTCTATTCATAAAATGTACTCGTACTAATAATGTACATAGGTGGGTGACATAAGTACTCGGGCTATAATTTTGAAAGGAAATCAGCCCTGCGATCTTTACTGCAATTTTTCATCGCACTTGTCTAAACACAAGGTTTAATATTTCTTATTAAATTTATAATGAAATCTATAAATAAGTCTTACCATTTACGGTAGGAATGTTGGGAGTGCGGAAGACCTTAATATTAACTTTATGCTTGAGTCATGAACCCATAGTATTTTTTAGGAAACCCGTCGCGTGGTTAGATAATTACGTGTGCGGAATAATGGTACAAATTCTATATTATTGTGAGATTTGATTATTTTATAGTAAGTTAAGTACTAAAGGTCACTTTAAGAAATGGTTATTTGTTGATTATTTTGATGAATTTCTACAATTTGGTATTTAAAAAAATGTATTATTTACTTTTTATAATAACAATTTTTATTACTCTTGTATATAAATAAGCATGCGCAACGTGTTTAAATTTTAACTATAGACTTATAAAGGTTATTATTATAGCTTCTATATAGTTAAATGCCATTAATTTTTCATATAAACAAAGAGAAATTTGCAAGTCAACTATTAAATACTGCATAAAAATTACATCTTTTACAAGATATATGTAAACATACTTTTTTTATTTGTTATAAATATTATTAAGTTAAAGAAAGTTTAATTTCTACTTTAGTCCATTAAATTTCTCTTAGCAACAAAAGTCCGTATATTCTTTTTATTCAAATTTAGTCTATTTTCAATTTAATTATCTTTATACAATGTAAATCATCAATCAACGTATCAATATGATTATTATTTATTACACGAATAATTTAAAATTTATGCAGAAATATGCAAGAAGTCCCTAACCAGTGAATCAATGGTATGCCACAAATCACAATTGATTGCTGTTTGTTCATATTGTACCATATAATGTCCACCTGCTAATTAAGCGTTGTATTAATCAAGCATTGATTCATTATAGATTATAATTTATAGCAATATCTAACCCACAGTCTAATATGTTTTTACTTACAAATAAATTAATAATACTTAGATGGCGACATGTTTTGGTTTAGTCATTATAAAATGATGTGACTGTTTGAACAATGTACAATATCCTTGTCAGTGATAGACGTGACGTGGGCATGGCGGCAGTGAACTTACACTCGCGCTTCCCGCACGGGGATGCCGTTGTAAAGTATTTCTGGATTGGTACCGTGCGGAAAGTTAGTCATATCACAGTATGGCTTGTTTAGCGAATAGCTATTACCTACCTTCCGCGAGGTAAAATAAAAGAAAGGAACATACGGATCATGCTACAACACAACAACTTGACAAGCGTCACGTGTGCTGATCTTAGTCAGCTAATAGTCAATCAATGGCAATCATCAGAAATTTGGCAAATACATTTAAAATACTACAATAAAAGTATATTTATTTATAAAACTAAATGAATTTCTTACCGTTAACATGTTTGCAAATGTTATCTTTATCCCGAATTTCTTTATCTAGGCTCCATATTGGAGATTCCGGCTTGTTAGATGTTCTGGGAAACAAATATTAATTTTAAAGGCTGTGCAATCATTTAAGTATAATGTCAAAATATAGAAATTTTAGATGGTTTTTAGGATATATAAATTTTAAACGAAAAGATGCAAGTCGCTGTAAGTGTGATTCAGCATGACCAAGATTCAACGTGACATTCAAGGGTCAACGCTCGCATTGGCGTACCAGCCATGAAGCAGGCACTCATATCGCCACAGTTCAAGACCGGCTAAACACAAATGGTGGTGGTAGCAGCTCATTGTGTTCGTCATCGACAGAATTAAACTAATTCATTTTACACTTGAAACGGAAATTGAGGGCACTAATTACGCCACTATAGTTATTATTTATCATCACATCATACTCAGAACAAGCGGAATTATATGTGTCCCAGCCAGCCCTGTATTTTGTGACTTTGCCAAAAGCCTTTATGCATAATAATATAGAAATAAATAGCTTCATGCTATAGTTAAGAAGTAATTTTTATTGGAGTTTATTATATATATATATATATATATATATATATATATATATATATATATATATATATATATATATATATATATATCATGTTTAACTTCTTTTACTTCTACACAATTGTTTAGGGAGTTCACACTAGAATTCAAATCCGAATTCAATTCAGACAATCCTCATAAAAGTAATTAATATTTCAATGAAAGTACAGTTGCGGTTTGCTTATTGAAAAATACATAATACCTATGTTTAACCTTATAATATAATCTATTCAAATCATACAAGAATGAAGGAAATATTAAATTTTATAATATATTTTATAGATATTATGGTGAGAATATAAAACAACCAAATACAATTAATATACTCACTGCCTTGCTTGTCTTGAACAACGTCGTAGTTCAGCCGCAAATACGCAAAATTCTCCAAAAGTAAGTATGAGCGATTTTCGCCTCGCACACTGACGAGCGCATACAAGCATTTCAAAAACTGTAACAAAAGATGAAAACATTTGTACTACCTTCTAATATTAAATATCGAACGCATGAACTGTATACTTTAAAGTGATTAGGTATACAAACATATCCTATAACTTAGTAGTAAAAAAAACAAAAAGTAAAATGGTAGGTATAATAAATTGGCACAATAACAAAAAAGGAAGGAAAAAAACACTTGTAAAAGAAGAAACTGAAATGTCATCTTATCTAAATAGTGGGAACATTTAATTTATGTATATATAACATAATGCAAGTGATTTGCAGCAATAATTGAATTCTATTTCCATTTTAATTATTTGTCCTTATTTTTTAAGAACGCTTCAATTATTTGCTTTAATTAGGCTAATAAGCTATTTAAGGGAACCACAGGTTGTAAACTAAATCTAGCTTTAACTTTTTCCTTCTGGAATGTATGTACTATAGTAAATTTGAAATTGAATATTGAGGAAAATCTATCAGTAATAGTTCCATGGGACTGTTCATTGTAATATTATAATTGTTAAAATAATGACGAACTAAATTAACGCTGTCGTCACAATTAATAAATACGTCCAATTTAAATACACTATAAATGTCGATGTACAACTTTACCTTATTTAACTAAAAGACAGACGAGCGCGGTATTTTTTTTGTTAGGATATTTATTTCAAATGTAGGATGTTATTATAGTGTGCTATTTACTAGTGCTACCTAGTCATAGATGGAAATGTGTCATTGTAGTATGTGAATACGCATTGCTGACACATATACTATACAACACACGGTAAGTAATATAAAAACCACAATGTCCTGCGTAGTAGGTAATATCATATCTATACCATGTAATGTATATTTTTAATTATAACAGGAACGAACAGGTAACACGAATAATTCCAGCAAATGTTTTTTCCTTGCAATCTACCATAATTTTTACACTTAAAGAAATTGATATTTTTAACAAGGTTCAGTTGTACAATCAATTACATATCATAAAAGGATCACGATAAAGAATTAGGATTTGCAGGATATTACCGTTTTAGCGTTCCGTAGCCAAATGGTAAAAGACGGAACTCTTATCGTTCGTCATGTGAGTCTGTCTGTCTGTCTACCCATCCGCATGTCACAGCCGCTTTTTAAAGTTTAAAGATGTTAACGACGTAACTTTGACGAGATCACCAAATTGTATAATATAAAGACAACGCAAAAATGTTACCTTAAATTACGTGTTAATACCTCCTACTATTACTATTATGTATAGTATCTAAACTTGAGAAATTATTTGAACCATTTACAAACTAAATGGAAATACTGTATTTAAAAAAAAACCATTTGAGTTATTTATCTTAAAAAACAACGTGGCGCAGATCATCGGTGCAGAAGCACGGCGTCTGACTATAAACCCAACGGTTATGGGTTCGATTCCAACTCAAAACGCATTTCAAAATTGGGTGGAAAGTAGGGTAATGGAGTTTCTTAACAGTTAACACTAGGTTCACTCTGTCTACTTTGCTATATGCAGGAAATAGCGTGAAGCAATTTTTTTTATTTTTATATTTTCACGCATCTCAAGCATCGCGAATTCATTATCAGTATCTTGGTCCCGCTTTAGATAGATTATTATTTTTTCAATAATTCTCAATTTTATAAATATAATTTATCGTTGTTTTTTTAAATAAGAATAGGAAAAAAATATTATTTACATTTCACTGGCCGCATTTATTTATTGAAGCTATTATAGGAGACTACTTTGATTATTAAAGTGAGCAATAGATGAGGTCATCCCTACGCACTACTAACACCTGGAGCTAACGTACATATAACGTATGTACATGCGTAAACAACGAAAGCATCATTTTATGAAAACATAACATGAAAAAATTACAAATAATCTCATTAAATTAACATAATTGACATGGTTTCCTAAAATTATTTGCTTCTTCAAATACATCTAAAGTAGTTGTTATATTTGGTTCATAAAGGAGATTACAAAGTGATGCTGTAAAAGATAATATTTTGATAATATCATATTTGTCTTATCTTTTATACTAGTGACTACTGGCATTTTTTACTTTCAAGATACAGTAGCACAACACTAGTATTACATTGTTTTTGATTGATATGATTAACGTCCATAGGGGATCAACGCAAGCATAAAACAAGTAATACTCTATATTGTAGATATTTAAATTTAAATTTGTAAATTTTAATTTAGTACGCTCGTGCAGCTGCAAGAAAAGAAAACAATATTCAAAGTATATACCAAAAAATCTCTATAATCTTTTTTCTCACTTCACAGATCTGTCGTATACAACGAGGTAGGTACGCACAGTTCTTTATTTTTCATCCACATTAGAGACATTTAAGTTGTGTGACGGAAGCCAAAGCCAAATGATGTCTAATTAGAATATTTTAATGAAAATACTTTGAAATATAACTATTAATTATTCCACCGACTGGGGATCGAGGCCACAGCTATCGCGGTTATAATTAGATAATTCCTATCTTTCTACGAACTCAATATAATTACGCAAATATTCTCCCCATTGTTTCGTTATTTTTCTTCATACCTTCATACTGGTATAGCCTAGAGATATAGGCTACAATACTCGAAATTGTCTTCGACGCATGAAAAACGGGAAAGCGATGGTCCCGGTGGGTGACGATATTCCGACCGAGCGTAGAAATCATAAAGATTATTAGTCATACCATGAAGCTCTTAGAGCGCGTGATCGACCTCAGAATCCGCCAAAAGGACACTGTCTCCGAGTGTCAATACAGATTTCAGTCAGGATCAGGCACTATGGACGCCATTTCTGCCATCAGAACTTTGATGGAGGCATACAGGGAAAAAAGAATAGCTCTGCATATGGCATATTTAGACCTGCAAAAGACTTTTGTGTATGTGCCTCGTCAGTGTATCTGTTGAACACTACGATCCAAAAGGATCCCTGAAGTCTACATTGAGACAGATCTCCATTGTTAAGACCGCTATTGGTGGCACTAAATCCTTCCCTAATACAGTAAGGTTTCACCAAGGCTCAGTCGGTTAGTCCGGTTCTGTTTAATTTAGTACTAGATGCTGTCTCGGCTCACATTCAGGGCCAACCTGACTGGTGATGATGGCTGATGATATATGCCGATGACATAGCAATCATTGACGATAGCCAACTGACGCTGGAGCATAAAGTGAACGTGGGATGGTACGTTTGAGAACAGCGGTCTTAAACTAAATGTGTTGAAGACCGAGTATATAGCGTAGCGGGAGCCCAGACTCGAGCACTATCCATATAGGTCCTGAACCAGCCGTTAATTCCGAAAAGTTCAGATACTTTGGACCTATTATGCACGAGTCTGGAGACATCGATCACGATAGCCAAAGCCAGATTAGCGCTTCCTGAGCCAAATAGCGGGAGGTTACTGATGTGGCTGCTATACAAGGACCAGTTTTTATACTCGGCAGTGAATGATGGCCAGCACTATCTCGGCACACAGAGGAGCTTTGTGCCAGGGAAGTAACGTGATCTGACGGTATACGCAACACATTAATTTGAGGTAGTCTTGTGATTCGTGACGTAACAAATAAGCTCTAAGAGCGTTGACTGAGATGGTATGGCCACGTTATAATTGGTATATGGTATATAGGATAATGCTAGCCAGAAGAAGACAGGCTATACTACTTATGTAAGTAGAGAAGATAAAATAATGACAAAAGACCTACATACATCTGTCGATGATGCGAAGAATATATGCCTGGATGTAAAAGACATTTTGTTTGTCATTTCATAACAATCAAATATTTTAGTACTACAATTATAGTAATTTTTAAATACTTGGGTGTCCTTCTTACAAGGACAAGCGTGAAAGTTTTCTTTAAAAATTAAAATACATAATCATACACGCATGTGCAAAAAATATATTAAGACGATATAATATCTATATCTATGATTCTATATCGTCATATCTTGTAGGAAAAAAATATTATTTATATATATCTACAAACTAGTCATAAATCAAATCGATGCATAATTTAACAGCACCAAGAATGACGTGATTTCTTACGTCATTTCCCTATCTCAAGTAATCTTTACTATATTATCTTTAATATATTATATTAATTATTTTATTATCTTTACTATATTATCTTTAATATATTAGTAACAAAATTAAAATTGCAGGATACTATTATCTTTGAAAAATAAATACCGAAATATCGAACTAGACATCGAATGGAAATTTCTTATAAACATCGGCAAAATGAACAAATAAAAATATCAGAAACAAGCTAACACAAGGATTATTTTGCAGAAAGACTACCATAATTAGTATATCTACAATATAATAAAACAGTAAAAAATATATTTTTTACATCTTCTGAACTACATGTACAACACAAATAAAATGTAAAAAATCTAAGAGTACTTAGATATTTACATTATAAAAAATATAATCCTTTCATGTAATAATAATAGTCAAAAGAGTTCATAAGCAGTTATTTACTAACAGTTTTAATCTGAATCATCTTTCCTTATATTATGTTCATATGGTACTTTGGAGAAAAACTAATAACTAGTAGGTTATCACGGATGACGTCATAACTTGATAATATATGATATTGATTATAAGTATGGCATCAAAGAGTATCATATAAATTTAGATGTAAAGCGCGATTGTATCCATCAAGAAGTATGATTGAGTAATTCTTACTTAGAATTCAACGTTAGTCTTAACATTGTGACCTTTGTAATCATAACTAATTCACGAATTGTTTTTTTATATTTTTTTGCTGTCGTACGTTATGCATAACATAATAGCATATCATAATATATATATATATATATATATATATATATATATATATATATATATATATATATATATATATATATATATATATATATATATATATATATATAGTCGAAAAATAGCATGTTAAGTTATCTATATTATAACATCAAACGAAGAGTCAATGTAATATTATAAATATTATAATTATTTACCCTGTTTACAGCCGTACAAGATTAAGATATTCATTAATTAAACAACTTACCCTGGGATTTAGTGGGATATAATTCGATATCGTTGAAGAGGCTTTGTACACGGTGGGCGGACGCCGGTATGTCGGGCGGGCCAATACGACACTCCCAAGCCTGCGCCACCTCCCTGTAATATTATACACGATGTAATATCCTCTTATATTCAAAAATATCAATGGATATTAGAATAATAACAATCAATGATAATGTTTTAATTAAATATTATGTGAGTCTATAAACTTTGTAATAATAATATTAAATATATTAACTTTAAATCAAAAAAATATATTTAAATACCATAATAGAATTAAGCTAAAATAAATTAAGTAATTAGAAATTATGTATGTAACGTCAAACTATGACAAAGTATGTTTTGTAAAAGAAAAAAATAAAGAAATTATAAAAAATACCCAATTGTAAAAAAATATTTAACAAAAACTTAATATGTGTTGTGTGTCTGTGTGTATATAATAATTAATAATAATAAAAATGGAAATGGTGTATACATTTTATAAACCAATAAAATATCTATTCACTTAAGAAACAGTTGTGGTAATAGTTTTTATTTTTTTTTATGTGATAAGAAGGCACAACGAGCAGAAGGGCCACCTGATGTTAAGTGGACACCCTCGTCCATAGACATCTACAACCTGCGAGTACGTAGATGCGTTGCCAACCTTAATGGTGTAGAAGATGACTGTACACACGACGCTTGAAAATCCCTAAATTATATTGATCAGGGAAAACCTCAGGAGGTCGACCATTCCATAGCTTGCATGTACGCGGATAAAAAGATCTAGACGCACGCACGTTGGATGCAAAAAAATGCATCCAAATGGTGGCGGTGGTATCTGCTCCTTAGGCGGGAGGTGCGATGGTAAAAAGAAGATGGTGGCACCAAATCAAATTATTCCTGTGAATATTCCCCGTTATACAGTCGGTAGAATACCGATAAAGAAGCAACGTCTCTCCGTACACTAAATGATTCTAAGCCGTTTGTGAGTTTGGGATTATCGACAATTCGCACCGCCCTCCGCTGAATTGAGTCAAGTGGTTGTAATTGATACTGAGGGGCACCTGCCCATAGGTGGGAGCAGTATTCCACGTGAGGACGGACCTGAGCTTAATAAAGCAGAAGTCTTTGACCTGATGTAAAGTATTTCTTCGCCCGATTCAGTACCCCGACCTTTTTTGAAGCCAATTTCGCTTTGATCTCCAAATGACCCCTAAATTGGACCTCATTCCAAATCTCAACCCCAAGAATCCCAATACTTTTACTAATACAAAGAGGAATGCCATGGAGCTTAGGAGCTATTGTGAAGGGGGTTTTTTAGCCCGTCCATTATAAAAGGCGTCGCCCGTGCTGTCATCTGCATAGCAACGAATACGTATACGAATAGTTCGAGCATATACCGTCAACTACGACCTTTATGCTCCGCCCATCAAGAATACTGGTTACCCAATCGCATAATCCCTCGGGAAGTCCGTATGATGGCAACTTCGACAACAGGGCTTTGTGCCAGATCCGATCAAAGGCCTTTGCGAAATCAAGACTAGCTGCCATAGCTTCCCCTTAATCTCAATAGCGGCTGCCCAGCGGTGAGTTAGGTAAACCAAGAGGTCTCCAGCACTGCGACTGTGACGAAAACATATTGTTGATCACTAATAAGCTGTTGGGAGTAGTTGGGAGTTTATTACGCGCTCAATCACCTTACATAGTAAGCAGGTTATCGCAATAGGACGGTAATTGGATGGGTCTGTACTGTCACCCTTCTTAGGAACAAGGTGAACCACAGCTACTTTCCACGAAGATGGGACAATTCTGGTGGCATAAGATAGGGAGAACAAGCGCGTTAGCATTGATGTTAACTCGGGAGCACACGTCTTGAGCACGATAGCAGGAATACCGTCAGGACCATTGGACTTCCTGACGTCAAGGGAACAAAGAGCACGACGCACTGCGCATCTGGCATATTGTGCTTGCACCTAGGGATGGATGGTGGTTGTTTTCCCAAATCGTTAAGATTTGAGTTAGATGCAAAAAGAGTGCATAGCACATCTGCTTTTCTCTTTGCTGTATGTGCCAAAGATCCACTTTGTTCGCAAGCTGGTAGAGAAGGCTTACAGAAATTACCTTCAATAGATATGGCAAGAGACCAAAATGCATGTGTTCCAGATGGGAAGCTTAACAATCTCTTGCCAATTTAGCTAATGTGCTTAGCCTTAGCCCGAGCAACCTGCTTCTTACAAGATCTGGAGGCAGCATTGAATTTTCTTTTGAGATTAGTGGCTTGTGGGTCCATCGCAGCTATTGCCTCAACCCAGAGTCGATAATTTTCCTGTTTAGAGTTTTTAGCTCTTTTACAGGAGTCGTCGAACCAAGGTTGCGATCCGCCACCGACACGAACTACGGTACTGGGAATGTAACATTCCATTCCCTGCAAAATCGTGTCCGTAGTCTGCGCAGATCGATGGGTCACCAAAAGTTTAATTAAATTATTCTTTATAATCCCATGGTTCGTCATTTAGAACAAGGGCGATGGTCTTTAAAATGCCGAGTTTATCTTGTATGAAAATAAATTAGTGTCATTAGTATAAGTCTAACTTTTTATAGATACAAATAAGACAATTACGCAAATATTTACACACATAATAAGTAATTATCTTATGCCACTGAGTAAATTATTTTATACTTGTTGTTTAAGGTGGTTGTGGTGTTGTTTAAGGTTGTTAATTGGTGCAAGATAAACGGAATGGTACTTAACGCAGAAAAATCTTATTTCATTACTTTCACTCGTGACCATATTGAAGTAAATACCCAGTACTTCATTTCAGATTTACCATTAAAACGTGTTAGCACTATTAGAGATCTTGGTGTGACATTCGATGAAAAGTTGACTTTTATTCCACATATAGACAATATAGTCACAAAAGCTTCAAGGATGCTAGGTTTTGTCCTTAGGAACATTTATTTTTTAAATGCTTTCTCTAAGTAAAAGATGAGATTTAATGTATTTACACAAATCTCTTAACAGCATAAGCGATAATCCAGAACTATTATCCAAATTTAGGTTTAATGTCCCCTTTCGGTATCCACGCAAACCGATTACTCCTCTCGTAGGACCTCTTCGTAGAACAGTGTTAGGTAGAAACTCACCGATTTCACGACTCTCTAAAATACTAAACGACAACAGCGAAGTTTTTAACCCATTTGGAGACTCAATGTTAATATATAAGTTTAAAATTTTATCCCATGTTTAAATTGTTTTATAAATGTCTACTTTCGATAATTTTATCTACAAAAAGTGTATTAATATTGTTAAAAATATGTTTGTCAGTGTTATATTACTATTAATTTAACGTCACGCTTGTTGTCTTCGTTGGATTAATGAACAAGCGCTTAGTGAATTAAAATTGTATAACTTCATAATTTTTGTTATATAGCATGCTGTATCCACTTTAAAAGATGGTGCATTTAGTTTTAATAATTTTTTTTTGTTTCACTCTTTTTCTTGATGTTTAATGTTATCATCACTTGTGGATCATAATAAATAAATAAATAAGCTATGTCAATAAAACTTAGTTCAGTTCAGTTTTATGGAGAACACACGAAGGAGATTCAATAAAATTTATTTGAACTTACGGAACAAACTGTAGGACCAAAGAAGAAAGTGACAAATGACAATCACATTGTGCTTTATGAAATTCAAACGTCAATAGCGCGCACTTTTGGCACATAATAAAAACAAAACAAGTAAGAATTTTCATATTCAAAAAATAGGTAAATTGTAAGTGTAACAGTGGAAGACTATTTTCATATGAATGGTTTGTGGACTTGTCAGTCAATAGTGACGCTATAAAACGGTCTTGACCCGGAAGATAAGAAATACTGTAGTTTGATAAGAAAATGTATAAATACCGCTGTAATGAATATATCTGTCGTTGTCATATCGTAGAATTGACGATTTTATGATATTGAGCATGTCATAAAACGACCAACGGAATTTAACTGAATATTATATATTGAATTTGATTGAACCGTTTAACGATTTTGTCATCGACGTTTTGGTCATAACATAATATAAGATGTCCATAAAATGTTTCATAACAATCGAGAATATGTTGCAAACTCATTTCATACATAATGAATTCTAATGACGATGTTTTTAATCAAAACTTCTTCACACCTGTAGAGAATCAGATAAATTAAAAAAGTTTAAATAGAGATATACCTACCCAATCGATTGATCAAAAAGTACATCGTTTGATAAGAATAGCAATAATTAATAAACAATGATTGCAATTACAAATTTAAAATATTTATATTCCTTAGAATGTGTTCCATAAATTGATGTTTTGGTGATACACATAAATATATGTACATCAAGAATAAAAGTATTTTCGTAACTGGAACTTTTCTAAATTAGACTGTTGGAGCATGGCGAGCCCACAGACCGAAGACCTCTAGACAGAAACTGTAATCCATACCCCGCCTCTGGCTTACCATCTCTTGCAGAGCTATATGCAGAGATTTGTGCAAGAGCTCGGAAGGGTGGAAGAGCTTAATCAGCTTAATACATACAATACCGGGGAAACACGCTCACGAGACTCTCGATGAGTGGTAAAACTAGAGCACACTTCCCGAAACACGTAGCTGACCACGTCGATGTTATGCCCGAGGCGCTACGCCGCTTTGTGGGGCGGAGTCTAGTGATAGAACAGTCAGCATCCGTCGACTTTTCAATTTGAGACTGTTAAAAAGACAGACGTCCTTTAGAGTCATTCAATAACCCAGAAAAGTAAGTAAGTCCATCCAAATTCCATTTCATATTCCAAATTTAGTTTTCCACAATTAACATAAGTTCTACTCACTATCTGGTAACAATATCTGTGTAATTAACTGTTATTAATTAATAATAGAAACCGGCTAATGTGGCATAGAGAAAGGTTTTTATATTCTTTATGCAGCCTCAACATATTGTACTTGTATATCCACATAGGCCTTCCAAAAGACCGGGTTCCTTTAAACCCGAAACAAGGCAGGAGAAAGAGAGAGATTATTATTGTTATAATAATAAAAGGTTATCTGCTTGACATGAACGTATGTTGTGTTGTTGGAAATGGATACTGTTTGAGTATGTTAATCTATTTAAGCTTCTAAGCTCTTGTGTTTTGTGCTTGTCCACAACATGTTCGGAAACTAAGTCATACCGAGATTTTGCTTGACATTTGTATCAGGAATATTCCAAATCAGGCAACAGTCCATCCAGTCTAGTTCAGTCTTATCGAAATCTTTTTTAGGTTTAGGTAAATAATAAATGTTAAATAAAAACATAAAAGTAACTTACAAGATACTTCAAATTATTAGTAGGATATTTGAGGTGGTCAAATTTGTTTAAATCAATGTAACTATAACGTAACTTAAGTAGAGTTAAGTACTCTCCAAAAATATTTATTTTTTACTTACCGATGGAATAAATAAATAGAAATAAAGTTTTTTATTGACATAATATTGCCCTACAAGATACGTAGGATGCCTAGTTTATATTTACTTCATATATTATATGATTATTAGTGTGGATAATGGCTTTTTAATCTACTAGTCATTATATTACATACATCGCCACATTAGTAATTAAAAAAAACCTCCTTTTTTGTATATGCAACGTAGAAAGATGAATGTACAATGTACAAAAGGATTTTATTGTTAATTACTTGGGTGTAATTAGTGAAATACTACAATATTCAAGCAACAGCAAAGACTAGAAACGCGTGCGACGCAGGCTGGCGAACGGTTACAAAAATATACCATGACATCATGGTGTGCGAGAGAGATCTCGCTTTCGACCTTCCGTTCACACACAACACGCTTATTTATAAATACACTAGCGAGTGCATTTACTCCATTCGAATTCAATTAAGTGAGTTCGATTCCGAGTTTGGATTGCACATAAAAGTTAACTACAATTTTTTTTTAAATAAGACACTATCTTGTACCTTTTATCATTTTAAAATACGATATTTTTCGTATAAACTCAATAAAAAAATTACTATATTATTGGTATATAGTATACATGTCACAATTTTAACAGACCGTCGTGGCTTAGTTGAACAGTCTGACAGAAAGGTTGTGGGTTCGATTGCACTTGCACTAGTAAGAAGACAACGCACGGCGTTCTGCACTTAAATCACACCCTCTACAGCGGATACAGCGTGAAGCTAAACAAAAAGGCTACTCCAATTTTAAAATATAGAAAATTACGTTACTCATTTGTTAATTCTATTTAAAGGAAAAAATGAATATACCTTAAAAATTACAATGCGCGTACTAATAAAGGTACCACAATAGTCAACTGAGGAAAGTTTTAAAAATATACAATATAATGTTTGAATCCGCATTAAGTCAGCCAATGCGGCAGCTACGTAGCGACATCACCTCCCTGTGGACTGTGCCTGTGGTGTAAACAAGCCATGATGTCATTTTCATGTTGTTGACCTAACCGCAACATACTGACATTTGCTTTTGATGCTACGAGATGATGACAGATAAAAGACTTTACTTATATCGACCCAGGTCCAAAAGCATCGTTTTATTTAGGTAGTCTTTATTTGTTCTAAATAAATGAATAGTTTTAGCTCGTTTATCTGTTTTAAAAATACTAACAGAAATCTAAATGTATATCTAAGAATATTTGAATAATTTACAACACTTTATACTGTACTTACCTAGTTAAAGCTCCTTTTAATTTTGTCATCCACTTTGTTTTACTCGCCGAAACATTGTGTATATCTTCACAATGTTGAAACGATGTGGTAGCTGGCACGTTATACACAAATGGTTCCATTTTACAGGAAACAGAGGTCCTTTTAGGGGGAGATGCTCTTGGATAAGTATGGTGTTGAGAAAAATTTGTAGATTGTTCGCTACATCTTGATTTTGGCAACGTACGAGCGCATAAAACTGTCGCCGCATTCTTCAAATGTGTTCGAAATCTGTTATTACTTTGAGTGCTAAATATGGCACCCTCCATTTTGATTTAATTATTTTCCACTTCACTTAGTTTATATTCCAATCCACTGTTATCATTTTTTATTTAGTCCTCACTTATCACATTTTTATAAATTTCAATATTTAATTATAATTTTTGTGTTCAATATTTGAATTCACACTTATATCACGATTATAAAATAAGAAAAGCAATCTAAAATTATAACATTACTTATTTATAATTAATTGCCAAATTGTAGTCGTGCTTTGTAAACTAGATTAATAGCCGCCAAATCAACATGGTTTTATAGATAAAGAAAAAGAAGTATTTTCTGCAACCATATATCTTTTCTTAAATTAAATGTTATTGATTCTATTCTACTCTAAAGAATCATCTATAGCAAGCTTCTTACATTGTAGAATACCGACTCATACCTGACCTACCACGGAATCTACTTTTTAACTTAACGGATCTGTCTTTTAAGATTTATATTAATGATTTAAAAGCAGTAAAAATAAAAATAAAAAAATCAATTATAGAATATATTATACATATTAACGGAAGGCTTTTAGGTGCGGTCAACGGAGGGGCGGTGGGGACGAGGTGTAGGCGCGCTGACATCACCGTCGGAGCCGCTCTTACATCATCCAGCTAGCTAACTCCCACCGCCTGCCGCATGCATGTTTCTTCTGCCACAAAGATACATTATGATAGAAGGCTGGCGAAGGGAGAGAACAAACAGTTCATCGAACGCACGAGACCTTCATTATTTTTACTCACAATTAAATGTGTATGTGCAGTGTGCACGTATTTACACTTTACCATTTGTTTGCTTCACCTCTATAATAATAATCATTAGTGTATTATATCGGGCCAAATTATTAGTCTTTTGATATTTAAATAACTAAGCAAGATATTAATGCATATAAAAGAATATTACTTATTCTTTTTCTTAACGCGTGTGCGGGTGATACATTATTCCTTTCTCGACTCCACACACACCTTTTACTACGTTTTTACTACCTTTTGCGTAAAACTTAGCGACGGACTTTGCCAAACCAGGCAGCAAAACTTAAAAACTAAAAACGCTGTCTTATTATTTTATATTTTGTTTAAATAGTACCTTAATATTTGTTATTTTGTTTACTAGGTATAATTTAAATTAATGCTGCAAATTGTTAGTTAGTTCAATAGAGTTTATTTAGTTGGTATACTATAACAAAACAATTGTAACTCATTAGACAAAGACAAGTAGTGTAAGTGCAGCAGAACAATTTATCACCGCCCACGCTATTCACTGTGACAATACGATACCACTGTCGACACTATTTGCCAGTAAATACAACAATGCATAAAGTCGTAATACCCTTATAATTTACACATCTATATAATAAGTAATGCACTGTAACGGATCCGGAACTCATCCTGAATCTATAATTCTAGAATATAAAAAATCAATTGAATTTACTACTATGTTAGTAGTAGCTATTATAAATATATATATAATATATATATATTATATATATATTATATATATATATATAGTATATATTATATATATATATATATATCTATATATATATAATATTAGTTTTCAATCAAAATTAAAATCCAAAAATGTCATATTTATTAGCATTAAGGGGGAATTGATTAATTAATCGACTTTGATTCCCCACATTTATATATATATATATATATATATATATATATATATATATATATATATATATATATATATAAACGTAAATGTTTCCTCTTTATAACTAATATTATAAAGAGGAAACATTTACGTTTTTAAATGTATGTTTGTAATATTTCACACAAAAACTACTGTACCTATTTCAAAAACTCTTTCACCATTAGAAAGTAGCACTTTTATTGAGCGTCATATGCTATACCTTCTACATTTTCAAAAAAAATAGGGATCCTTTATAAAAATGCTCCTGCTTCTAAATCTGTCATCGCGCGCTGCGGAAACTATTGATGATAGAACAAAAATATATCAACTATAGAACGTATCAATAACTACAATATCACCTTGCTAAATAAATTATTTAAATGTTACTATGAATCTGTATTATAGTAGCGTGTGTGAGCATATGTGTATATATTTTTTTTTAAAACTGTTGATAGATAAACACAGATTACGACAAAAAATTTTTTTTTTTTAAGACTGATAAATAAACACATAGATTACGACAAAAAATATTTTTAAAATAGTTCGATAGAGTTGTGCCTTATTTCTCACGACAATAACATTAAATTAGAGTATCAATCACTACGAGACGGATGCGTTGTGGTGTCGGTGGCCTGAGCATCCGTGGGCAGGGGTCCCAGTTTTACCGCTTTATCTTATAGCAAATTATGAAACTGCGGGTGAATTTGATATAGTGACATTATACTTTTTATTTAAGTATGTTATAATTGATTAATTATATATTACTTAACATTATATTTATTAATAAAAATAAAACGGAAAATGTTCTCTGAGTTCTCTGTTGCCTTTCGCCTGGCTTATTAGGATCTACAAGCATGGAATTTAAGATAATATATATTTAATTGGATCAATAAAATTAAAGAGATGACTTATCTCTTCAACTTCATTAATCACATACCTCGATTTAAATCACCTTGTATTCAGGAATCTTTTTTTACTATTCATATCGTATGTAAGTTACATGGTAACTAGATCGATAGTAATGAAGCTGTGTGTTTAAAGTGTATAGAATGTACCGTTTGCTCTAGTAACGAATAATAGTATGGTATTAGTAATTATCACGTTAGATTCTATTAGCATTATAGTAATAGGTAATTATAATTAATAATAAGCATGTTTTCGTTCATATCGAATATATGTAGATAAATTACGTATAAAAATTACGATTACTACTTTAAATTTTTAAATTATAAAGAAATGACCGTCCGTACGTAGTAGGAAGACCTAAGAACAATCTTTAAAATGCACTTAATATGAGCACGTGTGGTTACCAACTTGCTCTATCTGTACTAGGTGCGTGTTAAAATTAAATGACTTTTTTTATGTGATGGAAATAATCTGTACAGTAAAAGGGGTTTGTTCATTTCTTGATTATAATACATCTAATTATTATTTAATTGAAGGCTGTGAAGGAGTAATAAAATAATCAAAGTCGTGCATTTAACTACTTTACAAGAAAGCTATCATTGTACTGATTGTTATATTGATGTCATGAATTGAATTAATATGTTGGTGCGCATTAACCTTTTGATTTTATAAAGTACTCGGAACTACCAATAAATAATTGTACCTGTGAGTCAGTAATGATTCAAATGTTCTAATCTTGAACTTAAGAGTTTTGCCAGATACCAGAGTATTTATGAAAAAGGGTATTGTTATAGTACTAATTCTGGACTAATGTAAATAAAGAAACGGTGTCATAAAGTTTTGTGTTTACTGCAAAAGCAGTTATGTTTAAGTCGAACAAGTTTCGTCCAAGTTCATTGCTTCTCACAAACCGTTGGCCAAATAACAGAACTTTTTTGAACCGATAATAGTGCCTTAAGCGTATTAGCTATAAAGAAACGACAATACAAGGTTGTGTAGTGATCTTTTTTAGACTATTGTATGAGGAGGTCAACCATTTAATATATTGATTGTACTCTCATCTATAGAACGAGTTCAAGACATCCTGGCAACATTTATCGCTTTTGTTAAATATATCAATGGTTTCCTGTAATAAAGCGATTAATTCTCCATGTGTTTTCTAAAATTGTCATTTCATTCGTTTTTATGTAACATAATGGACATGTATTTTGTATATATTTAAGAAATAAATTTAGTAAAAATGAATTATTTAATTTTATGTAAGTTTTCTTAAGCATATATTATTTCAACTTTTAAATGTTTTATATTTTTCCTATACAATTTTTAAATATATATAAACTAAACAAGTATATTTTAATTTTAATTGCTTACAATAAGTTAAAAAACACAACTATACTGTAGTAAATGTATAATTAGTTACTAATACTTTTCAATTTTGGTTATCTTTATTATTGTTGTAATGCATGTACAAAATATATTTTTATTAGCAGGTTCGTTTGACACATATTTACCACGGACTACATTTACCACTAACATAGAAAATTCTGTCCTAGTTCAATTCTAGTAAAACATTAATATAGGTACATGTATGTCATAGAGCAGCTGGTCCTTAAAGTTTTAATAATAATAATACATCTTTTTATGTGACAAATAAAGTAATAAAAACATATTTTTAAAATCTGTCCAAATCTTTTTTTTTCACCATAAATACAATGTAAATTATTTTGAGTATAAATTGAACCTGCAACCATTGCTTGCACAGTCGTCAGTCGCTTAGTGGTGTCAATTTTAACAAATAAGTACTTAGTTATTCATATTCTATTAATATTCCAAGTTTCAACGTCCAACTTATTGTTTTGAATCATATATTCTTTCACACAGATATATTTTTTTAATTTTAATTCTAATTATCCTTACTATTCAATAAATTACCGATAAAAATTTGAACGTTATATTGACTATAAGTTGGTTTATTAAATTAAAATTAACCTAAATAAAAACAGATGAAATCGCTTGTATAAATATCCTGTAGTAGGTACAGATATTAATATTCCAAAAGAGTTTTATAACTTATTTATATTGAATTGAACATATATATTTATCTACTTAAAATCATATCACACTCTGCCAAAACACATACCAACTTAAATAAATATAATGATAGCTGGTTAACTGTAGGTGCCTAATGATTGATTGCTTTCTCTGGAAACTTTTCTGATTGTCTTTTAATAATTTTTACTAAATATCTTGAATCGGTTTGCTATTAATATTAAAAAAAACTAAAAGCATCCTAAAACAATTAAAAATAGAAATGATTTTTAAAATACCTTTAATAATGTTGTTAGAAAAAAATATAAAACAACTTCACATGAAAACTGTTTAATGTTGCAAACAAAATAAATATTTCAAACATTTTAATTGTTAATAATATCTTAAGCATAAATAAACAACTAAAATGAATAGTACAAAAAGAGCCGTTGACATTGTAAAATTTACACTTACATTATATCCTTTAAATGGCAAAAACATAGCACGACACAATTCAACAATTTATTATATGCCTTTGCGATATTCGGTAATGTTGTAACAATAAAAGAATAAACTTTTACACGGGAATTTAAAAAAACATTCGCTTAAGTCACCTGTTTATTAACTAATGGGAAATTTTCATCGGTAGTACCATGATCGAATAGTTCACACAACGTCACTGTAAATAAACGTGAATGTTAAGTTAGCATTTTGTTATTATATGTAAACGGACTATTATACCACGCAGCAGCGCCGGTCGCGCAGCACTGATGACTGACGAACGATAGCGTATGCCCGACCCTACAACTTCTACTGCGAGAACTATTACGATACCAAACAACGCTGCTTTATCACGTACTCTAAAACTAACTATCGACAGATTTATTTGTACTTGGTGAACTTAGTACGGGGCATCCGCTATTGGTTCGACACTGATAACAGGTATATATATGTATATATAGAATCTACGCACGTATAATGTACATATTACCTTCATTTCATACTCTAATAAATACTCATGTCTATATAATGTTGCTGGTAAACTGCAACTCAACTTTTATAATGACTACTGGCCCCGCTACGCTGTTTTTGATCGAAAAGAAGCCAATACAATATGATAAATTTCACAGACTGACAGAATTCCTGAACTTCATATCAATATGCTCATCAAGCTAAATAACCTTTGCTAATGCGCTATGATTACTGATTTCTTTACAGTACTCACCGATTGCAGTGCCACCTACCGAGTCCAGCTGTATTTTCAAATCACCCAGGAGTTCATTAAAATATACGCATAAAATTTCATCCACCTAGCTGTTTAGGAGGAGTAGGATGACAAGCATATGTACATATATAGTAATTATATGATATAAAAATAAGATATAAACTGAAGAGTTTGGATGCCAAATATTTTCATTAAATATACTATTGTATATTGGCATAATATTAATCACGTACATTTATATATTTATACCTCATATATTTATTCTGTGTCTAATTTTCGATTGTCGTGTCGATTTTCGCTATCATAGCAACGTTTCATAATCATCTTTATAGGCGATCACGATAGCTAATTCTCATGTACAGAATAATGACCAAAATAAAGTTAATTGTGGGGAGCTCGCTGCAATATTTTCGCAAGTCGATATGTGCGTGTCGCGGGCGCCCGATGATGCCATCGCCGTAGAGGACCATGACGTCATCGTGCATTTTCCAAACGTGGCTGCCAGACGAAAATAATCCCCGCCCCACCACAGGCCCCTCACGTCGTCACCGACGAATTTAGCGAGCCAAGCAGACCCAAAGCGGACAGCCTTCTAGTCAAATATTTGACAGCTATTCACTTGTGATATTTGATGTTTCTACTTTAACTTTAGTGATGATTATTATATAATAAATTATTCACATACATTGTTCACATAATATTTCGTGAATGATTTAATCAACATCCTTTTAAAATGTCAACAGAATAGAAAAGTGAATAATAACTTTGTGTACGAAATATTATTATTTTGTGATTCCCTATACTACCTATATACCTATTGAGTATATAGGTAATATAACAAAAAAGTATTATCCTAAGGAACGGCTTATTTATATATCTTTCCCAACGTTATACGTTGTTCATTGCTTATGCTTATAAAAACGTCAAAATAACGTAAAAGAGCTATATTTCAGCCAAATTTATTAATTTATTTCCTAAGCCATTGATATTAACTGGACTAAGTAATCATCTAAGTTAGATTTTTATTGTATTACTTTTCTATTTATTAACTGGAGCAGGTACAACATGAGTGTTTAACATAATTTTAGTTTTCTCCATGTTTATCTTAAGACCTACTGTTTGGGAAATGCTATTGAGATCTTCGAGCATTGTGTTCAGGTCTTCCATGGTCCTAGTAATAATATTTTTAAGCTTCTGGATTGGAAAAGATACGACACAAACATCAAATAATTATATTCACAAAAAATATATATTTTTATATAAGTCAGCCCCTTGGTCAGAAATTTATAACAGAAATTAAAATGTACAGGTCGGATATGTTCATATTCTCATAAATTTAAAATAAAATTAAAAACATTTGTTTATTGCTAATAAGAATTGACTACCACACATTCATTAATCAGAAATAAATCTGTGTATAGAAAAATATAAATATTTAAACAATAATGTCCTTTAAAATTAAAGCATTCCTACACCAGCCACAAATATTCCGTTTACGATAGCACCGTTTGATTAATTTAGTATTCATATTTTTAAAATAGTCCTTTGAAATTGGCCAAAAAGTAAGCCAGGTTAAAAAAAATCGCAACCATCGACTTATTTGTTAATGGAAATCAAAAAGTCCTCATCGATTCGACCCGAAGAAAAAAATGTACTCGGGGTTAACGTAATAAAAACGGGTTATTTCGCGATTATCAGCGAAACGTTAAAGCAGCGTCACCGGGTGGGGAGGGAAGAAGGTACTCTGTCCCAGAGAAGTATCACTACGTGGCTGCTTGAGAGGAGTCGTCGGCGATAAGTGTGTCCCCTGCGGAACTCAGACCTCGGGTTGCGCCCGTCCAGCGGACTTCGTGGATGTTTCTAATTCTACGCAAACCGCGACTGGAGACAAAAAGACTAGTCTAAGGGTTTATTTAATATGAATAAACATCGCGGAAACCAAAGAACTTATTATAGTCTAAGGGAGCCTAGCAATCTCAAACTGTTGGACCCAGCCACGCCAACTGCTATCGAGCCGTAAGACAAGCTGGACTTCGTCTGTTTCCATCGACGATGGTATCAGTGTCGTGTATGTATTCTGTGTTCCTATCTACTTATGGAGGATCGACGACCGTAATGGCGATCATCTGAGTCAATAAGAAGCTACGCGGGCGTCGGGGTTGGGTTGGCTGGTGGCTTGAGTTGATTGTACTGAGTGTAGTCACACAACTGTACAATGTGGGGGTTCGCGTGAGTAGCTGTACGCTCAAAGTACCGCGTGGATGGGCCGTTGCAGTAAGTACTCTTGGATCGATTAAAGTTCTCTATTTAGGTCGACACTGCAAACGAACCAGGGGCAACCTGATGCGATTCGCAAGAATATATTATGAACCAACTGAAGGGCATTTAGCTTAGTGTGCGAACACAAGACTAGACTAGACTATAAGTGAAGACGAAAGATCTTCGGCAAGTTTTGTAGTGTCAACTCTAAGTGTCATTTTACTCTGTTTGCAAATAACTAGGTAAAGCTTACTGGAATAAAGAGAGCTTTAATTCTAGCACTTTTGACACGTTATCTCAATATAGGGTCACTCCTAGATATTTGGCCTGGGATTTACATGAATAGGTCGGTCACTGTGTCACTTCGCTCTCGTTAACCTTAAGCGTTAACTCGTTAATCTCTCGTTAAGCGTCGGCTACAATCTGGATTCTTTCAGTCAACAGGTGCGAGTGGCGAGAAGAGTACACGGCGGTATCGTCGGCGTACATATCCAAGTGGACTGAATTTGTACGTGGCATATCTGGTGGGCTGGGCTGGTGTACAGCGCGTACAAGAGCGGAGAAGAAACGGTGGAACCCCGAGGAACGCCTGCACAGACGAGGCGGGGAGAAAAGTGGGTACCCTCTACTTTGTATCGGAACTGCCTCTTTGACAGAGTCCCGTAGACGTATGTACACGAGACAGTGTGGCAACCAGGGGGAGAGCAGATTGAAAATCAAGCACACTTTGTCAGAGGCTTTCATGATATCGAGAAGTATGAATACAGTGGAGTGCAGTTTTTTATCAAATTTTTTATACTTATAAACATCAAGAATTGAGGATAACTTACTTTCAGATATTATGAAAACATAAGTAGCTGTGGTTTTCGGCGTATAAGGATCCCGTGGGAATTTTGCGTTTGAGATGATAATTCGATCTCCACTTAAGTAAAAAATTAAAATTTCTTTTCTTCTTCGCTTCGGTAAGATAAGGTGCGGCGTTGAGTTTATAAACTAAATTCTTCGTGAACATAAAAAGCCTCTGACGTATTATAAAATTATTAAATAATTCGGTCTTATAACTAAATCACCACCTATAACAATATATTTTTATCATATGATAAAAAACATTTTAGGGGCAACATTCTCAGCCACTAATTTTGAAAGTGTTTATTTAAAGAATATCGGGCAAGTGAGAGCAGTATTCGCGCACCGAGGGATCCGTATCAATTCTATGATTATATTATATATTGGTATTCTGTTGAGGAAAATTTTACTTAAAAAAATTTACAAGCTCAAATTTGCGGTCGCATCTACTTGGATGTAGTTAATTTTGTCCATTTTTTTAAATCAACTACAAATATAAGTTCCACATCATACATTCCACATTCAACAAATATAACCTCTGTCAGGTTTCATTTCGGTAAATAGTTTTTACATAATATTCAATATAAAATTATGATTCCAGTTTAGCAAGGTTTTATATTTTTTAAGGATTAGTTGAAGAGTAGTATAACGAGAAAATTAACAATTTGAAGTTCTTAAAACATGTGCCAATTTATCTTTCAGGTTTTATTCGTCGACAATTTATTTTCCTAAGACAAAGTAACTGTGCAACGCTGATACACTAATTGTTACAGCGCAACATGCTTATAACGCTTTTACCGCCATTAAAAATATGACTGACGAATTTGGTTATTGTTATACAAGTAAATTAATGCAATTTTTAAATTTGTAACGTATGTAACGACGGCATCCATATTTAAAAAAATCTATAATAATAATCATTATACTTTATGAATCATGATTCAATTTAATCAATCAATTATGGCACAAAGTATATGTATATATAATAAAATTCCACAAGGGTTTATAGATGTACTGCTTACAAAAATTACGTATTAATACGCAAGCTTTTTATTATTATATTAATATTTGTGCTTGGAATTATTTTCGATGAAGCTCCCTCAGGAAGCTTATGACTGTGAGTTGACAAGATGAGATAACTGTTGAGTTTTCGCCGGTTCTCCTCATTAAAATTTGTCCTCCGAGCCGATGATAGTTTCTTGTAGGACTAATTGAATAAACAATATTTTGATTTTGATATTTTTTTTCACAATAATACCCTCTCATAAAGTTAAGCATGGTATATAAATATATTCAAAGTACACATCTATTAGCTCGTATCCCTTGAGTATAAGGAAAATAGTAACTTTCCGTTGCTATAAAATAACATGTTGAAGTGTTCCCATACTATTAAATATTTTGTAAGTCATATCGTGTTCTAATTTATCTGGAAATGGTTTATACGTTTTTATTATTTTTAAAGTATCATTACATTCATTATGGAACATTTAATAAGCATCATCCAAATGACTTCGTTGGTTGAATGAAGTTTATTTTCTATACATACTAAAAAAACAGTCTGTAATTTTAAAATTACTATTTTCTCAAATGCAGTTAGTCTTTACACGATACTAAAACACAAACAAGTGAATTTAAAACTTTTGTCTGTGTGTTTGTCCAGGTTTATTTCCGGAACATCTGAACCGATACATATAGGCATATAGCCAGTAGTAAAAAGCATTTTTATCTCAGCAATCCCGCAGGATTGGGTTTTACGCAAGGAAACCCGCGTTTAACACGCACGAGATGTAGGTACCTACTACCAAGATAAAAGATTGCATATTTTACATAAACAGTGATTCGAAAGGAAGATTTATATTATATACTACATAATCATACGAGTATTATACCTATTAGAGTTAATCCGAGAATATTGATGATTTCTGGTAAAAAAATTAAACTGAACGCAATTAGTTGTCTCACTTTTTGCGTAACCAGCAGACCTCAGTCTACTCGCAAGGGAAGACAGGTGGGTGCCCCATTGAAGTCTCGAATCCAGAGTTATTTCTAAAACACTGCAGAGTCGGTAAAATTAAGAATTTCATTATTGAGACTTAAGTTAAGCTTCTGTCCCTTAACATTTATAAAATTACAGTACAGTACTGTAAATTCTATACAGTTTGTTTTTTTCGCGTTCTATACTAGGTTATTAGCAGTAAACCAGTGAAGAATCTGGGACAGTGCACTATTCGCTTCATCCAAAATATCTTTATTACGGTCTACTTTAACGAAGTATCATCAGCAAATAATACAATATCGCATAAATTCTTAGCAAAAAAAGGAAGATCGTTTACATATACCAAAAATAGGAAAGGCCCCAAAATCGTTATATGTGGCACACCCATCCGTAAATAGCAACCGGACGACTTTACATTATTTACAGTAACTTGCTGAATCCTTTTAGTGAGAATGAAGCAATTATATTACGAGCGTTTTAGTTGATTCCATAATAACTAAGTTTGAGTAATAATGTATCGAGGTCTACGCAGTCAAAAGCCTTAGACAAATCACAAAATACTGCGATTGTGTTCTGTGACTTCCCCCAAGCATCGTATATGTGTTTCAGTAGCGCAACTCCTGCATCTACCGTAGATCTACCCCTAGCAAAACCATACTAAGCATTACGAAACATTTTATTCTTGGTAAAATTGTTGTTGTTGCTGTCAGGTTGTTAGCTGATTCAGAATTATTTTTTCGAAAATTTTGCTCGCAGATACCGGTCTATAGTTGCTAGAGTCATTATTTTTTCCACTCTTAAACGAAGAAACTACTTTACTGTTTTTCATAAGATCAGAGAAAATACCTTTGTCAACACATTCGTTAAATGTCTTAGCCAACTGAGGTGTAATGTGACATATGATAGTGCTCAGTAACTTTACAGATATACCCCATAAATCAACAGTATTTTTATATAAAGGCTTTTAAAAGTTTTAACTATTTTTTAAATTATTATTACAACAACTAGTATTACTTTGCAAGAACTGATTTGCAACTAAAGGAGATGATTTTAATGAGGAAGTAACTTTAACTGGTATTTCAACAAAGTAATTTTCAAAAATATTTGTAACTTTTAAGTGTTACTTATTATTTTATTATCTATTCTTAATTCTACCGGCTTATTATAAGATTTCGATCTCCCAGTTGTACTAGTTATAATATCCCACGTAGTACATGTTTTATTTTTAGAGTTTAACATTATTTTTCATACATATATAGATTTTGCTTGAATGCAAACTTTTTTCAATATCTTGGAGAAAATATTGACTTGCTTTAGAAATTTGGGATCACTATTCAATTGCCTCATAAAGTATAATTCATATAATGTATTTCTACTACGGTATATACCAACAGTTGTCCAGTCACTAAATTTCATTTTAAAACGTTTACACATTATTTACTGTTTAAAAAATGTGTTAAATTCATTTAAAACTAAATTAAATATATTGTTATAAAACTTATTGGGATGTTGGCCTGACACTGAAAACGTCAGTCTACAATGGTCCAAACTCAAATTACTTATTATGTGTGTGTCTTCTACGTCACAAGTGATAGAACACGTTATCTATACAAGTTGCTGAAATATTTGTGACGATGAACGAAATAATTTATATAGATTTAAAAAGCGAATACTCACAACACACACAAATAATTATATTTTTACTACATCTACCAAGTTTTCTTAGAACATCCTCCATTTTATCCTCAAATATTTCAAAATTACCTAACGGAGGTCACATATGAAAATATTCCACATCATGAGTAAAATTATTGAGAAATAATAAATAATAGTTTTCGAACTCCAGGTTTATCGAGATCAGGCCTATAAGATCAATACAATACACGCAGCATTAAGTTTACAATAGGGTAAAACCAGGATAGATTCCCCACTTTTGGAAATGGCCACCTTATTTTGAACATATTAATTTTATACGAATCATTTCCATAGACATAGCTAGCTCAATCCTTTATCTTGAATTATTATTATTATTATTTATTAACCTCTCAAATACTGATTTTGGACAAATTACCTTTTCCTGGAACCTCTTTTTTGAGGATCGATTTCTACCTATATGGATAGTTGCCCCACCTTGAAAATACTGAGAAGGGTAGATCAGGCTCATTATAATTTATGCACTTTGTAAACGATAAACCCAAACGAAATGATAAGTAGTTCTACTTCTGAAACAACAAATGTCTCTAAGAGGCACGGGCCATAATAATGAAAAAACATTTTGTGTTTATTTAAATGTTTTTTTTTATTCTTTGAAGATAATTCTAATATCGCAGAAATGATTATACTCGTAATACAATTTGATAAAAAACTTTAACTGAAATATAAATTCTAAAGTATATATTATATCCAATTTAATTGAAATTTAACTGGATAATGCTTTTATTTTTTTCACATCTTGACCTCTAAGTTTTGAAAATTGTCACGTAGCGTCTCCTGACATGCCGTTATTTTACATATATCTTTAGTGTTATCCTGTCCATCTCTCTTACTTTTTACGGGCTTTTAGTTTTATTTCCTCTTTTTTTATAGTTAAGTGGATTGTCTTCATCTTTGCTGCTTGAACTTTAAATAATTGGCCTATTTAGTGAATTCGGTCTTTGTATTGCTTAAATAATTATCATTTTCTTTATCACACAAATCGCCTTGATTGTAAGCGACATTTTAATTTAATTTTAGTTTAACAAGTTTGTGATATTCTGCACTACATCATCGGTAATGCATACATCTGTAGTGACGGTGGAGGTAACGGCACCTATACCACAAAAAATCAGGGCAACTACCCTGTTTGATAGGTATAGTTGCCCAGAGATTTTTTTTAATAAATTATAAACGAAATAAATAAATATTTACATCTAGATGCAGACCCAATAAACCAACATATTGATGTAAACAAAAATTTTACCGGAATTTATTACTTATTATAAAGTTATAAAACGTCAAATTCTGATTTTTAAAAATTTTACGTGTTCGTGAATTGCGGAGATAATTACATTTGCTAGCAAACGCGCCCTCGTCACATCACTATATATGGGTAATTAAGATACGGGGTGATTGCTGCTTCTACTTATACAATAAATTCTTAGTCACGAGTTCGGGAAGTTAGGTTTTTAGAACATGAGGCATCTATTCTACTGGGGCACCTATACCGGTTTTACCTATATGCATACATATAAGTTTATTATTTATTTTTCTATCGAATCATATATAAATGGAAACTATCATTTTATATTTTATCAAGGCGGAAGATACTGGCTCGTGAAAAATGTATTTTTCGTAAAATAATAAAATGTTTGTCATAAAATCGGTTCAGCTGTTCAAGAGATTAGCGCGGGCAAACAGAAAGATAGATGTCTTTCTCTAAGAGGCGTGATGCAATGAACAGGGGACATAGAAATACATTTTTATATAAATAGATTATATACACGCCTATGATTTATAAAATACTAGCGACCCGCTCGCGTCTTCGCCCGCCTGATTGATATTCTCGGATTTACTTTAGTATACTTTTCCTTTCGCATCGTTTTGTTTATGAATGAAAATTATAATTTTATATTCATCATTTTATCTGAGAAGGTAGTACTCGCTCGCAGAAAACGATGGATACGAAAAGGATAATAAAGTATATCTTCCAGTGAAAATTGTATTCCAATTAGCACGGACAAACGAAAAGACAGAACAGACAGAAAAAAAATTATGGTTTAATAACATTCTCCAATTCCATTTGCAAAAACGCAGTTATTTGGATATCACAAACAGACAATTAAATTTTATTTTTATGTACGTACATTGTATACTACTACTACTACAATTAGCAAATATTTATTATATCTTTTATACGTGACTACCATACATGCGCAGGTTTTCTCAGACATTAGCATCATCAACTTTATATTAACAAACTCTGAAGAAATTCAAGAAAATATGAAAATTAAAAAGCGTAGACTTATAAATAGAACGTGCTGTTACATACCTACAAAGTATAAACTTAGTCTTAAAAGGTAAAACAAAACGTACGATCGATCACTCACGAAATATGTAATCGGCCTTGACTCTTGGCATGCTTACCAGGTGTTACTTTCCGGAAGTCCTTATTAGTAAACTTGATCTTAAAAATCTTGATGGTGGTATCCATAGGTTTTTCAAATTAGTATAGCTTAATAAACCATTCTTTAATATGTCTGTATTTGTGTTCAGCGTTTATTAATTATTGATATTTCAAATACATGAAAAATATTCTCGCTTGTTACTCTTTTATATATGTTCTCTCTCTAGTTCTATGAAATTCATCCAAATATATTTCCAAGCATCATATACAACCGATTGTCCAAAATTAAACTATATATTCTGAGGAAAAATGTTTTGAGTACTCAAATAAGATTATAAAGAATGATAATAAATTGTATAGCGCAGCGATAAGATAATAGTAGCAAGAATTTCAGCGTTCTACAGTATTGGGCGTTCACGAAAAAGCAGCCATTCATTGCTGAAAACGCGTGCGACAGTCAATCGGTTCTGAGAAATCCGGCCGCGTTTCCTGGAAGCGCTACTATTGACGCACACAAACTCAGCCGTATTCATACAGCACACCGTCGCCCACGGCCCTGATAACACAGCCGTGACGAAACGTATCGGTACTCTCATTAACGAACTCATATTGCGTGCCCGGCTCAGTTTACATGTAATCAAACAATTACTTAGCAAAAGATATGTTGCTACAATCAAATGCACAATAAGAGCAACTGGACAAACAAATACCTTATCTACGTACTGCACGCTAAGAGTGGTTACATACTAATTCGACGCCGAGATTTCCTCGAATACTATATATAATATCCTAAATGTTATTAAGACTGAAGTTGAAGTAATGTTTGAGTCTCGAGTTGAATTGAGTACATGGCGTTTCAGTATAGACACTATACAGTAGATAGGAAATGAAAATGTACTATCACAAATGTAAATTAACAAGTGATAGTTGTAATCACATTATGTTCAAATGTATTTATATCAACTACTAAATTGTATTCTGCCTATCTATTATTTAGCAATACATACATATGGCATACAGGTGTGAGTCTTGTTTTTTTTTCTTGTATAGTAATTCAATTCAATTTTTCTTGTATAGTAGTCAATTGTATAGTACTTTAAAGAGTCAAACATATATATCATGTGTAATGAAATTTAAGAAAAATAATATATATATATATATATATATATATATATATATATATATATATATATATATATATATATATATTGTTACATAATCATGATATAATTAACTCTATGTAACAAATGTTAAAAATATAATTAATCTGCATATTACCAAAATTTAACAATACATACTTGGTGATGCTGGAGGTAGCCTGATAGCCCTTGGCGGCGGCGGCCCGACGCTCCGCAGCCGCGTCCACCATGCCTCGGCATAACCGCAAGCATCACTGACTGATCACCACCACCACTCCACTATCACACTCACGTGCACATACATTACATTCCAAAGATTCCTATTTTGTCATATACCTGATATACCAAGTAGATATGTGATATAATGTCAGTATTCAACACCCTCTACACTGTTCAATAGCATCTGTTTATAGTTTTCTGCATCTATTTTATCTGTAACAAGGAATAAGTTATATTACTTTTATTTCACTAAGATGGCTTCTAAAATTAAAACTATCATAATCAATAAAATAGAATAGAGCTTAAAAATAAATTAATGAATGGTATAAAATTATATATCATACAGAATACACAAATGACATAAGTAAAAGGCATATTGATAATTTATATTACACAATTTTGTGTATATTTACACAGCTCTTTGTATAGAGGATGTAATTATTAAAAGAAAAAGGTTGTGACAAGTGACCTATCAGTCACTATATGACTACATCTGCAAAATATTATATAATTCTAAAAATACTACTGTATTATATATATACTTCAATGCAACTAATAAAAATGTACTGTTTTATAATAGAATTGACTGAGTCTGACCAACTTGATATTTATGATATAACAATACCAGCTTAGCAATGATGTCATTGATTTATATTACTATATTGAGAGCTATAATTTAGTATGTACAAAGAATTATTGTTTTTAATGTGAAAATTTTTCAATGTTACATTTTTATTTTTTTACAAAAAAGGTGACGACAAAACCTCTTTTAAATAAATATTATGTAAAACATTTCAGTAATAAGATCCGACATAATTTAGTTGTTTTATCATGTTTTATCTATTTTGCAAATTTGTAAACAACAGTAAATTGACAGAACTTATTATATTTAAGTAGTGGTAAGTGTCTTCTCAATTACATCGTGCGGGTATATTTATTTTGTCATAAAAAAGCTTAGCACAATTTAACTACGCGTTATATTATTAATAAAATACTATCACACTGCGTTAGCGTACTATTCATGGCATGATGTTCTTTATAGAATAACTACTATACCTACAATTTTATGAGATCATCGATACAGCAAATAAATTTAAATATGACTCACCCGTTTATATACTAGCTACAGAAAGACGGTGTAGGTTATCATTATCACACACAGTACCTATGGATTATGACACACGTCATAGATAGCACGCATTTCAATATTTTTTCAAGAGGTCAGAGCTTCAAACAAATAAATTAAAATGCAATAGGTAATTGTCATAACACAAATACATCCTTCTGCGCAAATAATAATGCACTTGAAAGAAAAGTATTTATAAGTCTTAGCGTTTCTTGGGAAAGGGAGAGCGAGAAACAACAAAAATACACTCTTGTTCCAATTTCTGTATTGAATTTCGGTAAATCATATCTCTCACGCCATCTATGATCGGTCCAAGAAAACATTTTATAGACATGTAATACGCTACAGATCATCATACATGCATAGTGCAATTTAATATTTTTTCCCAATATGAAAGCTTAGCTTAGCTCGATAGGTTAGTACTTTGTTCTTAAATCCGCCGACCAATCACAATCTTTTGATGGCAGAAAATATAAAGACGCCATTGGTTTAAATAATAATTTCGGGGTTACCAAATAGAAAACAATAACTATTTTGAAATTGACAATACTTTGACATAAAATCTTATGCTTGTTATGGAGTCTTTATTATATCTTTATTTTTTTTAATTTGGTATTTAAATTTTTATTTGAAAAGAAAAATACATTTTAGTTTAAGTTATTTTTAGACTTATTTTATAACAAAACTGTATGTAGTAAATATACAGCATTAATATTTTCTTTATATATTTGTACACGTCTTCTCAAGTGTAGTGTGCACAAACGACGAACAACTAAGTACAACCTTTGTGACAATGTCTGCATCTGTTGACTAAAATTTGAAACCTAATAAGCTTTTAACAAGGTCAACAGTTTTCATCAACTCGCAGAGGACAAAAATAATTAAGATTTGGTACATATTGTCTTAATTAGCGCAATCAATCTGCCTATCGTAAAGATAAAAGTGTTAGTGTTCGCAAAAATGATTAGTACTTTGTTTTTCGCAATCACAACGTTACATGAACATGGATGACCTAAAATGCGAATACTTAAAGAAAAAAAGATGCTTTGAGTTGTCTCAAGAAGTGCGATTTAAAAAATATGACGCGTATCGGTATATCAATTATCGACAATCAGACGTAATCACACAATCGTTTAATGGTCAGTGAGTGTCTCAGCATCAAAAGTGAAAATGTGATGTGTCAAACTGATTGTTTACTTCACGACGGACAGGTGACGGTGAGCGGTTTGTAGAAGTGGTACATGAGGGCGACGGGAAGCGGGCGGTATGTCGGGCCGTTCGAGTCCCGTAAACGGTGGCTATGAGGCTGCTGAGCCCGCATTGAGGCTCTCGGTTCGCAAGGACCTGTTTCCTGATATTAATTTGTCCCAAGCAACTTCTGATTCTGATTCTGATGCAGCACAAGATGATCTTGAAAGTGTTTCTTGTGTGAAGCTAGAGACAGATTTTGAGCAAAGTATAGACGACATTGCTCATCACAGGATGCAGGTGGTCAACGGAGCGCTGCCGTCCCCGACACGGCCTCGCCACAGAAAACATAAGCAGCACTCCAGACGCAACACAGATCATTCTTCTCTCAATGGATGTATTCCAAAAGAGAAGAAAAGAAAAAAACATTCACGTGATTCTCATAAAAGGACGCATTCTTCTAATAGTATAGTGTCGAAGGTGAAAGGTGGTAAGAATTTGAACTTAGTGAGTAGTAGTGAGTGCCAGGAGGAAGAAGGTCAGAATGTAGAAGAAGAAAGTGACAGTTCAGATGATGAATTGCTTACTCCTAGTGTAAAGTTACCGTTAATTAATATGCCTCGTCAAAGTGGCAAACCTTACAGTCATGAACTTAGTCAATTATCATCAAAAAAGAGTAAATCAAAGGAGACAAGAACTCATATAGTGATACCTTGTAGTGGGAAACCTCGTTCAATGTTGGACTTACATAGTTCTCGTAGCAAAAAGAAATCAAAAAAGTCTGAATGTGCTTCCACATATCGAAGTCAGATAGTGGACACAAATACTAAAATTAAAATTAAAATAAGACGGACAAGTGTTCAGGAAACAGTAAGTAGAAATATTCATAATTCATAGTTATTTGTTACACAATTATAAATTATTTAACACTATATATGTTGTTTAGATCAACCACACTGTTTGTTACAGCAGTAAAACTAAACTTTTACAGTTCAAAATTATTATGAGTAGACATTGTAAAGACTAATATAAAATATATTTTTTAATTTTATCATTCATAAAGTCCATTATATATGGATAGTATATTCCCTTGTTAGCAAAAATGCTTTCAAAACAGGTGCTAGACGTATTTACTTGTTTATTACTTTATTTATGAAATAATTAACTATCAAATTTTGTTTATCAATTGTGCATACAAACTGGATGTTTATTCTGTTAGGTATTTCTAATATATCTATATATACTAATATATACTATACCTACAATATAATTCCTAAAAATTAAAATTTGGAGTTATTGTTTATTAACAATGCTGCCAACAAAAACAACTGTATTATTATAAATAGCATTTTATTGTATTATTATTTTATTTGTTTTTAAAAATATACTTAAAATGTAATATGCAATAAGTACACTTGTATTTATGCATATAGCTTGTAATTAATAAATAGCTTTATAGGATAACCTACAATGGCTGCAAAATGTCCTATTAAATGAATAATCTAAATCCAATAATACTTTAAATTTTTTTAGTTGTGCCTGGCTCCTAAAAGAGAGGTAATAACATATTTTTATTATTTAGCTAATTATTATCAATTGTAGCTAATTTTCATTGCTTGTTATAATGCCTGTGATTTAAGTAAGCTTTTGTGTACATATTCATATATTTAAAAAAACGTATCATATGCTCCATTATATGAATGTATATATTAAGATTATGTTTAAAATTCCATTATAATATTTAAAGTTCCACTTTCCATATATTTATAAAAGGCAGAGATACCAAAGGGTTAAAATTCTCTATCCACCTGTTTCTACCTGTTTTCGACACATTATTTGCTTGAAGTAACCAAACATTGCACTTTGTCTAATAAAAATAATATAAAAATTAACATTCCCCTGATTAGGCAAAACCATGGCGTGACAAAATTCGTCAGCCACTCCAATTGCGATTGCGATTACCTCAATAATAAATATTATATCGTAATTTAATTTGACCTTAACTTTATTTTAGGTGACTCCTACACCAACGTCAATAGCTGACATTGGGCAAAGAAAATCTAAAAAGAAACGAGCAGCGTCACCTGTAGCAAGTGCGAGCTCCGGTGAAGAATACGACCCGACGCGAGGTGACACCGCTGCTGCAATGAGCGTAGCAGCGACGAAGCCACGACAACCCCGCCCAAAAGCTAGGAAATCTAATAATAATAACTCCAGAACTAAAGGTTTGTTTACGAAACTTATTTTATTAATATTTACTGTTTGCTATTTACGTTCAATAGGACTGACAATCTTTTCCCATTACTACATCTCGTCTGGTGACATAGACAGAGGAAGTCTAATGAAGATCTCCAGTTCAAAATTCTTCTCCGGTTCTATCATTCATATATCGAGACATAGTATTTGGGTGGAACTAGAATTTATAAATTCAATCTTCCAGTTAAAAAAAGTAACATCATTATTTTAAAGAATATCATTATTATTTCAGATAAAGCTCAAAAGACTGAAAGAACTAGAAGTAACGCAACAGATAGTAAGGGTAGTGGACCGCAAAGTCCATGGGCGCTCTCCATGCCGGAAGAGATTTTAATGAAAATTTTTGAGTATGTTGTACAACAAGGCACTTTACCTGCCATAGTTAGGTAAGTAATGTATGCTGATAAATTTCTAGTGTTTATATGTTTCGGCTTTAAATGTAATTTTTACTGAAACTTTATAAAAGCTTATGTCAAGGGTAATTAATGTCGCGTTTCTTTTTATTCAAATATGACAAAGTTATATGTTATATAGTGTATCCTGTACGGAAAATCAAGCTTAGTTTTTAAATTTTAATTTTCAGAGTACTGTGCTTCAAAAGGACAAAACGGAACCGTTATGGCTTCACTTTGTTGTCCTTTTGTCTTTCTGTCCATCAATACCATTTTTCTCAAGATGACTTTGTGGTATCAAACTGAAATAAATATTAAACATCAATCAAATTTCTATGTCAACACATTCAAAAGTTACAAGCATTTACGTATCGTTTTGTCCGCTTTTGTATGTTATTCGCCGTCTAATCAAAACGTATAGGGTACTTGCAGTTGACCTAGATTTATGTATTTTTTCCCAGCCAACCCTGTTATATGGGAAATGAAATATGCAGGTATACAAAAACATCAATATATGGGAAAAAATCCAAAATTGGTGATTTATATGTCACAGGAAAAGAAATATTACAAACTTATATCTGTAGTTCATTTCATTTTAATTTAGAACACACTCTTGCTAATTTAAGTGTGCAAAATTTTATAAATTGTACTTTTCGTTGATCTACAATCATGATATTGGTATGACCTAATTAATTATATTAATAAATAATGTAACTATTTCTGTAAATTTTTCAGATTGAGTAGAGTGTGTAAAATGTGGCACAGTGTCAGTTGTAGGCCAGAGCTTTGGAAGAATGTAGACCTTGCGCAATATACCGTCGAAAAATGTAAAACTGACTACAAACTGGTCTGGCTTCTCGAAAACCGTTTGTCACAATGTCAAACTTTAAATATTGGTAAGGATTCTTATATAAACTTGAATAACGTGCAGCGAAATTTAATATTTGCCTATTTTTGTTAATGACTTAATTATTTAGATTTGTATCAATTTTGCTCGAAAACTAATATATCTTTTATTCATATTACACTGTACATTAGTGTTTGTTAAATAATGTTGGTCAGAAAAACCAAAAACGCCTATTAGGAATTTAATAAATTGTATGACTATTCTATATCCATTTTATAAACATCCCCCTTTACTCCCTTAAGTGAACATCGAATCTACAACTGACGAGTTGAATAAAAGACGATATATATAATATTGTTTATTTGATATTTTCAGCTCAATGGAAGGTGTGCAACATTTCGTGGGTGTTAGCTTGCGTGGTAGATTACTGTCCTGGGCTGGTAGAACTGAGCGTGGCGGGATGGAGTCGCATCACACCTGAACAGTTGTATGATCTCGTTCAAGGCTTGAGTCATTTACAACGCCTTGATTTATCCTTGACGGTATGTGTTTTGATTTGATTCAAAAATACTGTATGACGTTTATTTTTCATTTAAGCATGCAACATTATTATAAAACATGTTTAATTTCAAAGTGCTTGTCCATAGCATTTGTTACAGATTCTATTATGGTGCAATGGTTACAGAGTCGCAATGAGACATATTAGTACTAAATTGTTCAATAGTCAATTAAAATGACTTATCTATAAATAAATCTCACAATTTATATGGTTGGATTATGACATTTTCGTTTTTATTTATATATTATTATGTGTAACTAGTAGACGCCCGCAGCTACGTTAGCGTGAACTTTATGATTCTTGCCACCCGATTTTCATTTACCGATTTTTTTCTCGTTTTTATACTTTAGGTTACCTATCGTGATTCTACATCACCTGGAGTGGAGCTCATTAGAAATTTTCTAGATCTTAGATTTTCGTATGTTAATGAATAATGCTCATCATGCACAACTAGTTTTATTAAAGAGCTAATTTCTTATAGTTTATTTGATCTATTGTAGTTCTACATCAGACATTCCTGGTCTTTGATTTTTATATGTCAATGGGAAGTGTATTTCATGTTTGATCAGATTTTTATAGGCAGCATTTCATTATTGCTTGACTGCTTTGGTCCTGCATCAGATATGTTAGTCTCCAAAATAAATTATAACAATATTTAAGCAGCTACAATAACAATATTTAAATCTGTCTAGTTGATCCAAAGATGTGCATGTACAAAGAGATAACATTTTTAAAAATCATGGCTTCATATTCTATTGGTGTTTTGACATCTCTCTGTATCCTTTATTTTTATAAAAATATTCAATGTACAGGCACAATTTTTATTTTACTGTTTTATTATAGTATGGATTATATCGTCCCGTTGTATTGTTGTATAGTATGGATGATATTGTTATTTTTTAAGTTTGACGTTTTCGGCGGTAATGTTCAATGAAAGATAGGATGGTGTAAAAGTTTACCACACTGTCCTATACCGTCATATTTGAAGAAAGTTGTAAATACTCTTCTTATAAAATGAGAACCATTTTATTATCGAATTGCTTGATAATCTTCTATCTCACAGTGTGCTTAAATATTCCATAGTAATCACATTCATTCGGACATTACGTCCATAACTACTAAATAAATTGAAGAAGTAAAGGTCTTCTTTAATGTTCAAATGATATTTAAAACACTACATTATCAAAGATAAATAATAACCACGTTCGAGTGATTTGTACAATGAACTCATATTAAGGCACTAAATATTGTTACTGTTATATTTTAATATTTACAGTCAGAAACGGGTGGTTCGAGTACGTGCCTTTCTGCGGCGTCGATGGCGCGCATATCCTCTAACTTCGGCGACCGTCTCACGCATCTCACCTTAGCTAATAACAAGTTTTCAGCTTTACCCCAAATACTTGCATCAGTAGCGGTAAGATCAAAATTTTCTTTTGCCTTCTATTTAACACTATCCCGGCCAAAATCAAAGGTAACTAAAATATAACTTTTGTATATGTATTAATATATTTATATTAGAGTACTAAAGTAAAGGATTCAATTTTAATATGCGAAAAGTATTCTGTTCACACAACAACAACAAATACTGAAGTATACTAAATATTTATATTAAAATGATATGTTACACAGGAGCATTGTCCGAATCTCGAAGTGCTAGACATATCAGGTGCATTAGCGACGTCACACCCGGCGCCCATCCCGCTGGAGTCTCTACAGAAAGGCTGCCCGAAAATGAGAGTGTTCCGGGCAGCTAACGCTCAGCTAGTGTTAGCTTCTGTTAAGGCTTCTCAGCAGGTACATATTTACTCATTATTTTTATATTACTAACAGATATTGTAGGCTCATCTTGTTACAGATTCACAGCACACATTAAATATTAATATAAAAACACATACAATCTTAAAAACCGTCTCCTTTTCGAAGTAGGTTAAAAATGTAACTTGTTGATATTACTTTTAACATGAATCGGCACTCCAAGTAATGATGGAAGGAATGATACATTTTTATTTCGTTGTTATTATTTATTAATCTTTGCATGTTATACCAGTAAATATGGACAAAAATAATTTGGAATTGAGGAATTTTCCGGGACATATATAAAAATATATATACACATGTCACCACTTCCTTTTTGGAAGTAGATTAGTAACATAGTTAAACCGAACCGTACTTGTCAGACGGCAGCGTGCGGGTGGTCGCAGCTGGAGGAGGTGTCCATCGCGTGCAGCGCGGCGGAGGAGCGCGCGGCGGTGGGCGAGTACCGGCTCGGCGACGAGGCGCTGGCGCGGCTGGTGCGCGCCGCCACGCGCCTGCGTCTGCTGGACCTGCGCGGCCTGCAGCGCCTCACCGACTCGGGCCTGGTGCGCGTGCCCGCTTGGGACTTACAACATTTGTTTCTTGGAGGTGATTAAATATTTATTGCACACACATATTTATATAACTAAAAAGAAAAAGATATATTACGGACTTAAATATAAACAGAATACAAAACAACAAATATAAAATAAAAAGCGAACTTCATAATTCAAAAAACTTCAAAGTATGTGTAGAAAAAAAATCAAAGAATTCAGTTACTTATATCATGCCAATATAAATTGCACTAGCACAGCTAAACGGGAAACCTATTATATATTTTTGTAATTAAATATTTTATTAATGTATCGTAATATTGTTTAGGCTGCAACGTACTTCGGCAGACCAATGCGTGCCTCGAACTGATATGCGAGAAGTGGTCCCATAGTTTGTTAGAACTGGACCTGTCCTGGGCGTCCGCCGCAAAAGTCTTGCACGACGCAGTCTCAGCTCTTGCAGATTCCCCAGACAGCAAATTAAGGTAAAATTTCATAGAATAAATAAATAGGGTAGGAAAAAGCGTGAAACTGTATTATATGAAATTAAATCTTATACCGTTATCATTAAATATTTTAAGGTTACATTTTATAAAATATAGCTAGTAATATGGCTCTTTTCAGAATACTCAATCTATGTGGATCATCTGTTTCATATGAAGCTGTTAAGAAAGTGCTACTAAAATGTCCTCACATAGAGTCATTAAATCTTAGCTCTTGTCGCGCTTTACCGCGTGGTATGAAACGTTTGTATACAGGAAAAGAACTTCAGGACTTAAAAGACAGCCTAGATCCAGAAAAAATGAAACTCAAAGAAAGTAAATCTGATGAGTCAAAAAAGAAAAAGTCAAAAGTTGACACTGACGCAAAAGCTAATAGCGCCGATGAGTCCAAGAAAAGTGATATTCCGATAAGTTCATGTAGCAATATCATAAAATCTCCAGACAAATCTTCCCTAGAAATTTTTCAAGAACCAAAAAGTTTGTCTGATGTTGGCACAAGTTTAACAGACAAGCGTTCTTCTATTGATGCAAATAAAAAGTCTTCTCCTAGTAGTAAAATCTATGAACAATCCAAGAATATTGTAGAAAATTCAATGTTCAATGCTGAAAATACACAACTTCGAAAAGGCTCAAATACCCCTACATTATCAAGTCCACTTGCTCAATTAAAACCGGACTCTTCGTCTACACCAAGATCAGATTCCGTAAAGACTGATAAGGGGAGTCCACACTTTAGTCCCGTCCAAAAACCTGACAGTCAGGTGCCAAGTAGTCCTGATGTCCAGCCAGAATCTGTCAAAAGTAATCACTCTTGGAATTTAGGACAATTTAAAGGAACACCTCAAAAGTCGGAAGCGAGTCCTCTGAATAGGCTTGAGAGTCATACTAAAATACGGCACGGCAAAGTCATCGAACAATGCAGTCCGACGACTTCATTAGAAAATAAACCTAGTCCAGAAACTTTAACAATGAAGCACAAAGAACAGGATAAAAAGAATATTAATAATTGGAATTATGGAAGCTACAGTCCAATGCCTAGGCAGGATAATCAATTTTCCTCTCAAAGAAGTCCTTATTCGGCACAACCGAGTCCGGCCCAGCCGAGTCCCTATTCCACACAGCCAAGCCCCTACTCCACCCAGCCGAGTCCATACTCGTCACAGCCTAGTCCGTACTCTGCGCAACCGAGTCCAGACACAAGCCAAATCGTGAAACAGGATCTACAAAAGACCGGCGCATGGAACACGGGCAATTATAGTCCAATGCCAAAACATCATGCACCATTTTCGCCGCATCCGTCGACTCACGCGAGTCCCGACCCCGGCCTCGGCGTCAAGTGTGACAGCCTCCGGAGCAACCCCAACAAGACGCCCGGACAGTACAGCCCTATGTCGCGCCAGCAACACCACAGCCCGTACTCGCCGCGCCCTAGTGTTGAAAACTCCTACAACAACAAGAAGAGCCCCGGCGTAGGCAAGTACAGCCCCATGATGCGCCCCGACTGTCACCTGCCAAGCCCCGAGAGCGGGCACACCTCGCGCCCGCACCTGCCTGGCAGGACGCAGGACGTCTATGGCCGCTCGCTGCCGAAGGTGCCCGATGCGAACCCAGCCATCCCACCACCCGAAATTCCTAACTCGTGGGGTTTCAACCACATGAATACGCCGACGTCCAGCATCGAGTCCCTGGTGTGGGGCGGTACGCCGTTCGGCGCGGATCCCACGCCGCAAGTGCCTGCCATGCTGAACACGCCGCCGCCGGCGCCTGCGCCGTGGGGCGGCCTGTCGCCTTTCGACAGTAGCGTGCGCGCCGACGTGCGCAGTGACGCGCGCGGTGACCCCTGGACGCTGGGGCAGTTCCGCGTGGAGCCGCCCAGCCAGGTGCACAACACGTTCGTGGAGCAGAACGTGAGCTTCGAGTCGCTGAGCGCGCACCTGTCGCACTCGGCGCACACGGCGCACGCGCACGCACACGGGCTGCCGGCGCACGGCGCGCACGCCGCGCACGCGCTGCAGACGTACCTCGACGACGGCTTCTCGGAGGCGTCGCGCGTGGACTGACGCCCGCGCCAGATGATGATGACGCTTCGAGTGATGTAATTATAAATTTGAACAATTATAGTTAGTAACTGTAAATAAGATTATCTAGCTAGGCTAAGTTTAAGAAAGCTAGAGATGCATTCAAATTATTTTGCAGCCCATAGTTTACGAGAGATACAGATAATTATATTAAGAATTAGTAAATCATTCATACAGATAGATATTGTTGTTTAATTCGAGTGCTGAGATGTCAGCTAAAGCTGTGCTCAAGTGGACATATGGCTATTTTAAGAAACAGTACTAAACTTACCTGGTCACTTTAACTCACTTTCTTGCACGCCAATCGAGAGACACTGTTGAAAAATATATGTTTAAAATTGCCTAATATGTTGAATATAAATATAATTATGTTTATTTAATGCAATGTATACATTATGAGTGTTATAATCCTAGTCCCCGAGGACTGCGGTTATTTGTTTGTTATGTATAAATCGGTCTTATGAAAAGCAATAAAAGTTAGAAAATACTATGCAGAGTGCCGCATTGTGGCAGATCCTTATTTACTCATTAATTTATGCAATAGATAACTGAGGCCAAAATAAATTGATATATCCTAAATAGCTCAATGAAGTTTATCAGCCGTTAATTCTACATTCCTTTTTAATAGAATAGATATTTACTTTCAGAAAATACAAATGTTCAGTTGTTTGCTGGAAACTTAAATAATATGATTGACAAATGTTCTAATTTAAACAATATTGACAATGCACAAGTATAACTTGCATAATTCTCCGGAATAGATCTGAGTGATGCTTGAGCAGCTATTAGTATATGTCAATTTTACTTAAATATATTTAAAAATTATTAAACATGTTGACTGTCATTTATTTACTTACTGATTGCGACTTAGAAATATATTTTTAAACGCTTTTTTATTTAAACATTCCTTTCTAAAATATATATATATATATATATATATATATATATATATATATATATATATATATATATATATATATATATATATATATATATATATATATATATATATATATATATATATATATATATAAAAATGTTTTATCATTTTCGATAAAATGAGGTTATTGATATATGAACCAATACATTGAATGCTAATAAAAGGCATAAGCTGCATTTATTATTTTGTCAGATATTTTAAATTAACTTTGTTATAATCAGTAAGTAAATATGTGATATTTTATTAAAAATGAAATCTATCTGAGAATTGTTTAATAAAATAGAATATATATTGCAATAAAACTTTTATGGCCCTATCTCGTTGCTGTGATTCCTCTTTTTAAACACATACTTGCAAAATTAATTTAAGTACAATATATATGTTTATCAGAGGAAACATTGCAACGGCATTGTATTTGAAAGTGTGATAATTGTAATATTATTTGACAGCATTTTGTACTGTTTTGTAATTTTTTTATTTTTTTATTTGCGATAGTAATCGGCAATACGTTTGTGGAATTTTATAAGATTAGACTACATGACGTTTGTGGCATTTAATTTAAAAGTTGCTTAATAAAAGAAAGAGAAAAGGCAAGTACAAAGTGCTTTGTATAAATCTTTATGAAGTAAGTACATCGTGTCGCACGCAAAGACAACCGTAAAATCACCAAATATCGTTTCATTACCTACTTAGCCTTATTGAATGCCTATACTTTAACTGAAGAATATATTTTATAGTTTTATTAACTTATTACAAATCGAGAATATTATCTACTATACATAGAATGTATAAAATATAATATTAGGTAAATATTAATGTTAATCGTGTACTATAGAATGTATAAAATAAAGTTGACTAATATCTGTAAGTTCTGTTATGTAGAGATTTTTGTTTGTAATATTGTTACATTACTGCGTGGACTTCACACAAGTGGTCCAATTTTTATAATCTAACCAATAAAAATATCGATGTGGTTGTATATTTACATTTTGAATAGATTGTAATCTATTTATTAAAATTCTTTCGTTGAAAACAATATCAGCCATCATTGTTAACACCATCCTCCTGTTTCATTAATTTGTGCATCGAAACACTACTTCTCTTTGATTTTTTACGTTAACTGATAATATAGCTTCACAGTTAAGACACTTTGTTCCCCACTTTCCGCCCAATTTTGAGACATTGCATGTTAAGTAGCTGAACTCAACGCCGCTTTGGCTTGTTACCAGAGCGAGGAAATAAAATAATTCAGTCCCCGAGTGGGAATCGAACCCACAACCGCCGCGTTAGCGTTCTCATATTTTAATACAACATTCATATTTGAAAATGAGTTATAAATTTCAAAATTTCAAATAAATGAACTACACTTACAAAGAAATTAGAATGCTGTAAGAATACACACTATTTGTAAAAATCAATTTATTTAACAGTAAGCATAACTATAATAAAAAATGTATTTTTTCATAACTAACATTTTTTTAAGATTTCACACACGTGTACCATAAGTTACGTAAAGCTTTAAGCAAATACTATTAAAATATTATAAAAACCGTTAAAAATTATGCATATGGTCACATCATACAATTGAATTTCATGAAATCATTGCTCATATCGGTGATTCCCCATTGTTCTTCTTCATAATATAATATTTAATAATTGCAACACTTCTTAATGTCATCATTAGTTATATAGTTTCAATCTTTAGAAACACGGGATTACAACTCAACTGATACAATATACTCTTTATACAGTGATGCACGAGCTTTCACCGAGGGATCAGGGAGGTCACTAATTTAAATTTATTTTAAAACTTTACCTACCTGTTATTAACATAGGATACACCTCACAAACTTTTAGGCGAATTCGTCTCTGACTCTTGTAATTTATTTCATTATATCAATAAATATTATAGCTAAGATTATCGTCACAAGATAAAGTTATGATTAAGTATGGAATGTTAAAAATACGACATTACTCAGTCACATAGTACGTATATACATACGTAAAACGTACTACGAAATTTTTATGATAATATGGCTATTGTTTAAAATATTTTAACAGTCGATTTATTTCACACTTAAAACCTAATATTTGAGACGTCGGATATTTAAGCAATGTTTTGCAATAGCTTATTTTAAAAATCTATTGTATTATACGTGTTATTTGTTAATAATCAAATTTGTCTCATACAATACATAAGCACATCCAGCGTTCTAAATTGTACGATAAAAATAATTCTGAAAAGTTTATTTTAACTTTCACTCAAGCTAAAATTTTAATACCCTAAAATCTAGATCAATTTAATTATATGATATCGACTAGGCACGCTGGAGGTATCTCGTTGTAACTTCCCATGTGATGTATTTAATCTATTCAATTATCTTATCAATCCGTTGTATAAGCTTTTATAATATATTTTAAAAACTTTATTTAAAATCTTCTGGTGTCCCAATAAACGATAATTTCTTTGTCTCCCACTTTATACTTTGAAGAATAGTTTAGCGCCAAACGCTGGAGTCCCTGCATACCTCTTTACCCTCGTTTGACATCTTCTTGCAGCCCGGAAGTCATTATGCATGTTACGTGACCTTGCTCCGGTATCATCGACACATTGTTCCTGAAAGTCCACTGAGATGCTCCGCCTAACTCTTTATCACTAGCTCTTGCATAATATATCCTTTACCATTCTTTGATCACTTACTACTGAGAACATTCTTTTTAATTTTTTACAATTAAAGAAATATTACAGTTATTATTAAAATTTCATTATGTTCCATATAAAGCAAGATTTTTAAATAATTATTTAGGTTAGATAGCAAATTAGCCCATACTTAACAACAAATAAGTTTGTCGCGTTTCTGAACATATGCATTATTTTGTTACAGAGACGACATCTGCTTTTATTTTTATACAATCAAGCAGGCAGACATTATTTATATCCATAACTATAATTCATCACACTGTAACCTTATCATTGTGTTGTTTAATATTAAAGGCTGTCATATTCTTCATAATTAAACTCTGTAGTGACAGTAGAAGATTCCAGTAAGCAATTCTGAGCATTCGGTTGTTTATCACTTCTTGTTTTCTTATGTTTATGTTTTTTCTCTTTTCGATCAGATTTGTCACTGTAATCTCCTTTTTCTTTATCCTTTGATTTTTTCTTTTTGTGCTTTTTCTCCACCTATAAATAATATATATAATAAATATTTTTTATTATATGTATTTAGTTGTATTGTATGTATTTAGTTGATATATAATTAGTCAATAACGTACTTTGATATCAGGTTCTTTTGATTGGTCTGGGTCTTCACCACCTATCAAAAATAATTTATTTAATGAAAATCTCCATTATATAGGTATTACTTATTTCATTCAAAAAAAAGGTGAAAGGAATTGTGTACCTTCCGGAGATCTTCTAATACTAGAATCACCCATATGGGCCCATAGTGGAAAATCATTATTCATAAGAACATGAGCCGTATTATTGTTTATAGATAAACTTTGGCTATTATCTTCGTTGCCTTTGCTTAATATAGATTTACTGAAAAGGTTTCTTAATGTGTCATCATCTTTACTCAACGATGACACAGACGGAGTGCTTTCCGTTCGGATTGTTTCTTTAATAGGAGAATTTCCTTCAATGTCCAAGTCATCATTATCCACAATCACTTTAGGGTTTGTTGCATTGTTATCATCCTCACTGTTTAAAAAAGAGTTATAATACAACATACATGTATAATATGTACGTGAAGCTTGTATATGAGCGTGAAGCTACCATATGTACATACATGTACATATGGTAACTTCACGCTCTATCCCTAGCGGGGTAGTCAGAGAACGTAGCGGCGAACGCACATACATTTATTTATTTTTAAAATATTATGCTCTTTCTATTATTATAGATGGTAAATTGTACTTTTTTTAACAAATTATCACATTACAGGATCTAAAAAAATGTTTTCAAATACAATTTAAAAAAAAAAATATTAAGATCTATAAGCTCTAATTATTTTAAATATAGTGTATTGTACCAATTAAGACTCCTCTCACGTTATTTATCAATTAATAATATCAATTTACCTGTCAGTCTCATAAGTAATTTCTTGTGTATTATTATTAGGCAGTGGGGCAACATCTTCTAAGAAACTACTATCTAAAGTTCCAGCGTAAAACTCTTCTAAGGCACCTGAAGACCCTGACTTAGATATGTGGGTTCCTGACGGGGTACTAGGGATACTAAAAGTAAAAATATCCAAATGTATTTAAAATAAACCTAAAATTAAACTAATTATCATCAGAGAGCTGCTTACTACTCTTACTTCAATATGCATGTACCACACTCATAAACTTTCTACTGTCTATTAGTAAAAATTGCATTAACACCAAAAAAATTGCATAACTTATAACATGTTGCAAACGCGTACACACAAACAAATATATTAAACCAATATAAACCATTTAGTTTATATTTGGCAATACGTATCTACCGCATCGCAGGGTAAGCAAAGACATTACACACTTTGTATATTTTTTAGAAAGTTGCATTTCTTTCATCTTTATACAGATCAAAGTACTATTAATAATTTAAATATTAAATAGCTTCACGCTGTTTCCTGCATGCAGTAGGCATACTGCATTACTGCAGTAGGCATACATATATCTAGATGGGACATCTAGTTTTAAGACACTGTGTTCCTCACTTTCATCTGAATTTTCAGGACAATGCGTGTTGATGCGGAACTCAACGTTGCACTCTGTGTTATAATTCATTCACCCGAATGGGAATCGTATTATTTACAATAGAAGACTTTACATATAATATTATTATATTGGATGTAGCCTTCTATTGTATCTACATAATACTTATACATTAATCTTGCCTAAAGTTACGTGTAAGATTTTTAAAGTTTAACGCACGAGCCAACCAAACCAAAGAGCTTAATTTTTTTAATATTAACAGAGAGTGAAGCGAGCATGGGGTAAGCATCCTAGTAAATACGCATTAAAACTTTGCTAACAGGTGTTTTACAGAGAAACTTCGTCGTATAGCTGGTGATTTTACATGAAAACTACATTATGTCACTTGCAAATTTTTGTGATTGATTATCGAAGTCATTTGTCTATCTGTATAGCTGTATGCTGTTAAGCCGGACGGTATATGATGATCCTTTTGCAGAATATATGAAAGTCGAAGGACTGGAACACGTTATGTGGAGCTCCAGGAGACCAGCGAAACTACAGAATACATGGAAATAATCTTTCACAAATAATTGGGTCCCTTACGATCGGCTCTACCTTCGCTCTCCCGATGACCACCTTCTTCAAATTCAACTTGGCCTTACTTCCCAAATTATTGCAATACTGGCAGTCACTTGAAACGCTAAGATCCAATTCACTGATACTGGACTGGTGTTGGTACTACTGGTGTTCTTAAAAATTGGCGACACAATAAATGGGATTTTCTAAGTGGTTAACGCGCGTCTTCTGGGATATAAATTTAACCTTTCCAGTGTAACCCTTCCAGCTCCATGTGAAAATTAGGTCACTTTTCAGGAAAAGCGACGTAGCAGTAGTTCTACCTATATAGCTTCAGCTAAAATCCCCTGGTTTAGATTGGAGGGCACTGATTGAAAGAGTAACCAGGCAGGCTGCCTATCCGAAAAGGAGTCAGAAGCAGTGTCAACAAATCTTCCACACTGTACCTTATACTTAGGTAAGAGGCAAAATCTAATATACAAATTGGTACGTGCGAGGGATAAAGCGACGCAAAATATTGCAAAATGTCCCCAGTCGAGCTGCATTGTAGTCAAGCATCGGTTTAAGAGAAATGGAGATGCTCCTTCATTGATATGCTAAACACTCAGCCTACACAAATGTCTTCCTTCTGAATAACATTCCAATCTCGAACTTATTGCCTCAATAAATCTTGGTGGTTGAACCTGACGATTTTCAGACTAAACGTGGAAATCGTGTGGCTTTCTTGGTATACTCATTTTTATTGGCGTTGTTAACCTTGAACACTGCAACTATGTCCCATCAGTGACAGTATAACTTCGTTACTCCTACTTGCGAAGGAGAGGACATTGTCCACATTGTCAACAAAAGTATTTATCAATATTTTGCAATAATTTATATTAGGTGGGTGTAATAAATTTAAAAAAATAGTGTAGCTATTACTTATAATGATGTAATGTAATGATGAGTTAACTTGTCATTGGTCAGTAACAGTTGCATGAGAAGATGAGTTAACTCCAGTCACCAGTCAGCAAAGTGTGTACATTTATATGTAATTTGTTAAATAAAATTTGATTTTAAATAAATACTAAAAATATTAATAAACTAACCTGTCTTGTGATAGTTTTGAAGGTGTCATATCCATACTAACGGGTTGTTTATTCTTCATTAAATGCGAGCTTACATATTCACTAAGTTTTGGTTGAGTATTTTCATTATTCACACTCTGTGGTTTTGTTAGAGTGGTTTGATTTAGGGACTGACCTAACTGTAACACAATCATAAATAATATAACACAAACAATAATTATATAATACATGCATTTTGTTATGTGAATAATATACATGTCATAATTTTTTCGTGCGCCATATTTTGAGTCTAAATTTATGTTAATGAAACTGTCCGTTGTTTAGACAGTTCCGCATGTAAATTTACGTGAAGAAGGACATGAAGTTAATTTGTACCCACTTGTGAAGATGCAATTTTCAATTTGTTAAAAATATTTTTGGCATCAAAGTACATTAGGCAAAGCATAATTTGCCTAATTTTAAATCATTAATAGAATAATCTAAAAATTTTAAAAAACCACTTACAAGAGGGTTAACATTTGATGGCACTATAGGTTTTCCAGCACCAAGCACTATGCTGGGAGACCGCTCATTGTTCACTCTAGTTCCTGGTTCTACACTTTGACGTCTTTTATTTGCTAGACGATCAAGGAATATATTGTAGTGAGATTCATCTGAATTCTGAAATATAATTTTTAATATATTACACAATTTCTTTCTATAGATTATAATCATAATTACCTCAATACATAATGTTACAAATAATTTTATCTTAGAGTTGATTTTGGTATTTTATTAAAAATATGCCAAGATTAATCTATATCTAATAATATATATTTATAAATTAAATTGTAGTGTCTCTGTGATGAAAATAACTATGTTTTATTAAGTGCATAATATAGTTATTTACACATTATTAAAACAAATATTTTTAATTTTTTTGTTTTACTGTGCGTATTTCTGTTTCTCTGGGCTAATCTCTGGAACAGCGGAACTAAATCTTTAAAAATTTACAGAAATAAAATATTGCATATAAAACAATACATTTAATTCCCATACATACATATACCATTATTTTGCTTAGACAAAGTGAATTAGAAAAAAATAAAAGCCCTTGTACAATGATTACATTCATATTACATTAGAGTAAATCTGAGAACATTGAACAAGCATGAAAAGCTGCAAATGAGTTGATTTTTTGAGTTTCTAACTAGATTATAAAATATTACCTGGAAGTCATCCAGCTCTTCTTCAATTTCCTCCACATCTTTCTGGTTTCTTTGTAATTGTTCCAACAAACTTGTTTTTTGTAGTCTTAAGAAAGGAACACTTAGAAACTTATGCAATAATCTTAATCCAAATCCATTTCTCATTGAAGACTCTGCATAGCGTATAGGGGCTGTCCTAATATAAATAAACATTTAAATGAGTTGAAATAAATTGGGATATGCCAATTTACATATCTCTGTGATATGTGATTTACTTGTAGTAATGGACTAAAACCGTGGACAATGTAATTACAAAAATAACATATTATTATATTTTTTAGAATCTAAGTTAAATCTAAGTTTATCTTAGTTTTTTTTATGACTTGACCTTAATACCTTGTCAATTTAGCATGTTCCATAGCTTGCTCTATGTGATGTGGATGAACCTGACGATGGTGCTGCATATCACAATGGTTACCTAATAATACTACAGGCAAGTCAGCTGGTATACTTGTTAATTCTTTCACTACATATTCAAAGGTCCTAAAATCATTGAAAAAAATAAAGCAATATATATTACAGGTGCAAAACAACAAGATTTTTTCATGGTAAACTTAAAAACAAAGTGGAATTAAAACCATGGTTTTGTGATATCCATCATTAATATGACTCCGCTGGCATTTTTGTATACATCTAGGAAAGTAGCATCAAGGACTGGAGTTTCATATTCCTCTACTGCTACAGTAGGCGTAGATTGATTTTCCAGTTTCAATCCTAGTGGAGGCTTCTTTTTTATGCGACCTTTGTCTACCACCTCCCATACTTCTACCTATAATTGTATGAATTATTAATAAATTACTTATTATAAACATAATACTAATTTATTAGAAATATAAGTAATACTAATTTATTAGAAATATATTATTTGAAAAACTTACTTTCACAATATAATCAGTGTTCTTGTAAGTCCAATGTATAGGAGCAACTTGTATTTGTTCTGTAGGGACATATTCTTCAGTGAATGATCCACCTTGCAGTCTTTGTAACAAACAGGATTTGCCCACATTTCTATCTCCTTTTATTAATATTTTCACTAAAATATAATGTTTTCATTATAATTTTGGTAAAATTTTAAAGTATAAGAATGACTTCTGTTATGCATTAACGGATATATATATATATATATATATATATATATATATATATATATATATATATATATATATATATATATATATATATATATATATATATATATATATATATATATATATATATATATATATATATATATATCTTCTTCTTCTTGGCATTAGTCCCGGCTTTTGCCAGGGTATGATTGCCAGTAAAAAAGTATAAGTTAAAATGAATAAAATTACTATTAAAATGTACGCCTCTAGAAAATTTCTTTTGTAACGAAGAGGACATTGGCATTGGTGCTGGACAGCGATCATCTCCAGTTCTTGTTAACTTCTTCAAGGCAGAAAACATTCTTAATATACTTTTAATAAATAAGAAAGCAACTTAATGTTTTACAAAAAATAAGAATAAAAGGAATATAAGCTTTAACGGCATAGGTATGGTAAATAAAAATGCAGACGTGACACTATTTAACTATTTTAGTGTTGTTTGAAAGAGAAGTTCAATTTAGCATTTTGCCGTAGTGACATTGACAAATGACAAGAGACTTGTACCCACTGAATTAACAAAATCCTAATAAAATATTTATATATTTACTGACAGAGTGCTAATAAATAACTGTTCTACACTCCACATATTGTAACTTAGTTTATTTACGTTTATGATTCGACCTCAGGCCACTGTTGTAATTGCGGTTTTTTACTTATATAATACATTATATTAAATTTAAATATACTTTTTCTTTTATTTTTTTAATCTACATCAGGTGTATCAGAATTAGAGGTGTTCATAACGGTTTTATTTTGTCAACGTTATAAAGCAGTATGCTGTGTATAAAACACCTGCTTCTTTTTTAACTATATAATATATTAGTTTCATACTAAGACTTCCATATCTAAAAAAAAAGGGAAAAAATACACAAATTAAAAAAAAACCTCTTCTATGATTATACTATTTCTACTACTATTATATTTATACTATTTTTATGACTACACCACTACTTCAAAAGCCCGCTGACAGCTGAAGGATCTTTGACATCTTGTTTAATAAAGTAACACTAACAATTCCAAGAACGCTAACAAAATGCAACAAATTTTCTCCAAACCTTATTTTATTTCTTCATTCAAGGCCAAGCAAGAAATTCGTATTAATATACTTCTTGTTCAATGGAGTTAAAGCATAATTTTGAATCTCACAAATAAAGCTATTTCGCAACGTGAACAATAGATGTACCCAAAACAAGAATATATTTTATTATAATTTTCTTGAATTGTGCTGATTTCAATACTCATTACTAATATACTTCTTATTCTATTGAGTTAGAGCATAATTTAGAAAGTGAAAAATTACTATTTCACAACGTGAACACTAGAAGTCGATGTATCCATAACATTAATGAATATTACAATTTATTCCAAAGATATATTCACAAAATGTTTAATAAAGCTGATTTCTTTACTCGTTACTAATATACTTCTTATTCCATGGAGTTAGAGTATAATTTAGACTGTCAAAAATAAAGCTGAAACAAGCGCATGTTACTGCGCATTTATTAAAGCAAATTAGAGCGATATGCTCGTTTAAACGAACGGCTTTTTTATATGCTACCTAATATAACGAACACCTCTAATCAGAATGTTAAAGGAATATATCCTTCACGATAATTGAAATGTGTAGGTGTCATTTACTTATTCTATGTAGTTTAGCTGGGACATAATGGTTCTTCATGAGATGTTCCAGATATTGGATTTTCATATTTCAACAAAAAATCTAATCCAGCTCAACAACTTTTAGTAAAGAGTAATTTTCTGGTTTCTTATTGTTTAGATGTTCTATTGTGGTTCTGTGGTGTTCCAAATCCTTAATAATTCTGCATCAAGTATGCTAGTTTTCAAAACCTAGCATAGTTATAGCCTAAATCCTGCCCTGACCTGATAGTTATACAACAAAAAAAGTTCTTTTAAATCTGTTCAGTAGATCCAATGGATGTGTGGACAAACAGATACAGACATTTTAAAAATAAGATTCATATTCAATAAGTGTTTTTACATCTAACTGCATCATTTTATTAATAAAAAAATTCAAATAAGACATTTTTTAAAATTAGATGGATAGAGTTTGAATAAAAATTAACTGTTAGGTAATAAAATAAATTATTTTTAGAAGCCAAGGCAGCAATACATATATACATGTTACCAAACTATTTAAGCATAATATAAATAATAATCAGGTGGTCACAGACAATCACTGTTCCCACTTTGACTTTTTTTTTTCAAAGATTTCTTTTCCATCCTTGTCTACTGCTGAATAATAGCCCATTGCTTCATATTTTTGTCTCATGTATGCTATATAGCCTAAGGTAAGACCAAAACATGTAAGACCAATAGTCATAATGACTATATTCTGAAACAAAACAGAAGGTAGTATTTTAACTATTGAAAAGGAAGTTTTCATATTCAAGTATAATTTTATAGTTGTAAGGAGATGACACATACTGGTTTAGCATACAATTCAAAATTGATAACTCTAAAAGCTGTTGTTGACCTCATAGAACGAATTCCATCACCAGGTTTTTCATTATTATTGCTATTACTATTTTGTGACATCCTTGTTCTCCACTTACTGATGTGATTGTCTATAGTTTTAAATAATAATTAATAAAACACATTAATTCCCTGTTAATTAAATATTCTAACTCATTACACAATTCCCCGTTAAACCCATAAATGTCCACTCACAGCCCATATAAGAGCCTCACATTTTGGTTATTTATTTGGAATAAATGAACAAATTTTCTCCTCATATTTTTTTACTTACATATTTAAAGCTAAATTATTTTATAATTTTCGAATGCCACTATAGAGGAAAGAAAAAACGTGTCTATCTATTGGGCAGTGATCCTAAAATTAATCTGCAGTATATCTGCAGTATGAAAAACCGCTAGTTAATATAGTAAAATAAATAAGTATAAATTTAAATATAATGTTATTAAAAACAAACTTTACCACTTTAAGAATAAAACGTCTTATTGGTTATAAAATACTAATATCACTAAATTGTTTATTTTGTAATTCGGTAACTATTTTAGATTTTGCAGTTTTTAATAATTATATAATTACAGTATATATCATCTTCGTTTTTTATTTATGTAATAAATATACGCAATCCAGTATGTGATTTACCCACGGAATTTGTCAAATGTCAAACTAAGCTGATGAGTGATTAGTGATTACTGATAGTTACAGATAATTAAGTATGTCAAACGTGAAACATGAAAACATGTGTCACAAAATGGTTATATATAAACGATGTGAGAATAATTAAATTGCAAATATTTATTATATATTTATCACAAACTATTAATAAAGTGATTAAAAATATATGATACCATATTGTAGCAATTTTAAATATATATGAAGAATTCACCAAACTTATTGCTCTCCATAATATCTGTCCTATGAAACTGACCACTGATGATAATTCATTTACGTAAGTCTGGTACTTGTAAAATTGTAATAGAACTTACGTCTGGACGTAAGTTCTATTACAAATCTCTACAGAATTATACCTATAAATATGCTTTGTAGTTTGTGGCAATCCCGAAATCAAAACTAATATGAAATTAGCGTTTTAAAGATTTATTTTAGCTTATTGAATTATTAAAAAAATTTCATTTATCATCATAAATAGGCAAATATAAATAATTTAGTTAAACATAGTAATTACAAGCTATTTTGAGGCCAGGATTGAGGCACACTGTGAGCAATTTAGTTTAGTTTTTAACAATTCAAATTTGAATATTGATCTACATTTGCAGTACGTACGTAGATACGTTTTTTTTACTATTACTTTTTTATATAAATAAAAATAATTTGATAATTTTGTAAATATAAATTATACCTAAGTAAAATCGTCTAGATATTTGTTCACAAGATGTTTATTCCATTATTTTTTGTTTTAGACTGTAAATGATAATATCTTGGACAATCAAAATTCTGTTATATTAAAAAAGTATGGAATATGACGCCTAGTTGGCTTGGCACTATGGACTGTCTTTGCTAACTGTCAAATAAATTGAATTTTTATTAATAATTTCAAATATGTTGTATTATTTTGCTTACTAGTTAATATATTTCAATGTTTATTCTTGTTTAATCAACTTTGTGTGTCATTATCTCCTAAAATGGAATCAGACTCTGCTTTGCATGGTGATGTTCCTGATGGCGCGGAAATGTCCCCTATGATCGACAATCCAGCAGAAACAACTGGAGATATTGCAGTAAATAGCAGTGCACCAGATGAGTCGGAAGCTGTTCCTGCTGCAGATAATGGAGGTATGTTATTATTACCCAAAATTGTTTAAGTGCGTTGCGTTATTTTATATATTTATTTTTTTATAAACAACCTACTTTTCTTTTATTAGTGAATTATAAATAGTATACGTTTTACGTGTTTATTAATTTTCCTAAAAGTAAAAATTTTGTAATTATTGATCAAACATCAACATGTATTAAGATATAACATGTAGGAATATATTATTGCATATTATTGCATGTAGCAACGAATGGAGGTGCACCGTCAAGTAGCAGTGATGTTTTGGATATAGAACCTGGGGATCAAGAAGAAAATGAAGAACAGCATGTTCAAGACCAAGGTAATCAGAAGAAGGAGATTATGTCAAACTTCACCATAAACTACCATTCATAACTATCATTCTGCTAACCTGGTTAACACTTCAGTAGAAGCAGGTCATTTTATATAAATTTATTTGAATACAATTTCCAGATAATGCAGAAGCTGAAGAAGAAATGGATATAGATGACACTACTCCAAGCACTGTTGATGAGTCAGCATATATAGGGGATAACTGCCTGTCAACTCCTGTAAATATTTTACATTAAAATTTTAGTTTCTTTATTTAATAGAAACTGTAATTTTAATTCATAAATATTGATAATGATTTAAATTATAATACTATTATAAAAACCATATTTTTTTTATTTACAGGCTGAGACTGAAGATAATTCCCCTCAAGAAGAACATATGGAGCCTCTATTAAAAGATCCAGGATTAGATAGTGGTGAAGGAGAAGGAGAAGGAGATAGCCAGGGAGTTGACCCAGCTCAAGAGGAATCTCCAGATCAGTCAATAAGTTCAGCTATGCCTCTTGAAGCAGATGCACCTATGATACAAGATGGTGATTTTGATATATCTGAATTTTAATAATAAATATTAGCTAAATTATACCATATTGTAAGTACAATACATTAATTAATATCTTTGTCATAAATATTAAAATGCTATTACTATTTCCAGAAGAATCAAGTACAATGGATGAAGATATGGGTGGCGGTGAAGGAGTGGCTAGCAGTGATGATGTCAATGACATAAGTAGTGCTGCACAAGAAGTGCTCAGTACAGGCATCAGGTCCTTTTTTATTCTCTTAATTTATAATAGAATACAAAATAAAATTACATATGTGTTAAATTTGTAGATAATGATACATTTATTTATAAAAATTACAATAGTTCTAGTACAACTGAAGGTGGTGCAGACATAACAAGCAGTGGCCAAAGTGAAGCTGCACTGATATCATCAACTGCAAATGGACCGGCAGTACTACATTCCTTCTCTGTTTTACCTCAACCACAAACCAATGAGTGAGTTATAATTTTTTAAAAAATACTATTACTTTAATTCATCTAAACAGTAAATTTAATAATATTTCAAATTTCTATGATTAACTTTATATTATTATCATAATAAGTGTCTTATATTATTATCATATTCAAAGTTTTTAAACAATACAACTTTATGTGGGATTAAATTTACTGCACAAATTATAAATATTATTTACAACAAGAGATTTATTTAGATTCAATGATGCTGACACATCAGAAATGGAAGGTGCAGCTGACACAATGCCGTCAGTCAGTGAGTCCATGCCTCTCCTCACCATGACTGCCAATGGATCAGCCTTACTATCACCTAATCTACTTCAAGGTAGTAAGTAATACATATATGTTATTATCTTAAATTAAGAATTGTCTATTTAATTTGGTTTATTATGTATTTTTTACTAAAAATCTTTACAAGTGATTATATCAATCAGTGCCTGGTGAAGTAAAACTTGGTTACACATGTAAATTAGTATCTATATGAGGTGTGATTTGTATGTAATCTGTGGTTATTAAACTTGCAAAATATATATTTTTTCATAATTGTTGATGTTTAGTATTTTTTTATTAAGAGAGTTAATTAAAAATTTGTTTGTGTAATAAAATAGTTCTAATTATGATATAGAAAACTATGTATGAAAGTCGATTTATCAACCTGTATATATGAGTTGTTATATTAAAGGTGAGGAGAGCGGTGCGGGCGTGTCGTCGTCGGGCGCAGGCGCGGGCGGAGTGACGGCAGAGGGCGCGGGTGAGGGCGAAGGCGCCGTGAGCAGCTCAGGCGCCGCCGCCGCCAACGGGGCGCCCCCACTGCCCCCCGCTGATGCGGCGCACGCGCTTGCGACGCTTGCTAGTGCCGCGTTGCATCATCATGAACAGGTATGTTATAAACAAAACAGCAACAATAAAGAAAAGCTTAGTGTTTTGAAACAAATAAATATTCTCTTGTTTAGTTAACGGACGATTAATTGGTTAACACAGTGGTGTAAATATAAAAACATTTTTTAAATTCAGGCGGAGCCCGAGGAGCCTAAGCAACAAAATGAAGAGGATGTTTGGTATACTGTTGGCTTTGTTAAAGGAACCACATTCACTGTAAGATGTTTTGTGCTTTATTTGCTTAATTTATATATCAATGTTTAAATGTTATATTCATTATTATTTAATTACATATCATATTGTGTAACATTATTTAATATAGCAATGAATGAAACCAATTTACTAGTTACAATTTACTATAAACAAAAGTGTATCTTTTACGAGGATGTCTTGCACATATTGTAATCATACATACACATATATACATAATATTTTTATTAAGAACATTTAAGTGGTATATATTTTCTTATACTTACAATAATTATTTTATATTTCTTAAACATTTTCAGGTTCAGAATTATATATCTGATCCAAATGTAGATCTGTCGAACCTATCCCTGGATGGTTTACCGGATCTATCTGGACTGTCGACAACGCCGCTGGAACACGGCACGGCGTACAAATTCAGAATAGCCGCTATTAATTCGTGTGGCAGAGGAGATTATAGTGAGGTGAGGTGGATTCTAACAAAAATAGACTAATTTTATCACCATTATTGAACTTCAAATATAAATCGCTTTTAAAAAATCTAATTATATTTTCAATTTCTTTCTAAACAATCATGTAAACGTCAAACAATCATGTAAAAAGGATCTTGCTATATCACAATTCTCAAATTTGTCTCTTGTGTGTTTGATAATTTAGTCTCTACTGACTCATTCATGTCACGTGACTGAAGTATAAAAAGATATACATATTTATATTAAAGAATTTTATGATAAATTAATGATCATTGAAATCCTATAATGAACACCAATTTCCTGTCAATTTATTTCCTTGTTTTCATCTTAATTGACTGAACCAAGTCCAGAATAGCATTATAATATCAAGTATCCGTACATACCATGATAATTTGGTTTGTTGATTGGTCAAATATTCTTTAAGGAGGACCGTTGCTGTAACATGACTGTAACGATAGTATGAATGTTTTCACCTTTCTCCTCGTATAAGAGTACTAATAGTAGACTGAGATCGGATCAAAAACGAACCGTGACCGGCGCGGCACTATAGTGTGGGTCAACCAATAACGCTTGCCTCCACTGTCCCAGCATACCAGCATAGCATACATAAATAGTATACATATAAGATTTGGAAGGTCTAGAAATAAAGTAATATTCAATTACAGCTCACACTTATTTACCAGAAATGACTCCCCAGTCTCCTTCGTCTACTTATAACATTTATGATACTGAATGTGCTAACAATTAATTATATATTAGGTACAAGAGTAATATTAATTTGAAGTTACTTCATGCAGGAGTCAGCGTTCAAGACCTGTCTGCCGGGCTTCCCGGGTGCGCCGTCCGCCATCAAGATCTCCAAGTCGGCAGAGGGCGCACACCTGTCGTGGGAGCCGCCGCAGGTCGCCGCGGAGGGCATATTCGAGTACTCCGTGTACTTGGCGGTCAGATCCAATGCGCAGCCTAAGGTTGGTTGTATATATACCTCTACGCTATCTCGAGACAAATGATTTTGACAGACAGAGAGTTTTGTTTTTTAGATATTATTTATATATATTTGAAATGGTATAATCTTAAAAACAAGTTTAGAAAGCGTATAAATTTTTTATGGTGCCTTCACCTTTAGGACAGTTTCAAATATTTATACGTTTTCTAAATAGATTTAATTTTCTTTGGATGGACTTATATATGTATATGTAACGCAGGAAGCGGCCAAGTCCCAGCTGGCGTTCGTGCGCGTGTACTGCGGCAAGGCGAACACGTGCGTGGTGGGGCAGGCGTCGCTGAGCGCGGCGCACGTGGACTCTTCCACCAAACCCGCCATCATTTTCCGCATCGCCGCGCGCAACGAGAAGGGCTACGGGCCCGCCACGCAGGTCAGGTGGCTGCAAGGTAAGTGAACACTTATGTAATGTACTCACTTTTTAAATTGTTATGTGTGATACATTTTTTTCGTAAATAATAGTGAAATAATTTTGTTAAGACATTGTTATTATTATACATTAAAGCCAACTTTGATATGCATGATTTCTTTTTACGTCATTATAAATAAGTATGTTTTTTATTATTTTAATGTTTTTATATTATTTTAATTTCCGGTGAGAGCCTGTTGACACATTTCCATTTCCATTATTAGGCTATTTAACAAAACCTGATGTGACGAGCCCCTATTTATTTTAGTTATAAATATACTCCTGAAATAGATTTCATCTAATAAGCTTTTAATATTTTTCCAGATATAAAATCGACGGGTGTAAAAAGAGCGGGCGACGGACGGCTACCGGGAGCGTCGCCGTCAAAACAACCCAAGCAAATAATGCACTAACATTCATTTCAATCACCGTTCTGAGGTTTTACTTAGAGAATATTAGTAATGTATCGACTGTCGACATCTCGTGCTGGTAGCACGCTTTTATAGTTTACATTTCACAAATAGAATTATATTTTTCAATATTGTTGTAAATCTGTGACGACGTTCGCGTGTGACGTGTTTAATTGATAGTGTGTATAGTTTTAACTACTTTTATTGTTAAAACGCAATAAGTGACTGATAGGATGTTGTATAAGTATTCATTTAAATAGAATAAGTGCAAAATTATATCTGTTATGTAAAGTATCTTGCAGAGAATAAACAAGATTTTTAGAAAAAAATGGTGTTTTTATTGTCTTTGTTATGTAAATTTATATATATTTAGTTTAATTTATTGACAAAATGGAAACAAAATACCAATATTGTAACTCTGATATATTTATATATAGCATAATTGTCTTAAATATAAAAATATATTTTAAATTATATCTTAAACAGAGAGGTCTAGGAAAATAAAAATAGATATTGTTTTGGCTTTTAATACTTAATTACATATTATTATTGAGTACACTATACATTTTATTTTGTTGCTATAAAATGCTATCTATTCAAAACTCCGGTAGGCATTCCAAAAACAAAATTATTATAAATACAAATAATTTACATATAACTTTCGTCTTATAGAAAATTTCCTATGTTCAAAGTTATGCAGTTTATCATGATATTAAAGCGGTATCACTAAATGTATTTTTGGACAAAGTTAATTTTTATTGTTGATACAAGTTTGTCGTCCCCGCTCGCCACTGCCGTATGCTGGTACTGGTTACTGTAACAAATAAGTTACACAATTATGTAAATATTACGTCTAAATTGTGATGAAATATTACAGAATATTGCAACGTTACATGTTTAATTAAATCTAAAATTGCTAAAAGATTATTTTGTTAGCAATGTTGTTAGATGTTACAGTTAGATGTTAGATGTTACAGATGTCAAGTTCATACAATAGATTTAGACCAAGCTTTTTACAAGCTATTTATATACATATACATACGAATGTTTAAATTGTTGTGACTTGTATGGGGTTTACCAGTGACGTGGTTCCGAACAGTTTATACCATCCAATGACAATGTTGGAGAGGTTGAGGTCTTCCAGCATTATTTGCGCCACGCCCATAAATACTTTCTTACCCTCAATACGGCCGTAATCTCCCCACACGGTTACCTGTTGACAAATAAATAGTTATAGTATGTTAACAATTTATACTTCAATGTTAATATCATAAAGCTGGCTAGTTATCCATGGCCTTCGTTAAATGTTTTGCTAATTTACAGCCTATACAATTATATAATAGTATACACACAAATTATACCTATTGCACTTTACTAAAATATTAAAATGTGTAATAAATTCTATCAATATTTAATAATATCTAATATCTCAGTACGAAAAGGGATTATGAGCAAAAAAAAATGGGAGCGAGTTGGATGAGATTATTTGAAATTTGTAGGTAAAAGAACCTACAATTATTTATTTTGATCTTTGGTTGGTTTGGTTATTGTGATCTTGGGAAAAATCGTCTTGACCGACGGACAACATACAACATATGGGTTTCGTTTTTTCCTTATGAGGTACGGAGCAATAAAAAAACCTGATGAAAATTTATCTGATCTGATGCTGTTAGCGACGTGACAGATTTTGTAGCTTTTTCACTGGATGGATAATAATAATAATAAGCCCGCAGAGCAGCTTGTGGCGAGCTGTTGGGGTGTGGCGACCCCCACAGACCTGAGACCTCTAGAGGGCTTGCCTTCATTGGCCGGCAGAGTGGAGCGCAAGAGCTATATGCTCGAAAGGATGGAAGTGCTCAATCTGCATAATACCGGGGAAACCCGCTCAGGAGCTCCTCGTGATGGTGAGACCGGAGCACACCTCTCGACACCCTTAGCCAACCACACTGGTGTTGCGCCCGAGGCATTAGCCGCTTTGTGGGGGCCCATCTAGTGGGAGGCAAGTCACCGTCCGTGAACCTTTCAATTTGAGACTATTGAAAAGGCGGACGTCCGATAGTCTCATCCAATAGCCCAGTACTCAGACTGTTTTATATTCTCCTCTACGTGTTGGACCTGTGTCCCCACGCAAGCCTTCCAAAGGACCGGGTTTGTTTGAACCCGAGAATTACCAAGAGGAACAATAATAATAATACTATTTTTATAAGGAAACTTGAAGGCTACTCCACAACTTTACCGAGGAAAGCTATATAATATAGGTAATATCTAATAACTAATAAGTTAATCGTTTCAGTCTAACCCACAATCGATGCGGCAAGACTGGGTCATGTTTCATTCAATTATTGTTATTAACTTGGCAGCTAAACAGTAAGTATGTACAAAAATATAAAAGGGTTAATACCTTAGTATACTTAAAGAATTAAAAAATGTATATTAAATGAAAGTAATTATGTAAATTAATATGAGGTTAAACATTATTGGACCACTTACTTGTAAAATGCATCCTTTAAAGTTTTCCCTGAAGGTAAGAGTCTGCTGGTATAGCGGGTCCAGCGTGCGACGCGCTGTGCTCGTTTTTGCTTTAGCAATGCAACGCTTTCCGCTCACTAGATACACTTTAACATAGGGCGCTGGAAGGGTCCTGCTGCCTTGTCTAGCTTGCAAGCCTCGCGCTCTTATCACTTCCACCTATATTGTCACGTGTTATGAAAATTTTATACAATTCATACAAATATATACTTTATTGATAAACTGTTTTAAACAGCTCTTTGGATTGTATATATATTTTAAAAAGAGAACACACAGACTTACTTCAAGGAAGCCCTTTTGATATACAATAGAGAGTTGCACGTCGCCTAGCGTTGGAGCACCAAGGAGTTGTCTCCCAACAAGCTGCCCTGGGCCAAGTCCGTCTATAAAGTCTGACAGTCCACCTCCTTCAGAAGACCCCGATCCTCGCATTCCAGGTGACCACCTGTGCGTAGCGTATATTTGATACACGGGTAATGTAATTCTATCACTTTAACAATTATTATAAATAGACAGACAGTTATTTGAACGACAACACGCATAGTTTTCCATTAAAATATTTTAATGTAGTAAATTAATAAAGACTTACCTACTATCATTTGAAACATATACATATATTTAAAGCCAAAAAGACATACAATAAAAATATTAATGAGCTTATTAAGTTTTTATTTTTAATAGTATGATAAGCATATTGGTAGTATTGTGTCGGATAAAACGAGTGGAAGACCAAGTACCGTTTGCTTGTAAGTATTAAACACACCTTTAGCTTAAATGTTACAGAGTTTTGTTTTTATAAGTTACCTACACGAATTAACGATACTTGGAATTTCACTAATAGCAGGGTTATATCATAGTAACGGGTAAGAGATTACAAGAAAAAAAAATAAACAAGTACGACATTGATACAGTAGTAAAGAGAGCGGTAGTCTTCGGATGCAACGAATACAAATTAGGTTTTACAGATATTATTTGGAGCGACTATCTATAGGATACTGATCGTCAGGATAACAGTGAGGAGACTATATCTAGAAGTCGAACTTTCGAAAAAAATAGGCCCATTGAGATATAGTGAATCGTGGATTGAGAAAAAAGAAAATTTTCTATTCTAGACACTATAGGCTTAGAAGGAAGTACCTAAGTTTTAACAAATATTCAATTTTCTGATGTTCGTAGATGTTGTTACAATCCAAATTATCTATGTGTAGAATCTATCTCAGAAAGATCTACATAATATTTAAAATAACGTAAGAAGCATAGTGATTTCTTAAATAAAATTGATTACTTGATAAGCAACTATAATGTAATTTTATTATTTTCTTGGTTTCATTCAGGTTGAGCATATTATGAATAAAGAAATAATATTATATAAATGACAATTTGGCGTGCTATTAGGTATATATTGTATGGACTCTATATACCTACATAGTGCATATATGTAAAATATACTTTCAAAATTTTACGATACCATTATGATGCAATCCAATATTTTTATCCAGACTGACTTAATGTTTTAAATTACAAAGACGTACCTACAGGATTAAGTTCTTATAAATTTTGGCTGAAATACAAATTTAATTCATGTTTATATAATAAAACATAATAATTATGTAGATATATATCTAACTTCAATAAATTTAAAATAAAAACCAATTACTTAATATTAATATAGCTGTTAATTTAAAGATTGAAACTATTTGAAAAGTAATTAAATAATTAATTACTTTTCAACTTCGTTACTTCTAAATATGTGTTAAAATTGACTAAATTAGTAAAATATGCGATTATGGACGTGACAAATTTAAAATATGGTATAAGTAAAATTATAAAGAAATGAATCGTTTTATTTTGATTTTATAAAGGTTTTTAAATATTTGAATTGATTTTATTTGAAACCAAACAAAAACATAATATAAAAAAAAGTACATAACATCAGTCATCAGTCATTTACATTCTTGGCCCTTGTGTATAATATCTGTGATACATGCATGATATTGCTTAGGTAAAATGAGTAAAATGGAGATAAACGTTTTAGAAAAGAAAGATGCAAACGGTAGGCTTTCAGGCAACACTTACACCAACGACATCGTGCAGCAGTAACATTTAAGCGCCAGAAAATCTGCAGTCATTTCGAAATGTAAAGAGCACAATTTGGTGAATTTTTCGTGTATTTCGTGTGTATGTGTGTGCAAAATTTAAATCCGTGAAAACAAGTGGAGATCCACATGTATAAGTGAAGTGGAAAACACCAATAAAATACATCATCATGCGTCAAGACGAAGGCGTTAAGAGGGTTAGAGAGAAGTCGCGTATACATCGATGCACATAGATGTCTGCGGACGAGCGAGCGAGCGACTTACGAGGATCCCTCCGAGCTAGATATGGAGACGAGGCTGGTGCACACCTCGTGCGAGCGCTGGAAGGACGTAGGCCCGGAGCGCTTGCGGCGCGCGCCGCTCCCGCCCCCGCCCTCTACGCGACACGCGCAACACGCAACATTCAGTACCCGTCGAACACTCATGCCAATTATAATTTTAATACCATTTGTCAAAAATCCAGGGTGCGATGGTTTTCGAACACTCGACGTGATCAGCGATACCCAAACATGTTCGATCCGTTGCATCCGGAATTTTTGCCAAGAAATACACAATATGTACATATAATATTTGTGATTGCATTAATTGCTGTACTGTAGAATTATGAAATTGTTCTATTTTATCTGTTAAAATACGTGGAATAGATCAATTTTAATTGACAATTACAATAAACATATATTATTAGATTAGTTAGATTAAATATAGGTAAAATTTAAATAAATTTTATTAATTTCATGAATCGTACTCGCTCGCTTATATGCCAATTACACGCACCGTTCAAAGCTCTACAAAGCCGTCTCTGCAAAGCGACATCGCACATCTATAAATGAGTCCTGTAGCATGCTGTGTTATTTATAACAGGCGTCTTATTTCTAGATATAAGTCTCCTAACATTGGCTAAAGCGAACGAAGAGATTTACAGCAGGTTAACGTAACCGCGACGCAAGGACTACCGCCTCGAGGCCCACTATTGTGTCAATATCGGGCTTTATATAGCGTCGCCAACCTGTCGTCGTCGTTCTCGCTTGAAGCGGACGACGCTCGTGATACTCCTGTAACCCCCCGCATTTCCCCGGGGACCACTTCCTCACTGCGTTGTACCGTAAACGAATTTTTTCCTCGTTTACCGAAACCTAACCTTCTTTTTCGTCCTGTCGATCAACATAGTACTTAGTAATTTATATGATTGTTCATATTTATTCTACATACACTTTCTTTCTACCTAAAAACGTTTTATCTTTGCGGCGGAAAATTTATGGCGGTGTAAACTTACATAGTTAAGTTATACAAATAGACTATAAATCAAATGTTTAATATTAATATACTATATTAAATGTAATTAATCCTATAGCAAATTTTCATTATACCTGTCGCAGAGAGTTGTGACGTAGAGTTACTTTTCTTCCCCATACCAGGACCAAAATAATCTCTCGGTTCAGCCTTTAGAAGAACATCATCAGTTGCGGGCTCTATTTCATTAGCCCCACTGAGCGCAGTATCGCTGAGGCTTCCATCTTTTTGCAAACAATGGTACATTTTTATAAGCTAATTATAAATTACTTAAGAAATATTATGATTTTTTCTTAATTGAAAAATATTTAAAGTATATTAACACGATTTTATACCAATAGGATGATTAATAAAATATAATAGATGAAATGATTACATACCGACTTTTTCATCAGGAGCATCTGTATTACTAAGACTGCGAGTGAATTGACCTCTTCGCGATTCTCGTCTTTCCAAAGTTTGCTGTTGACTGTGGTTGCGTCCATTTTCACGACTGCCATAGTCATTACTGGTTTTTTGATCATTGTGGTCATCGTTATTTTTCATTTCCGTGGGCGGTTTTTCATTGTATGTATCATAGTGTTCCCAGTTTGGCGGACGATGCGACGTAGATGAATGTTCAGGTTGCGTAGAGTTAGCATTATCAGGAGTGAATGTCGTCGCTTCGGTAGTTTTGTGATGAGTGTCATCGGGTGGTAAATGCGGGGCGACGGGTGTAAGCAGACCACAGGGCGAGCCGAGGTTCGTGGGAGAAAGACCAACAGATAAAGAATTAGCCATTTTACTATAATCTTGGACTAGACGATGGGATTCAGCAATACGAAATGAAGGATCATAAGCGTGTATGTTTAATGGCATGCAATAAGGTGGATAGTATTTTAGGTTACTATGGTAATTTGGGTCTTTTATAAAAAAAAATTCAGAAAATTTATTTTGTTTCGATGGCGATGTATTTTTTTTTAATATAGCTATGTTTTCATCGGGTGTAATACACTTGGATTGAGCAGATGAGCTACAAATAGAAAGAACTGATTCTGAATGACTTTTATTAATTTTATAGAACTTACAATTTTTATGGATACGTCTAACGGTATCCAAGTCATACTTGTTACTTAATTCACGAGATTCCATTTGTTCTCTATTTTCACAATTTGATCTTAAATCTAGCGACAAAATAGTGTTTCTGTCCATGTCTTTGAGAAAGGGGCAAGAATGAAAACTTTTATTGGTATCGTCAACTCTTGGGCTAGCTGTAACCCCTTGATGTACAATATACGGCTCCATATCGAAAGTGTTTTGTTTATTATTAAAGACGTGTATCGCTGTTTCAGGAATACTATCATCACTAGCATAACCGTGATAATGATGACCAGAGCTATCATTTAATTGTGTATCTGAATCAAAGTGGGTCACACTAAGCCTCTTATCAGTAGTATTATTAATTGGAGTATCAGGTAAGGTTCTAAAGTGGTATACTTTTATATTATTTACATTTAGCGATCTCTTTTGTCTTACATTTGTTTCGACATATTGATGGTCATTTCCATCATAGTATTGATCATATGAGGGCATTTGTCTTATAACTTTCCTTTTTATAGGAGTTTTATGGATGCGTGTTTTGGAGGGTTTACTTAGTTTGGATGTTTCATACTCTTCAATATTATATATATCTGTTTTGTTAGTGGAACATACATTATTTTTGATGTTTTTATTGTAACACTGTCCTTGACTTTTGGAGTACCTACAATTTACTTCGTAAGTTATAGGTTGAGGTAAAACTCTAGAGTAAGTACCAACTGAGCGACTGCGGCCTAATGAACGGCGGTGACGACGGATAGGATGTGAATGATGTGTCTTTACGGTTGATGTGCGACGATCGTTATTTTTATCATATTCACTATTAATATTTTCAACAGTTGAGTCGTAACGACATTCTAGATCAGGATCAAAGCAATAGGAAGTGCTGTAAACGGGAAGCGAATACATCCGGCTGGAAAGTATGGAAGCAACCAATATTGATTTTTCATGCAAATTTTATTGTATTATCTACTAAGTATAATTTCTATGTAAGATAAGGCAAAAATAAAGAAAAAAATCTAAAGCGTATGCTATGAAATGTTGGTCTATGATCTTAGGAATAAAGAGGTAGTATAACGTTTAAAAAAAATTTAAACTTCTGAATATTATAGACAGTCGTATAAAGAAAAATTTTGAGAAGAGTTCAAAAGTTAGAGAAAAGGTTTGCCAAATAAAATTTTGTCTGTCACCTTAGCATCCTAGTGGGACGTGGGCGTTCAGATTGCGTGCTGAAAGCACTAGAAGTGACGGATGCGACAGACTCGAGGTCAGAGTCTGCTGCCGTCGCGTCTGGGGAGAGGCGGCGTCGAGGCGCCCAGCCGCCGCCTCGCGCCAGCTCTGAGTCCGACAACCCAGCATAGTGTCTCTCCCACCCTAAGTAATAATGGTATATTCCAGTTATCATAGGAACAGTTTTGACAGTTCATTCATAAGATATTTAATACATAAATAGTAATCAATGAATTTACATAAACATAAATAATGATATGTATTAAATAATAATAAAATTCAATATATTCATGAAAAGTCAATACAAATTTTATAAAAATGACATTCTTCACAAAACACAACATATGTATGTGACAAAAAGTTAAATATATATTATTTCATTCAATTACTGTTTTAAACAATTACATTTAATTAATACAAAAAATTAAATAGTGAACTGTCATCTTGTTGCCATGTTAACCGGAACTGTATGTAGGTATGTCTGTAATAACTATAATGAATGAAAAAGCTAATTTGCCAGTTTAGTTTTGAATACGTTGAGTTACATTACTTAGCTACTTAGGCAGGGCCAAATTTAAAGAACTGTTGAACCGCAACAGAATAATGGCCACTAAATTTAAATAAACGTTACACGTCTACAGTGTCTTTTATGAATTATTACTTCGTCGGCTTTCATTTGGAAACATGGTTTTATGGTATCTTCTCTGTAATAAATAGGTAAAGCCCTGGTGTTGAAAAACTTATCTATATAGTATATTATGTATAGTGTTTATGTGCCCACTAATCTGAAATAAAATATGGTCTATAAATTAAGCAGAGATAATAAAATTTCTGTCCAATCACGCCCTTTTTTAAATAAAATATACTTACGAATCACATATTGTCTTAACGATGTAAATAATTGAGTGGGGACAACTCTAAAATTTTGCCAGAGCTTAGCATGTTGTACCTTAATATGTAGGAATATGTGTGTGAAAAAATGTTAATTTACCGTTTTCTCCAAATTTTGAACATATTTATTTGGAGATATTGTCGCCACATTTAAGACAATATCAGTTTTATTTTATTCCAATTCAATTTTTAATGAATTCTTTGAAAGATCCCCAACGTTACGGAGCGTCAGGCCGTCAGCATATCAGCTGTACGGATGGTTTTGCACATGACGAAATAGCAAGTGAGGGTATGGATGTATTGACCTTGCGGTGTGCTGCGGTAGGTAAGTGTGGCGCCAATGTGGTGCGGGGCGATCCACTTACGTTCTTCAAGATCCGCCGACACCTGCGCGCGCATCGCCCGCTGCCCACTCTGCTGCGTTAATAAATAACTATACTTTACATACACATATTGTATATACTTTTAATTTGAAAATAAAAAGTAGAAGCAATCTTTATAATTAGGAGACAAACAGTAACAAACCTCAGAATCATTTTTTTAACATAACTTTCACGTACCGCATGCATTTGAATTTGTAAATTTATGTCATTGTAATAATTGAAAAGGCTTATCTAATTTTAAAAAGACACTAAAAATACATAACATATGAAATTCCAATTGGTGCGTTGCATCTTTATGATCCAAAACACGCAAGTGTTTATTTAAAAGTTATGCATTATAAAATAAAATAAATGGTTGAGAAATATCATAATGTATCGTTATGATATATCGTAATGTATCATATCGTAATTACCTGATGTGGTATTTGTGGTAGCTGTCGCTTCTTGGGGCTGGTAGTTGGGGTGGCGGTGGCAGAGCGCGACTGAAATCGCGGCGCGTACGCGTGCGTTGGCAGCCTCGTGTCACCCCGTTCCTCGCACACTGTAATATATTGTACGCTGCTTTCCACACTTTAGTGTTACTCCATTTATATTTTTGATGTCACAAACGACCTTATATTTATATTTTAATTTCAACTTTTTATTTTATTTTTTTAAAGTTAGTTTACTTGCTTTTTTATGAACAATCTTGACCGAATAATATACAGTTAGGTTATGATTAGTGACATCAATTTATTATTTAGGCAATTTATGTAATATACAGATAAGATAAATATAATAAGTGAATCAACTTACGAAAGTTGGCCTTGAAAGAGAATAATTAAAGTAGAAAAGCATGCAATCATTAATACTGTGAACTTCTTGACACTGCATTGATATGGAATAATGATTCATAGTTAAGTTAAATTAACGTGTATGTGGAGGACAAGGTTGGAAATGCGTGAAACAAAAATGACAGGAAGGTAGAACAGTAAGTGGCAGTAAAGTGATGATCGATACGTGCAAGTCGCGACGTGTTCCGTGCGGGGTCGGTCCACTCCGCGGCCCGTCCGGGCGGGACCGTAGCCATACAAATCCGCTAATATATAACTTTACTATTAGAAGCGAAATTGTGCGACTACGATCAGGAAAAAGAAAACATTTGAATACATCATCAAAAGTTCAACATATAGACACATTCGACATATAGATAGTTTGATACGTACCAGCACCAACCAGGCATTAAATAACATGACAGTATACATTAACCCTAATGTACTCAGTAATTTGAATATGCTCAAATTGTGTAACTGATCAAAACTAATAGAAAAATGTGTCAGAATAGAAACATATATGGGTACAAGATTTACAGCATACGCAAACAAAGCGTCAGAAACCATTACCTTAAAAAACTATAAGTCCTAAAGAAACATGACTTGCTATAAGTAAACCCAACAAGATTGCAGCCGAACACCACAAACATACATGGTAATACCATTCATAGAACAGATACATTGGGCTGCATCTTAAAAACAACACTAGTTATTTAAAATTGAAATGTGTTGTAAATAATAACACTGTATAATATGTGGTTTTTGAGATGCTTTCGAAGATACTTAAGTTTTGTTATTAGAAGGCTAGGCTATCAGATACAGCAACATGAGCATATGTGTAGATGATGGTGTGTGGTGTGACCTGGGTAGCGCTGCGCGGATGTAGGCGGCGACAGTGAGCGGCGCGGCGAGGCGCTCCGTCCGCCTGCGGCTGACTGCGACCGTGCCACGTAGCCGCTCTATGATAACATTGTTATTATAATATTATCATAATATATTTTTTTCACGCTGTACCCCGCATGCGGCGAGATTTTCAGAGGCAACCTACTGTTAAGACACTCTGTTTGCTGCTTTTCGATTAATGTTCGCGCCCTTGAGGCGTGTTGTGTTGGAGAATTACAGCGCGGCGTGTCGGCGTGTCATCTTGTTACCAGAGCGGACAAATGAAAATAATCTATTCTCCCGAGTGGGAATCGGACCCACAACTATCGCGTTCCAACCAACGGTCTCAATCTTATTACCGTAGGTTAACGTGAGTTTTTTTTTATTTTTTTATTAATTAGTAAAACACACCACGGACATGAGTCTTCCGTGCTTTTGGTATTCTTTTCTTTTTCATCTGTGCTTGTTGTAATTTTGCATTTTATTTAATTATTGATCAACATAATCAAGTACATCACTGTGTACAACAAAAGATTATTATTAAAGGAGGTATTGCTAGACTGGAAGATGTCGCTTTCAGTACCAGTTTTGTGTGGTCGCAACCTGTAATTAGTCTCGTGTTTCCATTGTCATTGTTGAGGGAGTTAATGGCTTCCATGTCTCGGTGAGAGATAGCCATCTTTAAGGTTAACGTGAGTTGGTACCTATTTATAGTTAACTAGCAACTATAAAACTTTATTATTAAAAATATGTATGATATTGTAATTGCTATAATGTACTTATGTAGGACTTGAAATACACGCAGCAACAAACACTGTCTGTCTAAATTGTATTAAATTTACTTAGTAGAAATTCCACATAAACTCACTCGTTCCCTTGCCATGCCAGCTGTTCTTACACGACCTGCTGGGGACATGTCTCGTCGACTGCACCTCGTCCCTTCAATCTATGTCATGACCGGTTATATAATTAAATAGTTCATTGAAAGTTTCATTTTGTTTTTATATGTCAAGAGTTGGGCGCTGATGCTCCTAATGTGGTTTACATTTGGAGCATGCTTATGCTTTAGGAGCTTTTATGATAAATAAATTCTGTTTTGATATTTTGTAAACAGCTAGTACGTTGTCAAGAATGGCACTTAATTAGTACAAAAGATGGTAAGGGTTATTACCTACATAAAAGATGGAAAAGTTATAAAAATAAATATTAGTGAGATTTCTACCTCATGTGGTGGTGGTGGACTGGAACTAGAGGCGAGGCTGGATAGTGAATGGTGTCTGCGCAGGTCGCACTCGCTAGGAGTATCCGAGTCAGAGAGACGGGATGTTGACGTTGACGGTGGCGACAGATGTTCTCCATCTACTTCATCGTCACGATACCGCTGCTTGGAAATAATAGTATTTTTACAGAATGGATTTTATAGAATAAGTAAAAACTAGATATAGACTAGACTTCTACTGATATTTGAGAAGTTTTGAAAAAACACACTTAAGTATTAGTTATTAAAGTTACGAGATCATCTGTCTCTTTAGATATATAGATTTGAAAAATTGTCTAGACAGAGGATATATCCTCTGTCTAGACAATTTTTCTTAAGACCGCTTCGAAGTATCAAGCTAATATTAATATCAAAATATCTGGATCGACAGTCATTTATTTAGACTAAAGAAAAAAATGAACTTGCAAGGCAACTTAACAAAAGATATAACCGCTTATGCTTTGTTTTGCAGTATATTGTATAGAATTCGTCGCGTAATAAAAACCTACTTCCTATTGACCCAGAATTATAAAAAAGTTAGTAAGTGAAAACTTACAATACAAATAAAGAACAAAATCCGGAACTTGGTATTATAAAGGTATATTATATACAAAGGCACCAAGGCTTCCATACCAATTTCATGATGGTAGGAATAGATACTAGTTATAAAAAATTACAAGCTTAAATTGTCGTATGCACTAATTTTGTACGAAATTAACTACACATATAAGTTTGTAATGGTTTCTTTCTATGTTAAACTTATAAATATTAAATTATAATCAATTTTGCGATTATGAAAAATGAAAAAAAAAATATAAATTATGAAAAAAGGGGCGTTCTTTACCGATCACACCACGTGACGTCACTCGCAATTGACAGATATCTGATATTTTTTTAGATAAATATAAATCTATACTTAGACTTTGTTTATACTTACACTATATCCTGAGTCTTCATGAGGTTTTAGGATATACCAGTTAGGTTCGTGGTTCATTAAAATAGTGTCAAGATCCAGTAAAACTTCTCCAAGAAAATCATTGGGGCCGTATCTATTCAAGTCCCACACGGTTACCTGTTAACATATTAAAATATGTATTACCAACACCAGACTAATTATATAAGGTAACTAGTCTAGTTACCTTTCTATTTCTTTTGTATTATAATTTTTAATGTAATGATTTTAATAATTTTCAAGTCACAGTTTTAAAGTTAAGAAGTACTTCGATTTTATTAATTAACTGACCAGGAATAGGCTTAGATTTTTTCTACGCGGTAGAATCAGGAGCGAGAAGTATAACAGTAGATTCTCTCTATATCTATTTTCTAAAAAATCTCGGCCTGTCTAGATCTATCCGAACTATAGAACATCGAAGGCGGCATTAGTAGTATCATTTCTAATTTGGTAAAGAGAGGAGCTCGCACAGTTCGAGGCGACAAGGTGACACATTTATTTTTATAATAAAACGTCAGACGACGCATAACACACCTCTAAGGTTCGTTTCTTGATGTCAGTTATTCTAATTCCACAATATACGAATGTCTGATTCCATCTAGGTTCTAAAGTATTGGCAATCGTCTTAGTGCGGCGTTTACTTTTCTCGCTTTTGTCAGGTAGTAAAAAGATTTTAGCGTAAGGACAGCGTGTTGAGCCGTCTGATCTCGGACTTAAACCGCTGGCTGACACCGCAGTCACAAGAAGCTGCAGTGCCGGAATGTCGAAGTAGACTTTGAGCTGTTTACAAAAAAAATATGTACATAATAGTTAGTCTTAGACATAAAGGTATATATATCTATCTCTATATAGAAAATATCTTTAAAAAATAATACTACACATGTATAATTTAGAAAGAGTACCTGAATGCGCCCGGTCACACTGACATTGTATTGGTTGTGACGCGCGGAGCGTCGCCGGGAATGCATATCTGGGGAGCCTGGCGACGTCACTAGTACACTGGGCTTTTCACATCCACCCATAATTTCAGTGTACACTTCTGTAAGTAGAGTACAAATAAACTAACCTTAATATAATCTACTTCTTTTTAGCTTCACACATATAACAGAAGAGACAGAGGAGATCTAGTGTAAAGACACTGTTCTCTACTTTCCCGTCTCGTTATCAGAGCGAGGAAATGAAAACAATTTATTCTCTCAAGTGGGAATCGAACCCAGAACCAGTGCATTTACAGATAGACGCTGCGCGGCTCCCAATCAACAAAATACATATGCATATTGATTTTATATTTAGTAGCGCTCAAAAGTATTTTAATCAATTGAAAATTTTTATTAAATTTCTTCTAAGTGTCTGTAAATACATAGTTTTGTTATGACCTTCCACCACATGTCATAGCTACAAGTATTGCGGGGACCGTCAGGCAAGAGTTTTGAACAGCGTTTTGAAGTCAATTGACAATTATTCTGATTGCAATTTGCAGCAGCATCACTGACATGGAATAAAAAAGTTATATATATTCTTTTGTTAATATCGTTATACCGACTTATCGACCGTCTGTCCATATCGATATATAGAACGTATGTATGTGTATGTTAAACATGGTAAAATTCGCCGAACCCCAAAAAAAATTCTTTCGAATTCAATCATATTACATACACCCAGACAATACATACAAGAAAGATTTTTCTAGAATAAGGCGCAATATTAAAACAGAGAAGATCATACCTCGATCTGGGTGCCCAAAAAAAAACTCCCTGTGTAGACCTCAAAAAGTCAAATAACAAAAGAAGATATCAACGAGTAATTTCTGAAAGCTATCAGAGCATATAAATACTCCATAAAAATTATTACGCAAATTGTAATAAGTATTGTAATAAGTATTACAATTGTGAATCGGCGGCTCAATAATATCCGAGTGCATGGACAAGATTCTCCCGATATCTGCAAAGAATAGGGAGCTTCGATTTCCTTTTGGAAAACCGCACAGATCATGGACGAGCTCCGAGTGATCTAAAGGGTTGCGGAGTGATGAAATTAAATTCAATTCAAACGAATCGTGAGTCAACTAAGTCTTGAACAAAAATTTTGACGCTTTAAATCTAATTTAAAACAAAGGAAAACGTCCGGAAATTGGAAATTTACTGATATATACCGGAAAAACACTTACAAGCTTATACTGTGGTTGTAAATACTACTGCAAATTTAAGTGAGTCGACAGTTATTGGTTGTAGTTCATTAAGTCTATGAACTTGGACAAAAAGTGAGAACTTACAGTATATATAAAGGGGAAAATCTCAAAATTGATAATTTATATGTTAAACATAGAAAGAAACCATTACAAACTTATATTTATAGATCGTTATTATAGTATTATTATTATATAAGTACATTAGTATTAGTATTATTAGATAAGTAGTATTACCTATATACCTAGGTAATATTTTCCTCAGCGGTATAACTAATACCTACATGAAATAGGTACGGATCCCTCGGTGCGCGAGTATTACTCGCACTTGACTGATATTTTTTGTTTTTACACTGTCCAAATACTGTTGAGCACTACTATACTATTATTATGTGTTACAAATTAACAACTAAGAATTTTAAGTCCGTTCAATCAAATAATATTTTTTTAATATTTCAGTCGTCTATATCTAAAAATATTTTATTTTCTCTTCAAGTCTAAAATAATATTAATTACGAATTATTTATTATGTGAGGTACAAACTGACCTTTGTGAGCTCTCCAAGACTGCACAGGTCGAGATGGCGCTAACGGGCGTGAAACCACAAGCTCTACATGAGAATCATGCTTGCTGTTAGCCACGATAGCAGCAACCTCCTCAGCGCTTCGCCCTTGAAGTGGCACTCCACTCCATTGTAACACTTCATCGCCTACATGAATGCGTAATTTCCATATACTACCGATATAACTTTATCATTATAATATTTTATGTTTAATTTACGAAAAATTTTATTTGTAATTTTATATTCAAATATAATCCACGTATATTCTGATATGTCATATGTAGATGTTTTGAAAATTAATTAATGCTCAGTTTGTTTAAGAAATTTTAATAACCTATTCGTAGCTGTCCTTCTAAATCTGCAATGGAACCTTTCTTGACTTTTTCTACAATAGCGCCACGCGTACCATCCGATAGTATCTTGCCTCCTACTACTTTCAGCCCTAGAATAGCGGCTGAAGAGTGCGAGTTGCCTTCTACAACAGCTTTTCGTAAGACCATGTGTCCCACCATACGAGTGCCATCGGCTGACACTTGCCAATTTAGTGGAAACTGTTAGAAAAGAATTATGTTCAGGTAGAGTCGACAGGATGCTTTACAAATTGTGAGTAATTAATTAGCAAATTTGGCTAGAAGTGTGTCGCAAAAACGAAAGTGCACACTTAGAACAAGACATGCCTGCCAATGCAATCATGCTGCAGCCAAACATAAATGTCTTATCTTATAATCCAGATACATACCTACCTCAGGTTTATTTATATATTTTATTCGATTTTACAAGTAATCAACAATTGTTTAAGGACGAGTTAATAATCAATAACTACCTACGTATTTTAGTATAATGTATTTGTACGAGTCTATGAAGTTACTATTTAATTTTTATATATTTTATTTTAATGATTTCCTTGATCTTAAAGCAAGCTAAGTACCGATTATACAAAAATGTACAATGATCATTAAGTACCTTAGGGCAATCACCCCTGTTCGAGTCTTCACTGGAAGTAAAAGTGCTAGAGGTATCGATGCCCGAATCTTTAGTGGCAGAGTCCTGGCTTGTCTGCCTCTCGGACTCCCATCGCAACGAGGCCCAGTCGTGCGGAGCACCGGAGGCGTCTCGACCGCCTCGAGGGAACGTTGCGGCCCCCTCGTGTCCGTCGAAGCGAACAGTTTTTTTTCTTCTCTCCGTGAAACGTCTGTTATCGGAGGAATCTTCCCACAAGTAGGCACTCTTATACACAGCGCGGTCAGGACGTGGACCCCCGTCAGTGACGTATGGGCGCAAATACGAGCCCTCGCCATCGTCACGGGCGCGCCAACGACAGTCCGTGACAGAGTCGAAACTACGGCCGCCAGCCGGCGCCGTTCTTGGCAAATCGAATACTCCGTGCGCATCCGGCATATAGGAGGCCGGAGAATGATTAGTCAAATTGTAATAATTGTTGGCAGCCACGCTGGTGCTGCGCAGGTGCGGGTGCCGAAGAGATGAGCACGCCTCAAGTTGTCCTAAGAATGACAACGCATAAATAACAACGAGTCTAGGTAGATTTTACCAGCCATAAACCGAGACCTGCCAACGACTTGCGCGCCCGTACGCGCCCGGAACCGGATTTAATAGTAACGTTTTTTTATGTAATTCAAAATTATTCGACTTTAAGAAAGGTTTCTTTTTTAATTCATGGTCACGAGAAATATTCCAACATCCCAAATACGATACGACCCTATCACAACATCAGAACTAGAATAAATAAATGGCAGTTAAAAGCAGTGATCACGCACAAGCGGAAAGAACGTGTGACAACTTATGTAAGTCAAATAAAATCACTATTCAAAATAAACACGGCCAAAAAGTCTAAAACATTTATAATTATAATTCATCAAGTATGTTACACTTCTTTTCGCCCAAACATGCATTGCTTGAACCACAAAAAAAATAAGAAGCGAAATATCATTGACCGTTTTATCTGATCAGTGGACTGTAAATAATGTTAATAATAGATAATCATATTAAAAGTTTTTGAACAATAAAATGAACAATAACACTTATTTATATCACTGACGTGTAGCGAAAGATTTGTTAAAAATCAAAGGAAATGCTTAAAATGAATAAGCAGGATATTAAAGAATATTATTAAATAATTTTAAAATTTTACATTGAACAGAAACATTTTTATTCCACAGAACAAATATCGTACAAAATATTAATAGTCTAATAATGAAATATGGTTCAAGCAACAAGAAGAGGCTGAAGTACATTATTTGGATCGAACGTATTGAACGTAGCTTTTGAGATTTTAAATGACCATATAATATAATATATCTTATACATCATTTATGTACTTCAGCCTACATAGATGCTTTGAATGGTGATAATGGTTCAAATAGTAGAAAGGATAGATAGAGATTCAGTCAAACTGAACAGTAATCACAGGTTGCCGGCCAGGGAAGTAGATCTTACTAGACGGTAAACAATAACAATACATCTATGATAATTAGCTTAGTTTACAACGCATTATTTCCGCGAAACGGCCTCTCACCGATAAGAATTTTTTCATTTTTTCGTCTAATATCGCTTGACGCTGGTTTCTCGTGCCGCTGGGGGTTCTATCTCTAGCATTACCTGCGAACAGTCATTGGCGGTGAGGTGCGAGAACACGCGGCGCGGAGCACAGCGCGGTACCGGGCGTATAGCAGAGGCGCGCGAGACGCTCGCGGTGATTTATAACAAATCACAATTGTAATTATATAGATAATTATAAATATAACCTGCTACTATTTTAAACAACGACGATCGTATAAGTATTATACAAACATTAAACAGGTTCACTATCTGAAAAAAAATGCTGTTCACACAACCAACAAGTTATCGTAGATATGTATATTCAGAATACTTACTTATTTATATTCTCATATATAAATATGTAGATACTAAATGGACAGACATGATGTTAACATAAAATATGTATATGTACCTATGGATAAGTTTAGGTGCTCTAGAATAAGACATAGTGAAAGAATTACCTCAACTTTTCATTAATTAACCTAACTAACCTGTTACTAACGAAGATCTACATTTGTTTATAAATTTCACACCTCGCACGGAACACCTTAACTTTATTACTACATAATGCTAGAAGATAACATTTTATTCGAGTACTTTATAAATACACGTAGTATGATAACTTTACATTTTTAAGTTTTGCATGTTGTATAGTGTAGCTGTTGTGTTAGGTGATACAAATAAAAATCGCTTGGATGGAAGGGACTAGTGAGTAGGTGGGATAGGCCAGCGTTGGGAGAGCGTGCTCACTTACCACGATCGCGATACTCCTCGTTCTCGTCGGAGATGCATTCTGGTACCTCATCGTCTGATGATGATGATCGTGGAGGCAAAGGTGGATGAACCCCGGTGTGTGGAAGAGGTAGCAGCTGCGAGGCCGGCAGAGGTATACCGGAGTCTTCTACACCATATGCCGCTTTTTGTCGTGGATGAACTAAATGAGGATGAGTTCGGGCCAGTCCTTCCAACTCTCCGTAACACCGTGCCTCCTGTTGACTATATTGTCGACGTAAAGCGCTTCCCGTTCTTTGAAGCGGTAGGTTTTCTTTTTCGGCAGCACTATGTGCTCTTTCTAATTTGGGTCTCTTATCCAACGAAACATCCGCTTGAGATGGTAACCCCCTTAAATCTGATTCCATACGCCACAGCATTGAATCTTGGCCAGCGCTTTTATGTATCCATTGACCAGTTTTTGATAAAAGTTCTTGTTTTTTGCGACAGAGTATGCATACCCATATAACCTGTAAATTTATTGTACCTAAAATATCCTGGCAGCTGTTTTCTTTTTGAAAAAGTTACCGACAAGAATTTTAATCATAAATATGTATGATGGTGTCTGTTATGATCTATTAATATCTAATCTAGATTTACTAAAATTTATTGAAAAGTACCTATCTCAAAACATGCAAATGTCATAATTTTAGTATACCTACTAAAAAAATATTTTTTGAAGAAATTTTGGTGCACCTGCATTAAGTGAGAGTGCTGTATCTGATTGTCTAAGTCAGCTAAGGGAAAAAAATTATGAGGAACGGCAAGCAAAACAGCATTGAGACAGTGAATTCTAAACTTAATATTGTATGTAATCGAGATACCTTATTGGAACGCAAAGTGACCTTCCCTCCGCATCTGGCGCAACACCTGACTCTACAGTAGTGGCAAGAATGACCTACTCCATCTGCAAACTTGGTCTTCAAGCAAATGTGGCAGGTGGCAGCCAGCTCCACGCCGGCGGCACGGTGCATTTCATTTCTTGTACGAATAGTTTGCTCCAATACAGCAACTTCATCTTGTTTTCGTCTGTTTTCAACGAAAATATTGTGGCGTCAAATTATTGTAATCTATATTATAACATTTTCCTGCGTCTTTACTTGCGACTCAAATGGGAGCAAGAAAGTAAAGTAGTTGTGTACGATATGGCTACAGGTATAGTGGGTTAAAACTTACAACGGAACAGAACGATTAACGTGATGGTATGTAGTTATTGTCCCCTATCAGTTCACAGTAGATGATGCTCAACGCGTAGCTCAATGTAAAAATATTAAATTACAAATAAAATACAATTTATGTTTCAATTTTTATCGTGTTTTAAAATATCTCTATTTTTCTTTTTACGGAAACTTCATTGAAATCCAGGACGAGAACTATTCAATAAATTGATGTAGGTTTTAAGCTATTATAGCGTCAAAATTTATTCGTTCTTTTGTATATACCAGTAATAAAAGTAATTTGACTTTATCGGTTTTTTTTAAAGAAAACTGTTGTAATACTGAAATTTTTTACATTTTTTCACATTTTTTCAGGTTTGTAGCTTTTACGTGATTCACGAATAAATAAATAAACATACGGACAAAAAATCCACTGGGTAGTTTTTTTTAGCTAATATTATTGTAAACGATAATAACCAACCTATTAATACATTTTTAAAATCTTTCATGAACATTACTGACTTTTCTTTATTTTATTACTACGACAATTTCATCTATGGAGTCTACATGTTTTTAAGATATATCAACATTAATACAAATAAAAACGTCCTTCCAGCATGATGCAGAAATTTTATTTCCATGTATAACGTAATCTGTTAACAGATATTATAAAATGTAACCATAGATTTTTAAACACATTATGTGTTTAAAAGTACACAGTATGTGTCATATTGGTTTTCGAAAATGATTTTAAGTTACCTACCAATAGATGACATTCTATAAAACTCGGTAAAATCACGTCAACTGGACCCCCTATTTACCACTTGATCATAAAAATTTAATCTATATATATTTTTTATTAGTACTTATGATGGAAAATTGATCCCCCAAACAATTTTTCAAAATTTCGATTTTAACAATTTTTTTTTTTATAATGAAAATTTTAAGCACTTTTAAGTGAAAAATGGATTAAAAATCAACCGCAAGAGATAAATTTGTGAAATTTTCAGGATCCATGGTCAAATGTCTATATTTTAAGAATATCTTTATGACTTAAAATTATTTATTTATTTTCATATTGTTAATTAACTTTTAAGTTAACAAATGAAAATTTAACTGACTTCTCGGGCAGAAAATGCAGTTTTTTTTCATCGGTCACATTCTTTATCCATTTAAGTTTAAAATTCCGGAAGAGAATTCACTGCTCGCCATTAGTTTAAATAAAATTAATTTATTTATGACAGCGCGCCAGGCGCCGAGCGCTGTGGAAATGCCGCGCTGCCGAGCGTCTTGAACTACACTAACGCTTTTATCAATGATAATTTATAATAACATTACAAAATATTATTATAAAACAAATTTTATTATTATTTATCTTATAATTTATTATAATTATTATTAATAAAATTTAATTTTTTTTAACAATGTTATAAGGAATGTAATCAAAAAATCAAAATGAATTGGCAAGCACGATTAGCTCTAATTATAACTAATTTTTTTAACACATTATTGTGATTTTTTTATTTAACGGATTGCAACATTTATTCACTCGGCCCATTTTAAATCACAGAAAATATTATTACAATCAAAAATTATAATACTTAAATATTAACTAAAAAACACAACTCAACAACAGCTGCTATTTTAAATAATTATTTCACTGTTTTCCGTATAAACTTATGTCACGAATCTACAGGAATGACTTCTAAATGATTTTGTTATTTACTCCAATACGCGAAAAACAAATGAAAATCGTAACTGAGCGGTTTTTCTTTTGTTAAGTAAAGATGGAGTGTTGACTGATGAATTAAAAAATAATAATTTACTAAATTACCTAAAAGAAAATACACATAGACCGAAACAGTTTTAAAAATTTAAAATTGATTATTTTTTTTTTTAATTTCCGCTGTTTGGTAAAAATAAGAAGAAATTTTGATTACATTCCTTATAACATTGTTAAAAAAAATTAAATTTTATTAATAATAATTATAATAAATTATAAGACAAATAATAATAAAATTTGTTTTATAATAATATTTTGTAATGTTATTATAAATTATCATTGATAAAAGCGTTAGTGTAGTTCAAGACGCTCGGCAGCGCGGCATGTCCACCGCGCTCGGCGCCTGGCGCGCGGTCATAAATAAATTAATTTTATTTTAACTAATGGCGAGCAGTGAAATTCTCTTCCGGAATTTTAAACTTAAATGGATAAAGCATGTGACCGATGAAAAAAATCTGCATTTTCTGCCCGAGAAGTCAGTTAAATTTTCATTTGTTAACTTAATAGTTAATTAACAATATGAAAATAAATAAATAATTTTAAGTCATAAAGATATTCTTAAAATATAGACATTTGACCATGGATCCTGAAAATTTCACAAATTTATCTCTTGCGGTTGATTTTTAATCCATTTTTCAATTAAAAGTGCTTAAAATTTTCATTATAAAAAAAAAAATTGTTAAAATCGAAATTTTGAAAAATTGTTTGGGGGATCAATTTTCCATCATAAGTACTAATAAAAAATATATATAGATTAAATTTTTATGATCAAGTGGTAAATAGGGGGTCCAATAGATGACATTCTATAAAACTACTAAATTACCTCCTGATAGCTAAATGTCACTATATTAATTGTAAATGAAATGATTTGTAACTATTACTGTGACATTTAGCTATACTGTAAAAATTTTATATTATAAAATTTATAAAAAAGAACTTATTTAATGGTTTTTAAAGTGTTAATCCATACTTAGTATAGAAAAAATACTTGAAGAAAACATACAAAAATTTGAACAGCAGCAGGGTTTGAACCTGCACCTCACTGAAACTGTCTAAGCACCCTGACCACGAAGGCATGCGTTCTCAAAAACTTTTACCATTTGCCACTGTTACTAAGTAAGAATGGAAGAAGTTTGCATTGCACATCAGGATAAAAAGTATCCAACAATATACATTTATTGTTTAACGTTATGAACTATTAACATGTCAAATCTAACTCACTTCTTTTTAAAATTTAATTTTATCACTTTTTCGTTTATTTTTCGGGAACTGCATGGAATATCGGGATAAAACTATGATTTATGCGGGTCCGGCCTATAAGCTATTACTATACATACAAAATTCATTCATTTCTGTCCAAGAGTGTTTACGTGATTGGAGGACAAGTAAACAGACAGACAGACAGACTGATTAAATTCTGCTAAGTGGATACTTAGCTTCTATGATCGATATATTAACCTACTCTGCCAATTTTTTTTTAAATCTTTAATGTCCAGAATTGACTTTTCTATACTTTTATTATATATGTGGATTAGTGTTTTTACATCTCTTGTATATTTTTCTTGTAAAAATATTCAATGCACAGACAAAATTTTGTTACTGTTTTCTTAAAGTATAGATAAAATAACAATATCAGGTTTATATAATTTCTGATTTTCTTAGTGTTTTTTGTTGTCAGCCGTGTACCGACGTATTGCCAGCTCCTTACTTGTACTGCAATTTTATAATTTGTTTAGGTTTAGGATTGGCAGCATATTTTATGGATTGTGTATTTTTGCTAAAATCGACACAATCGACTAAGTATGTTAGTAAAAGCGATAAGATAAATTAGGTAACTACTGGTTCGTCTTTATCATATTGTAAAGGTAGTAAGGTTAAAAACGAAGGCTGGATTGCTAGCAAAAATAAATTGATTTTGTCCTTTTTCTATAAGGATTGAGGATTCCCCGATTTTAATCGAATTTATATTTAAAACAAAATTCTATACTCTTCTAAGCCATCCAAGCTTCCAAGTATTTAACCAAATTTTATTAGTCACATAGGTACCTACTTTATCGTATCTTATATTATTGGTCACTATTATTAATGATATTAAAAAAATCATAAAATAAAAAAAAATATTTCTGATTCAATAATTTCCCATCTTTAAGACATGGGTTTATGGAGGCAGCCGGAATACAGTTATATTAGTTTTTTAGCTTAATTAAAAAAGCCCGTGTTTGGTGGCAATATCCATTAAAATAATAGTAAGAAAAAGTAGCCAATTATCTATATATTTATTTAAGCAAACATATGATTCTAAATTAACTAATGTAACAGAGCTTTTGTGCTACATAAGCAATAGGATACAGTAGTCAAAATCGAACCAAAGCCAGAGACAAATTATCATTAAAGATTCGAAGAAAGAAATAGTTTTTTGCACAGGATTTAAGAAAAGATTACTAATTTATACGACGTATCATAAAATATTAAAGTGTAGCTGTAAAGCTGTAAGCTGTAAAGAAAAAACACATAGCGTACAAATATATTTATTGTATATTAAAAATAAACCGATTTAGTGCTTAATTCATATAGTTTACCATTGAAAGTCTGAATTATTTCAAAAATTTTAGAACTCAATGTACAATATAACTTAAGTATATTCATTAAGATCGTGAATAAGTGAATCTGCAAAAAGCACAATTGTTTCGCGAACGAAACGAAAACGCACATAATTCGAAGCCAGTAGGCTATGCAGGTCTAAAAGTAGGTCACTAAAATATCTTACTGCATCCACACTCCCGCAAATGAATCGCCTACTTAACGTCAATAACTAAGTACCTACCTTGTGCAAACGTTGGTCAAAGCGAAATGGAGGTCGATACTATATTAAATTGTAATATTAAGAAAATTCTTTCAGTAGAAGATAAATAAAATGAAGCAGAAAAGTATTGAATGCGTGACGTATGTATAATTGGATTATTCCATTATATCAATTGTAGTAACCTTGTTTTTATCCTTTTATATTATTATCATTGTAGGTAAAGTCCACAGTTATTATTTACTATTCAAAAATCATATTTTCTTGTTTTATATTCCGGTAACAATATTTTAATCATAACACAAGAGTTACGAGAGAAATCAATATAAAGAATAAGGCCATTAATCACGCTTTTAGAATATACGTAATCACGATCATTAATCCGCGCAGATGGGATCAACGTCGGTGTCTCAATATCTCGAGGTTTGCACCCACTGATATTATTTTAGTTATATAATTTATGCATATCCTCATATAGATTGTCATCAGAAAGTACAATACTATCTGGGATATACAAATATAAAGCACATTCACAACATTATCACATATGGCGCAGTGGGCAGTGGGGAGGGTGGGAACGTGGGAGCGAGTGGAGGCGGGGGCGCAGGACCGGGGCACACCTCATAATCTCGTGCTCTCGCTGCTCCTCCTGTCGCTGGCGCATTATGACACCCTCGATGATGGCGCGTTCCTCAGGCGTGAGGTGCGATAGGTCCGGCATGTCGTCCATGGCGGGCGGCGGCCGCGAGCGGTGCGCGGGCCCGCCGCGTGCTGCGGTGCTGTGCCCGCGGCGCGACGCTCAGCGCGCCACTCGCCCCGGAGGTTTATTTAATAATGCCGGGTGGGCCAATAGCGCGCCATACCACACTGACGTCAGCCCGACTATTGATCGCCAGCTCTAGGTCGACCCTAGCGCACATCGCGCCGACGTCTACATACGTCCTTTCACGTCGCGATGCGTGCGCATCTTTTCCTGATAAACCCTTGGTCTATTTATATTTTTTCCTAGTTCCAACTAAGTTCATTGAAAGTAAACTGTATAGGATTAAAATATGCTGTTATAATTTTAAGTCATTTTGAATTATGATTTTTTTTTATTATAAAGCACACATTTTACTTTAATCACAATCGAGAGGTGGGGGCACACATTCGCCCGGAACATGATTTACACGATCGTTATGAAATAAAGTCTGGACACCATCTCTCCAAGGGTACTTCCTAAAGCGTCGACGCATATATTCATAGTCACGACATTCTCCTTTACAAGGCGTAGAGTGTCCGCAAATGTTAAAAGTTTGAAATATTATTAAAGGAAATCCTACAAAGAGTGCAAGATATTTATATTTTTTCCATGTGTCTTTGCCATGATGAAACCGAGGGCAGCATGGATTCGCTGGTATTTTCATAGCACAACAAAAAGCTGGGGGCTTTATCTCTTTTCCCACACCTGGCGTTTCGCGGGGGCAACATAGTTTTCGAACTGAGAACCCGGAAATATTTAGCTTTATACATTTTTTACTCAATGGTGCCCACTTGTACATTTTTTTTGTTTTTAAAGTCACTTATTTTACATAATACTTATAAATTTTAATAACCTAAATAATAATTAAATTTGGTGCCGTTCTTTGTACGCTTTACATTTTTCTGACAGTAACTAAATTGTCTTCTTTTCTTCTTTTTGTGAATTTACACAGCCAGTGTAGGTCCAAAATTAAAATTTGTAAAGTTGATTGTGTTTTATTATGTGCTAGCTACCCGCTCGCGGTTCCGCCCGCTTAAGTAAACTGAATCGCGTTCGTTTTAAAATTGCCATCGTCATCATATTGTAATTCTTAGATTTTCTCGGATTTATATATCTTCGAATCGCTCTTATTAAAAATTATGTATATTAATTCAAACGATCATTTGATATGCAATATTTTTGTAATAAATAAATGTTATTGAACATACTATCTGTAAGCAGAGTCTTTTCTAGTTTATAACATTACTTTTTTTACCAATATCCTATATTATACTATACATAACTGCACCCAGCGTTTCCACCGGTGTAATTTCAGGATCTGGGTCGGGATCCCGATAAAATTTAGCCTGTACTTTCCTAAGCTTTTATCTATCTCTATACCAAAATTCATCAAAATCGGTTCAGCGGTTTAGGCGTGAAAACGTAACTGACAAAAAGACAGAGTTACTTACGCATTTATAATTATTAAGTAGGGATTTTCAGAATATATGGACAGAGATATTTTTTTCAATCAGGCGAATATTTGATCAAGCACTGGCCGCCGTCTGTTAATTTTGAATAAAGTTGGAGAGTTGGGGTAAAATATAATAAATATCTAGTACTTGCACTTTTAGCTGATTTTCAAAAAAATAAAAATATAACACGTTATAAAATTTCACTCCGTTTATATTATATTTAACATGCCATTGCATATGTGAATGCTAAAATATATCGACATAACAATGTGACTTTTACGTGAGTCATTAACTGAGTAATTGTGTATGCCAGTAAGTTATATCTATAAAATAAATTAATCAAGATCATATTGTAACCAACCTACCTTTCCATAAAAAATAAAAGAAAACTGTTGAATTGGAGAATAAAAATAAATACTGCTATATTAAAATAAACCTTAAGGACTATCGAACCGGATATTTAGTATAAAGTGTGAATAAAATTAGAGGTTGATGAAACTATGTGGTCTTGCAAGTAAGTCCAATAAAAAGTGTTATAACACTTCTGATTAAAAATAGGTAAAAACAATATTAAATTAGCTTCACGCTGTATCCCACACATGGCAGGGTAGCCAAAGGAAAACGTGAAAAGTGTTAAGACACTCCGTTCCCCATTTTCCGCCTTTCAAGGCATTGCATGTTGAGTGGCAGAACTCAACGCCGCGCTTTGCCTTGTTACCAGAGCGAAGAAAATGATAATATTTCATTTTCCCGGAGTGAGAATCGAACCCACAAACAGTCGCGTTTACAGGCAGAGGTTATGCCTCTGTGTCACAACGGTCTTCTTAAACTTAGATGACAACATAATTTCATTATTTGGTTATTTGCCGAATAGTTCTCTAATAGCTCTCACCTAGTAAGGCAAATTAACCTTTTACATTTTAAACAATCGACATAATAATAAAATTTAGATTAAAATGTAAAAGAATCGAAGGAAGAATCGAACTGACGCTTCGATAAAAGAATAAACGAGATTTTATCATTATGATATTTATTTTAAAGTATAATTAATAATTAAAAAAAAACACTACAATTGGATATTAACAAAAAAAGACATGAACAAAAGGCAACAGCATCTATCTCTCTTCCAGATCAGATCTCTCTCTCTCTTTTCCAGACAACGTTGAGGCATTGGAAGCAGAGGGAGTAAAAAGGTTGGGGGTGTGCACAGTAAATATAATAACATACATGTATATAAATACCTATTTAAATATACAAATACACTTATACCTACATTCATATATATACAATACAAGTATATATACATATGGAGGTACGTACATACATACAAATATACATATGAAAGAAGTATAGGCAGTGATAGAAAATTTTAAAAGACGCGATAGAAATTTTTAACTTTATAAGGCCCAAGTTCGGCCGCACGTGGAATGGTTCTCATCTCTGGTCTTGGGCACCCGAATACCAACTTCTTCCGTTTGACCGCGTCCAATGTCGGGCGGTTCGGATTGTTGACGATGAAAGTCTCACTAAGCGGCTCGACCATCTGGCCTTGCGGAGAGATGTGCATCATTGAGCATCTTCTACCGAGACTGTGACTAATAAACGATTTGGGTTAATACTTGCTGCAGACTTCCACCATCGCAATATACGCCGAATATTCAAATTCCATCCTAACCACCTAGTTGATTAGAAGAGTATCACCGTTAGTTTCAAAAGAAACTTTTTACCACGTACGACCACACTGTGGGACCGATATGACATTGGGACTTTAAAGAAGCGAGCGCATATCTTTATAAAAGGCCGGCGACGCACCCTTGTACTCTCGGGCATCATGGGTGTCTATGGGCGGCGGTGATCACCCAACATCAGATGACCCACTTGCTTGTTTGCCTCCCTATAATATGTAATTAATAAAAGGACGTCAAATGAAGATCACTTGATAAGAGGCTGTAATTGAGAATGACTTACTACGGACGGTGTCGGGTTTTTTATGTACAAGGCCCTGTCTGCCAACGTTATAACATTACGCACCCACTGCTCACCCATATAATGAAGTGGAAGAAATGAATGAAAACATTTCCAAGGCATATCACCCAAAAGACCGACTTCAACATTGTCATGGGGAATTTCAAAGCCAAAATAGGAGTATAAATTGACAGTGAATTGATAGTAGGGCCACACGGATTTGGAAGCAGAAATCATAAGGGGCACACGCTCGTCAATTACTTGGAGACAAAGGGGATGTTTTTAATGAACTTATTCTTCAAAAAGAACTAAAACAGAAGTGGACATGGCAAAGCCCTGACGCTGTGAGACGAAATGAGATAGTCTTCATTATAACACACACGAAACGAATATTTAAGGACGTCTCCGTGATCTCTAGGTTCCATTGGTATCGGTATATGATACGGTACCGAACCCTCAGTGCGCGAGAATTACCCACACTTGACCGATATTTTTTTATTAAACTTCCATGTACTGACAGAGACCAGCTATATTATATATTAAAGATAATATATATTTAACTTTTTGTTTCTTTTGCTATGAAAAGTTCGAATGAAGTTTAGTCCGAATATTAAAGTCACTCACTGTTTATCGATTTTATGTTTTATATTCTGGTGTTGATAATCGAGTTCCACACTGGCTAGTGGCTATTCTCAGTAGATTCGTTTTCCGGGTCAGCAATATATCCGACTTACGATGTTTTCTTTCATTAATATTGTTCGAGTTTCGATTTTACTCACTGCGCGTAAAAATTTAACACAATTGTGTTTTTTTTAAATGTTGCAACATAAGTATAAATTAAGATCACAATATTATTGCGCGCATGTAAACGATAACGTTAAAGAATTAAATTCTACGCACTGATTTCTTGAACGGAATGTTGACACATTTTGTAAATATGTCATTGAATTGATGATATGTCACTAGAGTATTATAATTGAAAAATGATTCATTTGTTCAGCCTTTACTTTATCGATTTCCAATTTTTAAGTGGTATATTTACAGGGCGACTAATGTAAGATAAAATAGAGATAACTACATAATCGAAGTGGTCAATCGCTAAACGCTTTATCATTTTATAAAAAAATTTATACAGATAGTTATTTATTTTAAGAAACAGATTTTACGCCTGCACTGCACGTCGATGTGGATCCGCGCAACATATTATTTAGGTAATATTTTAATTATATTATATTTCCTTAATTTTTACTAGGTACAGTATAGACAGTGAATCATAGAAATTCACTGGTTATACTAAAAAATGTTTGGTAGTAGTGATGGTGGGTGGGCTGCGCCAACAAATTATGACATCATGGATGTTGCCTTTGTTATTTGTGTACTGTGTGTTTTGAGTATTAGTACGCCGCCGGTTGGATCCGGATTAACAACAGTGAAAATATATGTGAACAAAGATCACTTTTTAAATAGAATTTTTATTTCTGTCTTTTAGTTCTAATATTGCTAACGCAGCCGATTAATACTATAGAAATGGACGCCAAGGCATTGTCTTCTGTTATTGCTGAATTCTCAGCTAAGTTTTGTAATGTGAGTATTAACTACATTTAATGAGAATTTATTATTAGCTATGTGTAACATTATCTTAATATCTGTTTTATATTTTTAGGAATTAGACAAAAGTTCAAGTGTGATATCTTCACCTTTATCTGCAGAATTTGTGTTAGCTCTTTTAGCTCTAGGTTCTTCTGAACCTGCACATTCGGAATTGCTTAAATCTCTTGGTATTCCTGGAGATGATGATGTAAGTAAAAAGTTTCTGTACCTAATTTTGTTTTTACAATGTGAGCTTAGTTATAAAGTAATTTGAAATTTATGCATAATTTTTACTTCTAGATTCGCTCATCTTTCTCTGCTATGTCATCCAACTTAAAATCAATTAAAGGTGTGACCTTAAGTGTTGCAAATAAGGTGTACATAAAAGAAGGCGACTATGATCTACAGGAAAATTTAAAGAAAGATGCTATTGCTGTGTTTGATGCTGCATTGGAAAAAATAGAATTTAGTAACAGTGTAGCGGCAGCAAAGGCAATTAATCAGTGGGTGAGTGTTGTTAAATATTATCATTTAATCATAATAATATCCTTGAATTTAAATGTTATATTGATTTCTATTAAAATAACAGGTTGAGGATAAGACAAACAAAAAAATCAAAGATCTGGTTTCAGCAGATAGTTTAAATGATGATACACGTCTAGTGCTCCTTAATGCAATATATTTTAAGGTATGTCTTATATTTTATACCACTTAACAAATTTAATTAAATTTATGGAAATTGATACTTAATTCTATATTTCATATGACAAAATATTATGTTATCTGTTGTAGTACTTTTAAAATATTATAAAATACTTGATAAAATTTTATTTTAAAGTAATTTTACTTACTTTTGTAAAGATCGTAGCTTTAATAAACTATCTCCAAACTAAAATTTCTTCTTGTTAAATATATTTATAGGGCCATGCTTATTGGAGATCTATCATATTAGTCATTAATTTTCTTTAAATATAGGGAAATTGGAAGAAACAGTTTAACTCCCAATTAACTTCGGATCAACCTTTCTATATTAATGAGGAAACTACAGTTGATGTTCCTATGATGTATAAAGAAGATGATTATATATATGGAGAAAGTCATGATTTAAATGCTCAGGTATAGATATTTTTTCAAATATTGATCTATTTTTCACTTTCCTTTACATTAAATGCTGTATAGTAGAACAAAAAAACCAATGCTGCATTGCATTTAAACTATATTCTAAATATATATATATATATATATATATATATATATATATATATATATATATATATATATATATATATATATATATATATATATATATATATATATATATATATATATATATATAAACACACCCTTAGAAAGTGATGTTATCTTAAACAGCAAAAGCTTTGTAATTCTTGTCTTAATTCAACATGATTTTTTTTTTTTTTAAATTAATGATGAAAACCCATATCTTTGAAAACCCTAGTGCCAGTAGAAACATAGAATAAGAAAAATCTCATTGAAATACTATAAACAATTTATATATTTTGTTAATATTAATATATTAATGAATTGTTGATTCATATCTTGTTTTGTAGTTGGTATTATAGATTATTTGCAATTAAATGAAATTTTTCTTTCCTATCATGATTGTCAATGATTTTAAACATAGTTTTATGACACAATAAAATCATGTGGAGTCAACTGACTATCTATAATTACAAATTAAATAACTATTTTCAATTGATAGTTTTCATAGTTTTCTGTTTCTGTTAATAAGTTATATTTTCATGCACTTTAATATTTCACTAGTAGATATATAATTATGAACAATCCTATATATTTTGCTAATACCCTATACTTAATATTATAAATGCGACAGTTTGTGAGGATGGTTCTATGTATGGATGTGTGTATGTTCGTTAGTCTTTCATGAACAAACTACTGGACGGACTTGGATGAAACTTACAGTATTATAGGTTATAAATCAAAATAACATAGAAGTTACAATTTGTAATCATTTCATGTAATTTTGGTCGTAATATAACGATACATGTTAATTAATTCGGACAAAAATCTGCCCTCTGAGAGCTATCTTGGCGTACGCTGGCTAAACCATTGGAGTTACACAGAGATGATGTACCCTAAGATTATTTGCCTTCAATAGTTCAAAATAAAAGTCCGCGATGGCATATCTATATTTTATGTAGGAGCTACTATAACCAAACGCTTTGTCGCTTTAAGTATTAAATGTAGATAAACTTAGTCTGTCATACTAAGTAATTTGGCCGGCATAGCTTAAAGATTATCACGATATGGTTGACTTGAATGAAGAACCACAGAGCCTAATAAGCAAGCCGCGCGATTTAAATGAAATCCTGCAGTAATATATCTTATACATCAGAATATCTAACATAATATGGGCTTATATAACTTATGATATGCAAATGCAATTTACTTTATGATATACAAATATTTACTAATAAATAAATAATAGTGAAGTCCAAGCGGGTGGAGCCGCGTGCGGGTCGCTAGTATTTCTATAATATAAAAGAGACTACTGAAACATTTATTGGTTAATATTGTAATTATATATATAGAAAAGATATTACGTTTTCCTCTTAAATTAAATTTAAACTTATTATAAGAACTATTAATCCTTATTTTAAAAGGAAAGTCATAACTTTGTCAATTAAAAATAATGTATATTATCTAGAATATCAGTTTGACTTATTATGTGTTTAGTCAATTAATTTTCCGTTTAAATGCCTTTTGGTACAATTCCAGATTTAGTCGGCATATAGAAAATGTGACCTTGATAATTTAGAATGCAGCAAAATATCTGACGTTATTATCGTTTTTGTTATCTGGATTATATTGGTTTTATTTATAATTTTAACATATTTAGTGAAGTCATCATAAAAATATATGTTCTATTATATAAGGACACATTCATACAAAATATAATAGATATACGTATATTCTACAAAATGTATATAAATTTATCAGTACTATTCTAAAATACTTCTCGGAAATATAACATTTGCGCGTATGATCACTTTGTTATGAATATAGAACAACTCTTAAAAATAGCTTAAACATTATAAACATTTTGGACGGTCTGCTTTCAGTCGGAATAATATTCCCGAGGCTATTATTATATACACTATTACAAATATAAAACTATTAAAGTAAAAAAAAAATTGCACATAGCTAGAGAGAGAGAGAGATATTTTTCAGGTTTCTTGTATAATTATTTCTTTATTTTCTCCTTGTGTATATATGCTATTTTTAGCTCCACCTTTTATGGCAGTAGTAGAGTAGACTTTTATGGCAGTTTATGGCAGAGTAGTAGAAACCTAAGTGTCCAGACCTTTCGTTTTCTACTTTCTGCCCCTACTTGAGGCTTTACTTTTTGAGTGGCGGGACTGAACACCACGCCTTGTCTCACCACCATTGTGTTTACAGTTTAACGCTGTTACTGCTGAATACTGCGCCACGGTGGCCTTAATATTTATAACATACTATTAATCAATTAAGCTATTTGGTAGTCTCAACCAAAGCCTTATGGCTGTCCTTATGATATGGTAGATCCTTTTACCCGCGGCTTCGACCTCGTGATCAAATGCGTTGCATTCTAAGCCTTCCTCCATAAAATGATTATACAACACAAAAATATTTTTTGAATTTGAGCAAGTAGTTCCTGAGATAAACGCGTTCATCCAAACAAAATACTCATATATAAGAAAACGATAAAATTTTAACAATTTACAGTTACTCCAAATCCCGTATATCGGTGACGAGGCCAGTATGTTCATAGTCCTGCCCAATGAAATTAATGGTTTGGACGCCATTTTGGGGAAACTCGCTGCCGGCTACAATCTGCTCTCCGAATTAGATAACATGCACCAAAAGAAAGTACAAGTCACTATCCCCAAGTTCAAAATAGAAACTGAAATAGATCTGATGGAGCTACTGCCTAAAGTAAGTAATTCAGGTTGTATAAGTATATAGGTACATGATAAAAAGTAGAGATTTTTAATAATAACTCTTGTCAGCTAACAGTTGCGGCGTCCCCTTAGCGCGTACTTAGACAACACTAATATATTATGCATTTATTATAAACATAAAATTCCCTTTGTGTCACCTTGTCTATTATCTAAAACTGCCCTTAAATCCATTGCTTACTTTGTAAGACCTTTACGTACACCGGTGGTATTATACTTACTATATAAAGAACACGGTATACCTACATATTTCGACATGATATATTTTAACAATTATATATGTGGTTGGAAAACTATCGTTATTGTCTGGCATAAATACATGTACTTACAATAATAGCAATAATATTTTGCCCCTTAATATGCGATAAACACTTTGAAATAATATATGTACAATTTACTTATCTACATAGTCATTGCATGTTTTTTTCCAAAAGTACATTTTTAACGTAAATACCAGTTACTAACTGTCGCTTTATTCTAGATAGTAACTCTCTGGTATGTTTTATTATCACCGTTTGAGTAATAATTGTATAAAGCATTAAATCAGTACATATTTGGTTGGTGAGATAATCGTTTTAAGTACCTATTTGATTGTTGTTTGTTATTAGTTTAAATTACTTTTGTCGACCGTAAATTATATATATATATATATATATATATATATATATATATATATATATATATATATATATATATATATATATATATATATATATATATATATATATATATATATATATATATATATATATATATATAGAATACATATATTATCATTACGCTCATTGTTAGCTATAAATTCTAATAGTTATCGAAATAATAAGGTAAACAATTCCAGCTGGTAATATAAATTTATTTCGACATGTGCTATTTGGTATAGGAAAACTATATTTTATACTGAAATGTAAGCACAATTGCTGAAGCTATAGATTATAGGATTATAGGATTATAGGTTAAGTGTTAACACTTAAATATTTCTATTTATTTTATAATAAATAATAATCAAGTTAAATATTCTAATTTTATTACATGATAAATATGAACTTTCCAGCTTGGCATCAAAGCTATCTTCAGCAGCGAGGACTCAGGTCTCACAAAAATATTGAACAAGCCAGAGCGGTTGTTTGTATCGAAGGCCATACAAAAGGCATTCATTGAGGTCAACGAGGAAGGTGCAGAGGCCGCCGCCGCTACCGGTGAGTGAATTTATAATTTGCATCCGCACTCACAAACAATTAGCATTTAAATCATATCTAATATGTCCAATGATATATTATATTTTATATCAGTTTAGTGTCACATAAATGCTAAGTAATACTTGAGTGCAGTTGTTATCATGGGCTTATTAAATAAAATGTTATCATTGCTTTTAATAATTTGGCAATTATATTTTTATCGGGTTTTAAAATCTATTTTAAAGTTTAGACATTTCATTATTCTAATATAGAATAATGTCGACTTTATTCAACAATTTTCTTAACCTTTATAAGCATTTATTATAAAGAGATCAAATAAGAGATGTTGATGTAAATCAAAATATAAAATCGGTAAATCAAAATATAAAAAATTATTAGGCAGAAGAAAGAAAATGTTTAGTTTTATCCTCTGGAATAAACGCATAGTCCTTCTTTTAACTTTATACATTCAAACATAATCACTGTACATGTTATAGATGTTTTACTGTTGTTTGCTTTTGTACAAAAATCTTAGAATTAGTCAACATCTGAATTTTTAAACACCTATTATTATCATATTGCACACTTAACAATAGATTATAATAGGTTATGTTAAAGAGGTTCTTCTATTCGTTGCGACCATATGTACGCCCTTTTAAATAAATATTAATTAAAGCAATCCTTCTTGTCTTTCGATGATGGTTTAAGGATCCGTTCCTTAGATCTTGCGAGTATCGCAAATACTTCAGATATATTTTACTTGTGTGAAGATGCAGCTTGAACCCGTTGCTTATACTATTATTATTTTTATATTATTATTATTATACTATATCAACGATAACTATATCAACATCTCACATAACTGTGGTCCCGGTATCATTTTTATTCATTACATTAATGTCAGTGCTAAAATTATTTTAAAATCTATGCATTACATGTTATTGATATCTAATTTCGTATCATGTTCGGTGAATGCTTTGACAGTTTTATTTGTCACAATAGCATGTTTTGTATGATTACCAATATTAAGCTTATTGAATAATTCTTGCATGACATCTTAGTCTTATTTAATATATTATTTCCTATGTATTATGTATTCACAATGATCTAAAACACAAAAGTAAGCATACTTTCTTTTTCTATATTACTATATTTTTCAGTAAATTCATTTTAATTCAACTGTCCTTGTGTCTTAAATGTTAAGTAAGAATAAAAATAGTGTATAATTAAAATTATATTGTAATTTTTAAATTTCTTTACTTTAGTTTAATTTGTCATTACAATATATTTGCTAAAAGAGAAAAGTTGCTAAAACAAGCGGCAAATTATACAATCGTATAAATATACGGATTAAGACGTATGGTGGGTACATCTCTATAACGTATCCGTTCTTGATCGGGGTTAGTGGGCGCAGTGCGTAGGACGCGCTCGCTGGTCAAGAAGATCAACTTCCGCGCGAACCGCCCCGCGCTCTGGTGCTTACTGGCGGGCAGGCTGCCGCTGGTCGTGCTCGTGCCACGCCCCTCCACTCCTGCCACCCCCCGCGTTGACCTCTAAGCCCCAATCCCGGTACAGAAGATAGCGTAGTATTTTTAAAGTACTTAATGCCTTGTCTATTGTGGCACCGATTCAGGACGGCAGTACAAAATATTTTGTTACACATAGTGTCAAACTTAAGGGCTTTGGCTTTGGCTTTGAAAGTACTAAACAGAACACTTGTCATGACAAAAGATTCTACTTTACACGTAATTTTACAAGGTTTATGTTTAAATTTCTTGTCAGTAAATATATGTGGGCGTGAGTTTTAATAACAAATACATAATTGCATGTTATAATAAAATATATTGTCGATATGTTGTAAAGCATATGTGTGGGATGGTGTATTCGCACTGAGTCACTGTGGGTCACTATGCGCGCAGGCATGGTGCTGACGATGCGGTGTGCGCGTCCGCTCTCGCCGCGCTTCCGCGCCGACCGCCCCTTCCTCTTCGCGCTCTTGCACGGACGTAACGAGATCTTCGTCGGCGTATACCGCGCCAGGCAGAACGCCTAACTTTCTACAATACTGCATTACAAAACGCTGTGGCTGGCGCTGTGAGCGGAACAGAAATGTTTTTATCCTGATTTTGTTTTTGACGTTGTCTATAGGCGTAATAATAGTAGTAACGTTAAATAGTTTATATCAAATATTATTCCCAACTTTTTATTTATCCTTTTCTTTTTTCCATGAACTCACTTTTTGCTAGTAATTACGTCTTTCTTTATTTTTTTTCTATTATTGCCAATTTATGGTAGTTATAACGATTATTGTATGTCATTACTATTAGTCTATTAGGATGACAACATAATTAGGACGAGTCAAAAATAAAAAGTATGATAATATAGACAACTCTCACTACTTAAATTGGCAGACATTGGAGGAGCCCACAAACATTAGGAACGTATGTAGCCGTATGCTGTAATATAACAAATATAACGCAAACAGTATATTTTTGTATGCTAGCAAAAGAGGTAGACAATAAAACACATTAAAAATATTTCTGTTCCATGACCGTACTTATTTTTTTAACTATTAAACCTTAAATGCGCAATAACTGCTCCTAACGATAACTAACGATCCAATTGCCAAAAGGGTCCAATTGCCATGTCAAATATTATATGGAAAAAATTAAAAGATTTATGGCTTTTGAGAATATGTACTCATATTATGATCATTGTGCATTTAGAGATTATTTGTTATTTGTAATTAAATTGGTCACACACTAAATTTGCATGTCAACTTATACAATTTTCTATTAAATGCTTGAGATAATGAAGTCCAATATGCTCTTGCTAGTTATATATCTTTTCTATATGTTATGGACGCACACCGTAAATAAACTAAATAATATAAGTTTAAGGCTCTAATGACTCTGGTTAATGTCATACTTAATACGTTAAATGTTTCAAGAAGTGTATATAAACTTAACTCCTCTATGGCTATATAAGCGTACAAACAATGAATTTTGTAATAAATTTTGGCTGACACTTATTTTTAATTATAAAAAACGTATATACTTAATAAAAAACTATAAGAAATATCAACTAATAAAATGTATGATATTATAAATTTTTTACAATAATGTATCAGTGAAAGAGTCATCAAATATCATTCCATCGTATGAGGAACGTGTTGTAATTGCTTAAACATTTCGCTTTTGTGTTTCTTCATATTTCGTTTATCACCACATCACAAGTTATCAGTGTTTATCTTTACTATCGACTTCGGTCTACGGTCGACGGTCATGACGGTATTGCTTACATTTTCCATTGCAGTGATGAGCATCGCGTTCTGTTCGGCGATTATAGGCCTGGACCCCGTCCCGCGTTTCGTGGCCGACCGCCCCTTCCTCGCCGCGATCGTCGCTGACAACACACTGTACTTCATGGCGACGTATCGTGGAAACCAAATTTAATTATGTCTCATCAAATGTCGCATTAATTTAAATTTTTTCAGAAGTTCTCTTGTTTTTGCACTTTGATACTTTAGAAAATTATATAAAAAATGGAAATAATTTGTTATTGATTCAATCGTAAATTTATAAAATAAAGGTAATAGTGTGACATGTGGTTTGTATTACAGCCTTTCGAATGAGACGTCCTAACTCTATACGGCGACCCGTCGTGAGGCGTTTCATTGCAAACCGACCGTTTCTCAGCGCAATTATAACTCATAATAATCTTTATTTTACGGCTTTGTTTCGTGAATAGAATCTATTCAATATTTTGCAATACATATAACCTAAGTGCAAATATTAGAAATATTATCAGAGTTTGATGATATTAGTGCCTTCAACTGATGATGTGTTAGTATGTATTGACATGGTGAAGGAAACTCGGTGTGTCTCCATTCCTGTATTTACTGCTACCTCAGCATTTTTATAAGTTACACTTTTATTTTGTAATATATATACACCATAATATTAATATACACAAATACACATTTTGAAAAATTATATATTTTTGTTATTGTTTGTAGAGTCTAAATATATGTATCAATAAAATATTAATATTTTCATTAAAATAATTGAGTTTTATTTGTATTACTCTTATATTTTAATATTCTAAGCAATAGATTTTCAAGTGGGCAAAATTTATTCTGCTGAATGGATTTGTATGAAATAGTATATGCCAAAATTAAATTAGTTACTTTTTTATATATGAGAGCTAATAAAAATTTCGAACTTTTGCCTTCTTTTTGAATTTTTGCCTTCGTTCCTTTCCCTTCCTATTCTGTGTCTATATATACCTAATGTGTGTTATTTACAGCACTGCGCGTACAAATGTTGTCGCTGAGCAATGATCCTGAATTTAAAGCCGACCATCCATTCCTATGCGTAATAATATGTAAAAGAATTCCGATGTTTTGGCTCAAATACACACCTTCAAACGTATAATGTTAAATATTCAACGACAATATTAAGTAAGTAATATTTTAGGTAAATAGTAAAAAAAAAATTGTATAGTTAATTAGCACTTGAAAACTTCTTTTTCATAACACTTGGAAAAACGTCTCAAAACCACTTTAGGAAAAAAATCTTATTGTATCAGTTTTACTGTTTTACCCACAGTAGCTAAATAGTACCTAAGTAACGCTTTGTATTTGTAGTATATTATTAATTCACATTTTCAATTGAGATAATAAAATGGACAAATAATTAAGTGGTGGAACTCAATGCCGCGCTTTGTCTTGTTCCCAGAAAAATGAAGATAATTCATTCACCCTGAATGGGAATCAAACCCAAAACCGTCGCGTTTACAATCAGAAGCTGTGACGCTGCGTCACGACGAGCAATATTAATAAGCTTCAAATATTTAAAATGACAATGACTGAAGCGATGGTGGATATAATTGTCAATCGAGGTTGTTGACGTAAACATTTGGCGTATTTATTAGCAGGCAGTAGGGTTTTTGGTGAGGATATTGTAGTTATTTTTTGATATCTATGAATTAAAAAAAAATATTGTGACTATTTTCTGATATCAATTGTGCAAATGTAGTGCATGTACAAATTTAACTACCTAATTATCATTCCATATCCTGCCTACAATAATACAATATTGAAATTGGAACAATGATATAAGATTGTAAGGTGGGAAAAAATTAGGGAACATGTGGCCTTGAAAATGTGTAAATTCACTTTATTTTTTTTTTTTGTGAGTTTAATGCTGTTAGCCCTATTGGCTTTGACAGCGACACCGGTTGGGAATGTAAATTCACTACGGGCGTAGACAAAATACTACTTATCACTCCCGCCACCCCGACGTGCAATATCTCCAAATAAATCGAGCAAGAAGTAAATAAAGAAAAGACAGTTATAGGTCTCGATGCCTCCCGGCTCGCCGCTGCCATCCCGTCCCGACTAAGAAATAATAGTTTTATAGTAATTAAATATTATATTTTTAAAGCTAGTGAGCCCTATATCTTTATACAATATTCTCAATTAAATCAAACAAGAGTTTCAATTGTCATTTCTAGTGTCATGTAGGTACTTGTAGTAGGAACTTATTTAAATGTTGCATCATTTAAACATGTACGTTTAACAAGCAGGGGAAGGTGTTAGAGTATAATGCTGACAATGATAATGTTATTAATTATCAATGGAATTATACATCCCTGATTGCAGTATACGTAAAATTTTGGTTATGTTTTGACGTTTTTCATTAACAAGGCATTTGGGGCAAGATGATCCCTTCATAGTTCTTTACCCCTTGTCATGTGTACACACTTCCAACAGTTTTTAGTAAATATCTACGAGTAGGTCATTTGTTATCAACGTAAGTAATATTCAATTAAATAGTTTTTCTAAAAAGTCTTATTGTTCCTTAGTGTGGAATAACACTTTAAAAAGTAATAAAATATCTAACAAATAGCAGCTTATCTTGCCTCAACGACTACTAAATAAGCTTGAACGGATGCAAATTCTCTAAAATATAATTATTCTCAAAAAAATACCGCACTCAGCTTAAATGGCTAACTGTTACTTGAATATCGGTGGAATTTTCATTCTCTTACTCTCCTTTACACTATCCTATCACTCCATCGTCCCTCAAAAAAAGATTTAAGTCCTTTGGGTCGGACACCCTTCACTACCAGCACCTCCGTTCACGTTACAACAATCTCCTAGAAACCCCTCTTCCAAATGCTATGGTGACTCTTTTACTGTCAAAGCAGTGAAACTCTGGAATGCGTTTCCAGACGAAATTAGAAGATCTCAGACGGTAGGAATATTTAAACGTAAAATGAAAAATTATTATTTTGAACAGGAGAACTACTCAGAGTATTCTGTTTGTAATAATTTATATATATTTGTATGTATGTATGTTTATATGTGTGTATTTACAAATTTATATATAATTATATAATAATATGTGCAAAAGTACGTAAAGTTTGGTAAATATTTTTGTACCAATTCATCTTTTCTTAAAATCTGTACTGTCACTGGTTGCATGTAAGAGACCACTTGTAGTGGTCATAAGGCCGCCATTGCATATAATGTATATTAGCTGTTTTCGTTGTAATAATTTCTAACATTTCTTTTACATGCAATAAAATATTATTATAAAATCAAAATATTCTTTAATTAACTGGACCATTACAAGCACTTTTGAATAGTCAATTTACAGTGGAATTTACATTTTATTTTACATTCTGCTGAGAAGAGCCGGCGAGAAACTGAATATATCCCCCATATAGCAGCGTAGACCATGGAAGTCTAGTGTTAAAATACTCCACTCTTTACCTTTCGCCCAAAATTAGGAACATTGCAAGTTGAGTGATTTATTTTATTCCCACGATTCGAATCGAACCCACAATTGTCGCGTGTGCCGCCATGAGGGCCTCTTCCTCGCTAATAGATATTATAATAGGTATTATCAATAACATCCAAATCTAAATATATTTATAATTTCCATATATGTAGATAATTCAAAAATTAAAATTTTCACAATTTCAAATTTGCTTATTCAATTTACTCAAACATGTATTTAACCACCATTTATATAATGAATGCCAATATTAAAATTATTTTAAGTTTAATAGCTATTAAGTATATAATTTATTTAGTTACGGCGGATACACACAATATAAAGTCGTTCAACCAAGTCTAATCGTAAATAGTGTGTTAACATTGTATGTGAGGTTGTACTATTATAATCATCATCGATTAGCACCGTGCGTACTAATCATGGGTATCAACCTGAATAGTATATTGGTATAGGCTGACTAGACTTACTACCATCAGTTTTAAAATAACTCTCAGTTAATATAGAAGTGGAATATGTTGTATCTGTAAATAGAGTGGTCTTATAGGTTTCTAATTTTAGTAGATTCACAAATGTTATTACAATTTTGAGTTTTGTTCAGCATCAGGTATGATAAGTTGGTACAGATTAATGTTCATTTTGGGAATGTTTGCTGGATATCAAATTATATATTTAGAGTCGACTGCCAAATCGTGTACACATGAACAAACATTGAAGAAATTTATACTCCAAAAATGGATACACTGGCCAGATGTTCTGTTAGATAAGTATCCTGACTCAAACACAAAAGGGGTAAAATCATCTCAATTACCGTGCACTTCAGATTTCACTCAAGATTTTAAAAAATATATCACTGAAGGAATATTTAGCTTATTCAAACCACACTGGGTTTATTTCGTTACTCCAAAAGTATATAACGCTATCAGTATCCAGATACCTGTTTACCAAGCTAACCAGAAGATAAAACCTGAAAACCAGTACAAGGAAAGGACAACGCCAAAACCACTAAAAAAAACATATTGTCGTCCTAAAATAAGCAAGGATACATCAAACACGTCTTTAAAAGACGCATTTACGACATCTTTAAATAAATTTGAAAATCTATTTTATCAGGTAACTTTATGTTATATTTCTTTTCTTAATGAAGTATCGATTTAATTTGAAATAAGGTTTACCAACGTCATTTAATCATCTTGTTCCATATCCATAGTGAATCATTTCGTTTTAGTATTTTATTTTAGACCTGTAAACATATTGCCTTGTCAGTCATTTTATTTAAATCCTTCAATTTATAACAAAAATTAATAAATATTATTTTATCTTTCTTTGATCTTAATTTTAATACTTTAGTATTAAAAAATAATTTTAAAAAGTTGCAGATGAGTCAGTGTTTTACTCTCTAGCCAAGTACAAATGCATACTTGGCCTACTATGGTTAAGCGCCTACGCCGCTTTTTGTTTTAACAAACTAGGAAACGAAAACGTTGAACTACTTACACTCAATGTGTTCTAACTTCTGAATTTAATATCTATTTACAAAATAAACGACAAGTGCTACACATACCTACTGGATACCCCTAGCCCCCTATAGCCCTTGATGATTTTTTTGCTGTTCTAAAAGTTATTTATGTTACATTTGTTTTCGTTTAATTTTCAGACGAATTTTGATAAATTGACTAAAATAAGTCCAGCAGATCGAAAAGTGAATGGCATCAGTTTTGTACAATCAGGACTTTTTATGTACTTGATCCTAACAGCTTTATCTATGGAAGTAGACTCGGCAACCAAAAAGGAACTTAAAAACGTTTTAAGCATTGAGGAGGAAACCATGGTAACATAATTATTGTACATTTTATGTAAGACTAAATAATCCACGCTACGTCATATAAAGCGAGATTGATTAAACGTTATCAGTGATTTCTTTAATCATAAGTGTAAAGTTTATGCAGTAGACTAATATCAAAATATTGTTCAGAAGAGTAAATTTTGTGTGTGTGTGTTTGTGTTTCTTTCTGAAACTTCAGGCGCAGCGGCGTAATTTTACCTTCGTAACTTCTCACTAAAAACATGTTAACTGTAATAAGCTCAAGGTATAGAAGATGCCTTATATAGGCAAGATATTATTTAGAAATTCTCATTTATATAATATGTATAAAATTTTTTGATGTCGATAATTTTTATATTTTTAGGGTCTCGTAACGCAAAAAATAACGAAACCCTTGTAGGATCACTTCTCATAGTCCGTCTGTCTGTCTTTCTGTCCGTCTGTCCGTCTGCCAACACCATTTTCTCGAAATCACGTGAAAGAATCAAGCTGAAAGAAATATCAAGTATTCAAGTCTATGACTTCTTCCAAGAAGAATTCAAACTTCTAAGTCAACATAATCAAAAGATATGAGCGATTTTGCTTAATTTTTTTTCATTTTGTATGAAAATTGCTGCATAATAAAAAACTACAGGGTACTTTCCTTCGTCCTAGAGTTATTAGTTAGTTAGAAATTTGGCAATAAGTCAGAAATTAAAGTACAACCTAAGGGAAAAATCTAAAAATTAAAATTTATTACCATTACGAATTGTAGTTCATTTCATACAAAATGAGTACATACGCCCGCAAAGTTAAATTTGTCGACTCTTATTTGTTGTGTTACATTGACCTAGACTTATGAAATTTGACGGAAAGTAAGAACTTACAGTATATATAAAGGATAAAACCTCAAATTTGATCATTTATAAGTTTAACGCAGAAAGAATATATGAATATATATATTTGTATGAAATTTATAGAAAATGAGTTACTAATAAAGGTACTACTTATAAAAAATAAAGTTTGTAAATTTTTATAAGTAGTATATTCCTCCGTGGAATACCTACAATCTTGAAATAGGTACGGTACTACTCGCACTTGACCGATCTTTTTTTTAATAATGGCTTGTTTTACATTTTTATTTTCTTTAATCATAATTTCAATATTTTTTATTTAATTTTTATTAGGGAAATATAAAAATATTAGAAAATGTTATATCACAACTTCCAACGTCAAATAAAATGTTTAAATTTCGATGGGGATCTCGGTTATTGGTGAAAATGGGGCTACCAATTAGTCGCGACTTTGAAGAAGACGTTGCGGAAACCCTGAACCTTAAAATAATGCGGATAATGGGAACCGAGACACCGGAACATTTAAGCTCCACTTTGAACAGTATGGTACATATATAAAATAATAATAATAATGTGTATAAATCTTAAAATTTATTCATGGGCACAATAATATTATTTTTCACATTTAGGCAAAAACTGATATATATGTATAGAAATATTTGTATATCTTATACATATATGTACTTATTTAGATAGAAAATGACTCCGGAGGTACTCTGCGTCACACTTTCGACGAAGATGATTTTAATGGTGATGTGTGTGCAATTTTGGTATCTACGGTGAACATACGGGCTCGGTGGCGCAAAGCGCCCACAGTCCTCAATGGAACTAGAAGATTCTATGACGCTAAAGATGTTAAACAGGAACGATCTGTTCGCATGATAAGGATAAATGATATTATGCGATACGTTAACCTCGATGAGTGGAATGCCGAGGTAACTATCAACGATCCATAAGACTGAAATATAAATATATATGTATATATTCATAACAGATCTTTAAACATTTAACAGTATTCCATTTTCTTATTTCTACTAGCTTTACATACGTACATACATTAATGATTTATCCAATACCAATGTAATACAGCAAGTTTTGAATAATTAAGTTATTATTTTTGATCATTAGTCGGTAGGTATATAATTAATTATTAAAATAAGGTACACGATGCAAATTATTATGAATACAAAAGTATTGATAATATTAGCAAATTGTATCCAATCGATTCCAATCCGCGATTTTTCATTGTTACTGCTGGAAGCTTCGTCGATGTTGTTTCCCTCGATCAGTCCGTTAGGATCAAATTCGGTAAATATCACATACTTTCCTGGGCTAGAATTTATAATGCGATTTGCGGTTACAATCCATCCTGGAGCAGGCTCAACACGCTTTCTTAATGACATCAATAGCAGTGTTATTAAAATGCCGGCTAATGTTATCACCATCGAATCGCGAATGAATAATAAAATAATGGGCGTGTCTGAGCTAAATTTAGGTATAATATATCCGATTTCACTAATAAACACAAAATGTGCAAATAAACTAAAACACACCAGCATTAATCTGGTGTTATCTTTGATTTCCAAGATCATGCCCGTTAATGTTAACAGCACGATGACTATAGCTGGAACTACCACCAGGGCCGCTGGGCCGGCTTCTTCTCGTCGTAATGTGAAAGTGTACTTCAACATAGGATAAGTACTGTTTGGGCAACAGCTATATTTTCCGGGTAGTCTATCATTATAAACGTTCAGAAGCTTCCAACCTGGTCCATTCTGGTAATCGTCGAGGACGACGGGCTTGTTGTTGTAAAATGTAAAATTAACCTGCTCGCCGGTGTGCATCCATGAACCAAAATACAGCGTACAATTCTGTATGTCGTAAGGCCAGCTGCGAAGTGACGTGCGGCAAATTCCCGAGTGCGCAAGGTGCGGCACGCAAGTAACCGACCCACTTGAGTTTAACAAACAGGTTGTATAAAACGAATCTGAAGGGTATGTTGTTGCATCTGCGTTAAACAAGGCCATGTGCGGCGTCCATATTTCGTGGCTCTCGATTTGTATCTCCGTTATGCCGCCATAATCACTGGGTACCCAATTCAAATGTTCATCTTTCCAGTTTAAAGCCACCCAGCTGTGAAGTGTGAATGTTTCTTCTAGAGCATCAAAGCTGAAATATTTCAAAGCGAAGCGTACTTTTACGTTTACAGTAGTTTTGTGATCTTTTACGGGGCGGTAATTAGACTCGTATGCGCATATTAGGTCACTGTGGAGTTTAGCTTCATCATGCGCTACCTGCTCTCGTTCAGGAGGGCAATCTGCGCAAACAGCTATTAGGTTAGGGACGATTATTACGAAAAAAATACGACCGTAGCGAAACATTGCTCCAGATGCAATGAAACAATATCATATACACGCCCATCATGTGCACAGAAAGAAAATTTGATACAGAACACCGCCCCCAATGATAATGAATCATTAGTATTAAATAGTCGAACCAAGTCAGTTATTCGATATGAGATATCTATGTACCTAATGCGTTCGCTTACATTCTGTTTTATATTATCTAGCTAACAACATAATAATTAATTATTAATTTAATATTTTTTTTAGGCCATAGAAATTAATTACGCAACACCAGGGTTAACGCTTCTTATGCTTATGCCTTATACTAGCTCCTTAAGAGGGCTAACGGCTAAAATGATGACGACGAGCCCACAGGAGATATCTGACAAAATGAGCACAATGCGTATATCTGCAATTCTACCACTTTATACACTTCGTATGACGTTATTGTTACCGGAAAAACTTCAATCGGTTCGTTGTTTAATTTTTAAACCCGAATATTTTTTATCGTGTAATATTTAAAGGTACCTACCTAAACACAATAGTGGTAGGCATAAAATACACATTTGATGTTAACGTTTATATTTTAAATATTTTCGTAACAAATAAACCTTGTTCCCAGGCCTGATTTGAAATAGTACAGTAGCCGGTACCCGGTCAGTACCCGGCGCCTCCAACATTTCCCCGGGGCCTGACCGTCTTTCCAACAGAACATTAAAATCCCTTCCGGCCCAGTTCGTGTCTCTATTAGTGTTGATATTCAACTCACTGTTGAAATTTTACTCCTTCCCAGATGAGTGGAAGGAGGCCATTGTCATTGGCATACCCAAACCCAATAAGTCGCATCGAGCTATAGGCCTATCAGTTTATTTAGCTGTCTAGGAAAAATTTACGAGAGAATAATCTTGATTACTCTCTGGTAGAGGCCAAATCCCTGCTTATAAATGAGCAATTCGGTTTTAGGAAAAAGCACTCTGCTGTCCACCAAGTGCACCGCCTCGTAAAGCATATAGCTCATTATAACATCAGAACCTATAAGACTTCTTGTCAAATAGATATTTTCGATACAAAGTAGAGGGCACTCTATCCTCTCCCCGCCTCGTCCGTGCAGGCGTTCCCCAGGGTTCTTTCTCCGATTTTGTACGCACTGTACCAGCGACATGCCTCGTACAAAATTAGTCCACCTAGCGATGTACGCCGACGACACCGCCCAACCACAGGCAAAATATCTAGGAGTAATCCTAGATTCCAGACTCTTAGCTCACGCGTCCAAAGAGCTAGAAACAAAGATCCCTTTATTCTCATTATATAGGCTTTATCCTCTGATTTGCAAGCAGAGTAAATTGTTATTTAGACATAAGCTGACGCTATACAAAACTTGCGTAAGACCTGTCCTCACTTATGATAGTGTAGTGTTCGCACACACTAAACTGAATGCCCTTCAAATAGTTCAGAATAAATTCTTGCGAATGGCGTCAGGTTGCCCCTGGTTCGTTCACAATGTCGACCTACATAGAGACTCCGAACTGGAATCGATTCAAGAGTACTGCAAAGGTCTATCCAGGCGCTACTTCGAGCGCGCAGCTACTCACACGAACCCCCTTATCATACAGGCGTGTGACTACACCCCGAAGGCTAAAATTAAGCGCAAACGCCCACGTAGCGTTCTATTAGACCCAGATGACCTAATTACAGTTGCTAATGCCCCATACGTAGGTAGGAAGCACAAAACACATAACACGACACTCACACGGAAACGACGAAGAAGTCCAGCATATTTGAAGGCCTGACCGCGCCTTGGCGAGGCTGGGCCCAGCGGTTAGGGACTGCTAGGTCCCTGCAGATTAGACAAATTTTCACCAGCCGCGTCTTCAGGTAGCGGCTGGCTTGTTGAGAATAGGGAACATCCCCCAGCCCGCTCATCGGCCACAAGCCGAGGCTCGAGACCCGCAGGGGACGCCCTTGCCGCCGACGTTTCTTCTCAAGCAGACACGATAGTGCTTGCTATTTCTCAGGGACACAGTACCCTCTTCCCTCCCCAACCGGTGTCGCTGTCAAGGCCAATAGGGCTAACAGCATTAAACTCACAACAAAAAAAAGAGTACATATTCATGCTTGATCCCACGACGGTAAGTAGAGTTGTGCGAAGTGGCGAAACTTAACGAGAAAATAGGGTTCAGATTGTATCCAAAATCTATATGTACTTAAATTATTTTATATGCCCAGTATAAAAGAATTGTAATTTAAATTTTAACTAAAATTAATACTGTTTTTCATACAGATGGGAATAACTCGTTTGTTCAATAATGATAAAAACGGCACCTGCGACAGGTTGACTCTAACACACGCTGTCCAACGACTTATGTTTTGGTCGGAAGCGGGACGCCACGCTTACAAAGATGATGGTATTGTATTAATTATAAATATTATGTTAGTATAATATAGGTATATAAAAGACATTAGTCATGATTATATCTACTTTGCACCTATTTATTCTTTTAAGTATGTAGTAAAATTGTTATAATATTGTTGGAAACTTTGTGTGTGCCTAGCCTTTGTGAGAAAGCCGCCTGAGACAAGAGAAATTACATGCTTAATGAAGTACGACTTGTACTTCATCTGATCAGACCATTTTTATAAGTACCTAATTGGTATAAAGATAACCAGTATGGGGTCTTAATAATAATAATAGCATTTAAAAAAATATCGGTCAAGTACGAGTCGCACTCGTTCACCGATGGTTCCGTACCTTTCCATAATTAAATTGATGTTTCAGGAGTAGGACCAGGGGAAGTACAACTTATATAAAATTGACAAACTTAAATTTATTCCTTATTCCTCGCTTATCGCTTATTCCTCGTTCAAGTTGGATGTCAACGAGAGTCGACTACTATAAGAGTGAAATTCATACAAATGCGTGCGATATAGAAGTTTGATTTTTTCTGTAATCCGAGGAATCACACCTGGATAATCAAATTCCGAGTAATCAAAATCTATAGGGTACTTCCCTTTGATCTAGTGTTATGTAATTTGGTTATTAGTTAGAACTTATAGTACAAACAAAGGAAAACTACAAAAATCTTACGACAATAACCCATTGTAAAGTTATTTGTGTAGTTTATTTCATACATAATGAGTGTATGCGATCGCATATTCATATTTGTAAGTTGTGTTTTATCAGGCACCTACTATCATGATGACATGATTTTATCATGAAATTGGTACGGAACCCCTGGTGCGCAAGTACCATTTGCACTTGCCCAATATTTGTACTACATGTACAATGTATGTGTATGTATAAATCATTAATATAGATTTTAGCCCATGAACTCTATTGTAGCAGATGAACAAAATAATAATTTCAATAAGACCTTTATTATAGGTCTACAGTGGGACGAAACTCCAGATCGCGAGATAATAGTCAACCGCCCCTATTTATTTTATGTACGATGGAAAAATATGACAATAATGAACGGCAATTTTGCATTATAAGATTTTGCAATATTAGTTACTTTATATATTAAATTATTTCTAGTTCACTTAATATTATTGTAACGTTTAGAATATCTACCGTTTGTTATCCAAAGATATTTTAATTATTATATATTATATTTCTAAATATATAAATTATATGACTTTTTTAATCACTTACCTTTTTATTTTAACATTAGTGGACGCCCGCAACTTCGTTGGCGTAGACTTTATAATCCTTACTACCCTACTGACTGCTATCCTTTTTCATTGATATTCATGTTAGATTTTTACATGACAACAAAAACTGCTCATTACGCTCAATAATTGCCACTAAAGATACCTTTTTTGTTACCTGTTTTGTGGTTTAGTTAAGCTTATCTTTGTAAGTCAGGTGTTCCAGATCCTTGATATTATATGTCAATGGAAAATGTCCATTACGTTAAATTAATTTAGTTAAGGCGCCATTTCCGTATTTCATGAAGTTAAGCTGGAAATTATGGTACTTCATGCCATGTGCCAAATATTAAATTGTCATATTTCAACGAAAATCACCCTCAACATTTTTTATTAAAAAGCTATCTTCTGGTTTCCCTTAGTTTAGGTGGGATGGGATTCTATTGTGATTCTACATGAAGTGGTCCGGTTCCATGATTTCTATTTTCTAAATTACATTGAACAGTGCTTATCACAATCAACCATCTTGGTTGAGACAGCATTGCATGATTTCTTACAATACAGTTGGTCTACTATCGTTTTACGTCAGGTATGCTAGTCTTCAAAATCTATTATAGCCTAGATCCTACCCTGACCTAACAGCTATACAACAAAAAAGTTACATCCAAATCCGTCCACAAGATCTGAAGATGTGAATGTACAAACAGTCACAATTTTCTTATAATCATATTCGTATTCATTGGTGTTTTTACATTTCTCTGCATTATTTTTCGTAAAAATATTCAATATAGACAATTTTTTAACTGTTTTATTATAGTATGGATAATATTTTCTTTATCAATATGAATCAGTTAATGTGTCTTCAATATAAGTTGGCTTGAATTTTAAGGAAATTGAATAAAAAATTGAAAAATTACCCATTTATAACATTGTTTAATTACTTTGAAATAGTTATATGGCATAAGTAGTGCAAACCATGTCGTTTAAATCAGAAATCGTGTTTAAATACCGCAATGACAGCATGTCTTACTATTGGTTGTCTATTACTGTACGTACTGTATTGGTAAATAACTAATACACAAATAAGAGACACTATATACTTGAAGTTAGTAGTGATAAATTTAAATTAGCAATTACTCAATATGTGTATTTTGCTTATTCTGTTCAGTTCATCTCTTGCATGCAATAAGAATAAATAATATGACTGCGTTTTTATTCGTATATCTAAAACTGGGTTATTCTGACTGCATTTGGCAAACGAAAGCAATTTATATAACATCAAGAGACAGAAATAGGTCACAATGTTATGGAAATGTACAATGAGAACTCCATAAATTTTGTACTGTTGATGAGGTTGGTTTATCGTCCATTGTAGTGCAGTGAGCCTCAACTATGTGTGACTAAACGCTATGTTTGTGGGTTCGATCCCCACTCGGAGAAAGGCTTCAGGCTTCTCGAGCTTACTTCGTTGGGTAATGGTTCAATAAGGTTATGTTTAATTGACATATTGCCAGTTCTAGTCACATTATTTATGAGACTTAAGTGATTAACGATTTCGGTACCAGAATGGTTTAATAAACAAAAGCTTTTATTGAAGAAAGTATATAAGTATTAAATAAGCTATAGACGTTTTTAAATCTATTTAAAAGATTTAATACTCCAAGGTAAATAGTAATCAAATAATATGTAAGTAGGCCAATGTTTTGCATTATCAGATTAGATGTTTCATCCCATTACATTTATTTAAATGGTAAGCACGAAAAATGCTATGCATAATTTATGTTTAAAAGAATTAAATTATAACTAAAGATTAATTAATTATAAGTTAAATTGTTATTAACTATACAATAATTATTTGCCTCAATTAAGAGCTTGATGGTAAGCATTCAAAAAGTAAAATCGATTCTGTGAATTTGAATTTATTTATTTCCATATTATGGCGATATCAATTATTCTACTGATATAGAAAGCTAAGTTATTTAACAAGCATACATCGGTCTAGTCACTATATTTCCTTCTCATTATACCACAGTATCACATTAAACACATATATTTATTTAAATTTGACAATCATTACAAATCCCATAAAACCGGTTTCGAGACAAGTATCTAAATGGAAAACATTTTTTTGTCGCTTTTAATTAAAATACAATATGGATACATAGTTAAGCGACCTTGTACGTATACAACTTCTCGAGTGTCAGAAGAGACTTGGAAGAAGTCCATAACTGATGTAGTTAGTCAATAGATCTGCTTGTATTTATTTGTTCCGAATAGAAGTGAACAGCAACATTCAGCTGTCGCTATGCTACTTTAAACATGGCTTTCACTATTGGATTTATTTATAGAAAACCTGCTATATTTATTTAAATTGTATTACAATGATGTAACTAACACATTTGCCCAAAACTTAAGACATTCCTTTTACATCGTTAATTTCAATAGATTTAATAATTAGTTTTATTAATTATTATTTTACTTTTTATAGATACATTGATTTCAATACAAATAATGATAATTTTATCATTCAAAACTCTAATACGAGCATAGGCGGCTAGATCTACTTGAAATAAGCCCATAATGCTAACGTACAAATACAACAGAGGTGGTTATTATCCTTACAATGATACATTTAAACATCTTTTAACAACAAACAAGTCGCGCGATTGTGTATCATTCACGACGTACGTACTATACCGCCCTACTATTGGTAATATCCTCGTGCCGCAAGTGTTGATTACATTTAAGAGGAATAAGCAGCATCAAACAATGTTATAGAAACTGACCTCACCCTTTTGAATATTGAGCATAAAATAAAAAGAAAAACCAAACCAAAGATGAATTAAAAAGTCATAAATGAACTAAAATTGGAATGAAATTATAATTTTTGTGTAACAGTATTCCAAAATTATGTATAATACTTTAGATGAATTAACCATGTCATGGCTTTACAAATGTTATTCATATAGGTAAGCTTGAAAATAACATGAGAAATCATCAGAATGTAATCACGAAAACATGAGAAGGGATTTAGACAAGACATTCTAAAAACATTCACTTGTAACTTTTAAATGAATACACTTTGAAACCACACAATATTGTAATGTTATATCCAATAAACATATATTTTGACTTTAGTAGTATCTACTTTAAATTATATTAATATCATTGTCATTTTTAATAATCACCAGGACATAAATTATAAAAATACTTGTGCCTTACATAAAAAAGAACATGTATATTTATACAAAATACTTCAAAAATATAATTATAAGTTAAATAAATTATAAAAAAAATTAAAACCAGATTAAGGGATACATATCATAATAACTGTAGGCTTACATCGGTAAGAAGCTGCTTGGTGGTAATAAGTAGTCAGTTCCTCATTTCTCTTAATAAATAACTTTAGACTAGGTGTAAACACTTCATGTGTATTTTGGAATACTGCTCCCTGAAAATAAACAAATTTTTTAACTTTATAATTTGTTTCTATTGTTTCCAATTAACAATTATTAAATTTTACAGCAATAAAGGCACCGGAAAAATTAATGATAGATAAATATTTCATAATGCAGAAATTTATTTGTTTGAAAATCAGGTGTAATTACATTTTAACATGTTCATAACTTGACACTCTTTATAATAAATACTCGGTGACTAGTATCATAACATTAGAATAAGTGTATATGGATTTGTTTATGAGTAAAGCTACATTAAAAGTTACAATTATATTAATTAGGTCTTAAAAAAGTTTCAACAATTTAAGTGATTAGAAGTATTTTTATGTGAAAACTCCCTAATATTACACTGTGATTTTTTTTGTTATTATCTACATACTTTTTGCTGGCGAGAAAGTAAATGTTTAGATGGCTAATAACAAAATTTTCTAAAAAAAAACATTAATGTAATAAAAAAGAGTATTTCTATTATAATGTAACAATGTAATCATCATTGTTTATTACAGAATATTTTTGATACAAAGCACTATGGTTTGTGTAAACTTTTATCTTTATACTTGAGGCTTTTGCAAAAAATACTTATAATAAAGCATACATTTTTTTCACACAGTAATACAAGTGGTGTCTAACTTATTGGCTATCCAAATTATAAATAAATTTAATAAGTCAATTGTTAATTCATATACAATACATTTAATAGTGAGTTCAAGTATTGCAAGTGTAGCATAAATTGTGGTGATAATAAAAGGTTAATTTTCATTGGAGTGAATAAGACATAATTGAATAGGATCCACCATCTAAGAAAATGCAATATCAAACTATTATGTATGCAATTTAAAGCAATGACAAACTAAGAATCAAATGGAATCCTTATAAATTACAATGTAACATTTTATAAATTCAATAATACCAATAAACCAGATCCTTAATCATATAATACAGTACAATCTGCTACCACCTTATAATAAAACAATTACTGTAAGCTACTTATAAATAAACTTAACATTATACAGTTGAATTAAATTGAGACATTTAACAGAATACTGGACAATTTACAGCTAGCATTCTAATCAACAAATAAGTTTATTTTTCTTAACAATTATATCATAAGTTAAATTTTGGTCAATACTCAAGACACTGATGAGTCTTCATTTAGCTGATCATATATTTTTAAAAATTCTAAAATTCAATTCTGTTAAAAAAAATATAATTTGAGACATTTATTGTAAATCAAATTTCACTTATTTAATACTAAACTTAATCTCATGAATAATTACTCTCTATAGTATAAAATAAAAAAGAGTAATGCAATATATTAAATATTACAAAACTGAGCAGAAAATTATTAAGTTATTTAAAACATTAATGACAATAAAGACTAATTTGTAAGACTTTCCAGATTCAACAAACTACAAGAATAAATAATGAATAACTTTGATATTTTTATTTGCAAATAAAAATATTATATATCATTGCTTTGGTGGTAAAGAGGATCAAGCCACAACTTAAACACACCTTACTTAACCATAGTTGTGATGTGACTCTCTTCATTGCCAAAGTGACAATCATTTAAAACTATTTATAAGATTTTATTGCAAATAATAGTTGTCATATTTATAAATTATATAAAATGGCATATATTTCGGAATATAGATATATTTTTTTTGTAATGTAGGTATTTCAATTGCTAAAAGAGATAACTTATTGTTTAACAATATTAATGAAAAACTTTTTGTTGGTGTTGTGTCATCTCTTTCTATTTGTATAAAGATACAGAGACTTTTTTGATCTTTTTATATAAGATATCCTATATATTTGTACATACATTTAATAATTTGATGCATTGTAAGTAAAATTGTTGAAAATGGAAAAATCATTAAAGTGAAAGTTCTCTTAGAATATGTTACAAAAAGCATTCATACACCAAACCTGTGAATTAATGTTTCATATTACAATATAATAAATATTGATGTCAATCAATAATTTAATTGAAAATAATATATATTTTATATAATAAATAAAGTAGAAATAGGATTTTACAAAACAAATTTCATAAGAAAAATAAACTGTGAATACTCTTAAAATTTATCTAATTTTAAGTAATAAGTGTTCAAATTAATTTATCATCCATGAAATGCTATTTATTTAATTTCATAAACCACTTGTCAGTATAGTACATCTGAGTATAAGAATTCTAAATCTAAAGATTAGATAACACCTTATATCACAAAATGTATTAATCATTTAGGAGTCACAATGATGAATTTGTCTATTAACCTAAATATTTTACTGTTTTCAATGTACTATGGTTGGAAAAAATGAATACAAACTGATCATGGGCTTTTTGAATGAGATAGAGATATGATTATTTGAAAATTAAATCTTCATGAAACTGTGTCTTAATAAGTAATATGTAAAGCAATAATTAATTAAAGACTTTTTAAACTGGCAATAATGATGTTAATGTGAGATTCCATAATTAACCCCACCTGTGTTGAGGCCTGTGTTTTCGGAGACACCCGGAGCCGGCGCCGGCATGGCGATAGGTGGCGCTTGCTCCCCTGCAGGACGCCCTTCCCCTCCTGGCTGCATCGTGACTGGCTGCACGCCATCTGAATCATCTCGTTCCAACGTGTGATAATCTCCAGATTCTTCAGGAGGGCGCGGCTTGCATTTTCCGCAGCAGCAGTTAAAACAACAGCATAAACAGCAACAGAAGTAACAACCCGTCAGGATACCACATACGACAAATAGGGCCTTGCACCACGTACTAGTGACAACAAAGTAAGCGTTGACGTTTTCTTCCCCAAATTGCTCAGCTATATACAATCCTAAGGAGCCATAGTTGTCATATATGTTTCTCTTCGTAGCATCACTTAATATTGTATGGGCTCTATTTACTTCTTTGAACTTTTCTGCTGCATCTGGGTTGTTGGGATTTTTGTCCGGGTGATATTTTAACGCTAATTTACGATAACTCTTCTTGACATCATCAGCAGTAGCAGTTTTAGGTACCTGCAGTATTTGATATAGGCTATCGCCAGCAGTTGATAACTTTCTTTTATCCATTTTTCTTTCTTATTATTAAACACGCAAAAGATGTCAAAAGGCGTTGTAATAATTACTCACACGCGAAAATCATTAAACCGATCCTATTCACAATCTTTGCCTTCTGTAGGAATTTACAAGGTGTACAGATAACAATAAATTTTTCAATTTGGTAGTTGGTACGATGGCACCAAAAACTTATGCAGCGTAAAAGTATGGAGTACCACCTCAGTAATCATTATAATAAAAAGGGGGGCAAATTAAGGTAGAGTTACAGCAGCAAGTTAAAGAGTTTTGAAAACAGCAACGTAAACTATTCTTATAGTATTAAAACAGGATGCAAAATAAAGAAATAAAAAAACTATTTTTTGTTGCTACTACGTAACTAACGTATTTTTACTTTTAAAGTTACGAAATACATTAAATTTTTCAATCCAGCAAACTTTACTCTCGTTTAAAACTGCTTTACTGTTATAACTCTTGCTACACTAGCGACAATAATGCTAACGTAAACGAACTATTTACAGGTGGAAACTTTCTACTTACTAACTATTCAAAAACTGTAGTCTATACAAAAGATACATAACGTTTCTTATTTATTAAAAATAAATTTTATTACAAGTTACTCAATGTGAAATTAATCTAAATGTGAAGAGAAATACATTTATCAAAAGTAGGTAATTAAACTTGTAAATTGTAATTAAAATATTGCATTCTTTTAACAAAGGCATGAATTTAATAATTAAGCTAAATTATTGGTTGCTATTTAGTATTCAGATTTCAGGGATTTCAAACTTGACAGTTGACAATTATGTGATTTACGAAAAAATATCAAACGGCATTATGTTTATGTCAGTAAAGTAAAACTTAAAGCCTAATATATATTATAAAGCTCTATAACCTTTATAAATAATTCTAGGTAATTGTGTAAAGGGTTAATATTATAATATAAAGCTATGAGTTTTACCATGAGGAACGTTTACGGATTTTTTAGAATTTATGAAAAGCTTCTTAGCAAACGTCCTTATTTAGTACAAGCCATTCAAACGGGTGCATTAATGGGAGCTGGCGATCTTATCTCACAATATTTTATTGAAAATAAAACTATGAAAAATGTGGATTATCAACGAACTGTCAAATTTTCATCTATTGGATTATTTGTTGGGGTAAGTTTTGTTTTTAAATTCGAAGAATTAAATTAATATTTCTGCTAGAAATTCAATATTTCATTGTTTACAGGGACCAGCACTACGTGCTTGGTATGGCTTATTAAGTAAACATGTTGGAGCACAAGGCAAAACTGTAGCAATTAAAAAAGTATTTATAGATCAAGTCGTATTTGCCCCAGCATTTTTATTCTTCATTTTAATTGCTGTAGCAGCAATGCAAGGAAAGTCACAGGAATCTATTAAACAAGAGGTTTTAGCTAATTATTTTGATGTTCTAAAAACTAATTATTACATATGGCCCTGGGTTCAATTAATTAACTTTTATTATATTCCTCTCCAATACCAAGTATTAATTGTGCAATCAGTAGCATTATTTTGGAACACATACTTATCTTGGAAAACTAATCATAAAAGGATAATGGAATAAACATATATTGTTTGAAGAAATATAAGCCAGAAGAGATGTTTAGTAAAATATTAAGTAGATCAAATAAACAAGTTAATAAAAAATATACAATTAAATTTAAACTTTATAAATAAAATAAAATAATTCATTACTCATAAGTTCACATTAAGTCACTGTTTATTTATAAAAGAAATAAAATGTGCATAACTTTGTGATAAATATTTATATTTTATGTTTTTATTATTTAAAAATTTTAATTAAATGAGGATATCCGTTACTAATTTAATAACATTGCAAGCAATGTCTTTCAGTTGACCATATCCCAATGTTCAATAAATTATGAAATTAACATTCTTGTTATTTTAATTGTTTAATTATTTTAATGAAGTTTCACTCTTACTCTCTACTACTCTCTTACTCAAAAAGGGATAAACTAATCAGGAATATTAATTATTAGGCACAGACATATCGCTATATAAAATACTTATGAATTTTTTTTATATAAATGCTCAAAAACTATTTTCGCAAAAAAATATTAAAGGAATGAAATTTGCAATTTATGAAGAATGAATTAAATGAGAGCTACAACCACAAGTTTAATCTAACATTATGAAATTTGACACAAACCAAACTATATTACATACTATTTAAACCATATTTTTTATATATAATGTTAGATTAAATTTGCAGTTAAATATCCCACCTCCCTCTCCATCCATACACCACACCCTCGCTAGATTGTGGTTTCATAAATAGTTCTTTTATATATTTTCTTACATGTTTTACATTATTCATTTTCCATTGTAGAAACTTTTGTAATAATATTCTGATGATGGGAAATGGTGACCTTTCCTATAATTAAATATCAATTAAGCCTGCTTTTGTAGTAAAAAGGTGCTCTTCTGTCTCAATGGAAGAAATCTTTGGCCAATCTTTTGCACAAAAGCGGAGAAAAAGATTATACTAAAAATTATAGACCTATATCAATTCTTCCTGTATTTGGCAAACTTTTCGAAATATTATTATACACTTGTATTGTATATTTATTAAACTGGTGCGAGTCTTATCTTGCTAATCGCAAATCCAAAGTAGCAGTAAAAGGCTATGAGTCCGATTGGCTTGCTACAGTGTCTGGAGTTCATCATGGTTCCTATCTAGGCCCGTTGTTCTTCAATATATTAAACGATATTGGTAATATTTTTAAAAATATTTTCTAAGATTATTAATACTATTACCGATATCACATCTCTTCAAGAGAATCTAGAACGTCTAGTTAATTGGTGTAGCATTAATAAGCTTAGTTTGAATGTTGATTAATACTTAATGGTTCGCTTGTTCTATATGAAATTTCTGACTTCCACGTCATACATTGTAAAAGACGTTGTCCTTAAAGAGGCCAATACAGTTCGCGATTTAGACGTAACTTAGGATAGCCTAAGACTAAGACCTTAAGACTAAATGTAGGCATACAAACATTGAAAATTTTGGTAGTTTCGTTTTAAGAAATCGTAGTTTTAAAAATTTCAGATACTAAAATAACGCGCTTCAATGCTTTAGTTAGAACTGGCCTCCAATACTGGAGTGTGGTATGGATTATAGAATCCGCACTACAACGTCAATATAAAAAGACTTGGAAAGTGTACAAAAGTTTCTTTGGCATCTGTCATACCAGTGTAATCTGAGTAAGGCACTTGTTACCTATACCGATAGATTAAGCTTTTTTAAAAAATGTTTCTCTGTGTTTTAGTTGAACAGAAGGAGTAAAAGATGATATGAAAATGAGAAGATTCCTTTTAGATTTCCTCTTTTAGTACCACAGAGTAGTAGTAGGAGTAACAATAGAAGTATTGACTACACAATTGTTAACTTTATTGCGCCTGTCAACCCTGAGTAAGCTTTCGAGGCATGGTAAATTTGATCTTTTCACTTCAACCACGTCTTCATTTTTTGCGTTTTTTGCATTTTTTTGCGTTTTGCGTGTTGCGGCATTTTTTGCGTTGTAATATTAAAATTCGTGCAATCTAAATGACTGCACATGTCTTCTGAATTAAATTGTTATACTTAATCGTTAATATGTTTTTAATATTAACGATTAAGTATATTATTTTTTGTGTTTATTTTATTATAATTTATTTTTATTTTATTTATAATTTTTTTTTCAATTTAGTTTTTTGATTAATATATAAAATAAGATATATAAAATAAATTAAGATATTCTTATATATTTTTTGTATTATAGGTGTAAGATATCTTTGTCATCGTCGCCTATAATAACGGCGGCGTTTTGTTATTAATTTTAAGGTATTAATTATTGTTCGTAGTGTCCGACCGAAACCGGTTTTTACGTCTGAAACTGAATTTCGGCTCACAACAAACAAAATGCATTTCGAACATAAACGAGTCAGAATCGCAAGAATACCAGTGAGGGGATTGTTACTTGCGATCCTACACAACACTCTATATATATCTTCTATCTATCTCTCTATATTTATCTTCGAATTATACTAGGAGCAATGATGTCTTTTATTAAGCAAACCAGGTGGAGTGTATAGACTCCCTTCTAATTTACGTAGACAATTCCTCTATGACCGGATTGTATGCAAATTGCAACTTTCGATTATCTCGATTATCCTGTCCAGCTGTCCAAACTTCTTTCCAACAGAACAAACATTTACTACCTATTAGATAGTTATGTTACATTTTCTAGACGCCCTAATTCCTCAATTTGTTTTAGATTGAATCCTCTTTATTCCTTTCCACTTAAGGGGGGAAACCAGTTTAGGAAACCGGAATTTTGATGATTTTCAAGATTTTTTAACAACAAAGAAATAATCAGTTATTGTTTAAATTTATAGGGTATTTTATTTATATTTTAAAGTACAATTTAAATTTTTTTTAGGCTATTTCCGCTGGAAATAGTGGCGTTAAAACGTGCTCTCCATGGATGATCGCTATCCGAGTGCGTGGGCATTCCTGAAGTTGTAATTTTTGTCTGAAATCAACGGAATTTTTTGTTATTATTAACAACATATTTCTTAAGAATATGAACCTAATTGTGATAAAAAATATTGAAAATTGCATATTTTTGAGGCGCTCGAACGCAATGTCACTTTTTTTATACCATTTTTCATCTATTTTGCTTAGAAAGCAATATTTTTAATAATAATCCCAGAATTAGGTTCATATAGAATAGAATTGAATAAAGAAAAAATCTCAAAAATTTCTATAACGGTTGGTCGATAACTTTTTAAGCTAGAATGCTCACAAGTAGAAAACACATCGTTTCGAGAAAAACGTATTTGAAATAAAATGTGGCGAAAACGAGAAATTCAAAGCAGTAATTAATTTTATAAACTTCTTACCGTTTAATCAGCTATTCCAGCACCATATAACAATCCCTCTGATAGTTCGTACCTTTCATTTTGGGCTTGCATCTCCGCTTGACGAGCTATACGAGCTTCCTGTGTCTCCAACGTGCTGCGTCTATTCTGTCTCGTTACGCGCTGACTATCCGTGTTCTCGGCAAAATTGAAGCTCTACGATCCAACTACGAGTTGTAATTCGTTCATCACCATTAGAAGGCTGAATGTCCTTCATTAAATAATGCAGTAGCCAAGAATGCTACCATTTCGACTATTTTTAGGCCAGCGTGAAGGTGCTTGGGAGCCAATCGCCAAACGGTCGAATTAAAACTTTCGTTCGCGTTCTGCGTATGACCGCCTAAACATCTCGTCAAATCGTCTCTCGATGAAGAATGGAGAAGAATTTCTTTTTGAACGTCGACGTGTAACGCAGCAGGGTACGGTTCAAGTTTTGTTCCAAGTGATTCAGCTTGCTGCCACTTGCACCAGCTGTCTTCTCCCTCTGGACAGTTGTCGTGTTGTGAATTATCATCTGTGGTTATCATGTGGTAATAAGTTGCCATTATAGCCATCTTCATGTCTTTTACGCTGTTTACATTTCGTCGAATCTCTAATCCATAAGACGTGCTGAGCTTTTTCACTAAAGCTAATTTTTTGGTTTTTCTGATGTCTCTGAACCAAGTCTCTGTCTCGACAAACAAGAATTTCCGACAAAGCAGTGAATAGTGGGAAAAATTCGATTCGCCTATAACAATGTGTAGGATTCACAATCACATTCTCACTCGTAGCAGTCGAAAGCTTTTTAGCGCTTGAACTTACATCCTCACTGACACTCGACTGACTCCTGGTGTATTGATTGCCATGAAAAGATCTCTTACGTGATCTACTACGTCGTTCATTACATTCACGAGAACCTTTCGGATACTCAGGCATTTTTACACTGCTCGATATGAAAGCCAGGGCTGAACTAATAACTAACTAAACTGAACGACTAATGAACTAAACTGAACAAACTCGACGCACTGTCGAAATATTGTAAATATTCTAGAAATTTCTATAATGAGTGCCGAATATGAGTGAGTGCCAAAATTTTCTTACCGCTATTGTTCCCTAGTACAATGGTACTGACGCAGGAATATGAAAAAGGGTCCCGAAGCGACCGCTCCGTGCTAACTACCGCACGCTACGGTGCTAAACTGTCGAGCGGTCACTTAAGTGCTCATAGCATCGGGAATAATGCGAATTTAGCTGTAAGATGATTACCACATATTCATGAGTAGTTACACTAACGATTTATGCAATTAAAAAAAAATCGATGTTTTTATCGATCTAAACCGGTTTCCCCCCTTAAATCCTTAGTTTACTCTCCTCCAGTAATCATTCTTCAGAGGTCTATACTGTCAAGGATGGTTATGTTGGGAAACCATGTTGCAGTCCTAAATTTAAAATTACTTCATAAATTACATTATAAATGTTCATTAGTTTACAGATGAAACTATCGTTATAAATAAGAAGTAATCCTGTTTGCCCGTTCCCACGACTTTTGACAGACTGTGGTTTTTGCTGATTCTCTTAGTTGTGTGTTGGCCATTAAAGAGCCTCCTTTTCTTGGCAGAAAAATATATTGCATTATTTAAGGATCCGCGGAGCTTTATTATCATGCCATTAAAAAGGTTTGTCAGTCTTATTGTTTTGGATCCCTTTCAATTCTGGTATTGCGGGAAATGAACCCGCAAACTTGTGCGCTAAGAGAATGCAATTATAGCATGTGGTATTACTGAAGTCAACTAAAATTAGTAAGTAAGTTAGGCAAATTTTATTCTACAGTTCCATCTGACATCCCAAGGCGTTCTTGGTTCTCTTCTCAAAAGTGTATTGAACGTAGAGTTAATACAACTATTTATCGTTTGCGCCTCGGGTATGCATGTACCCCTGTACATTTAGCTAAGATCAGGTCTGAACCTGACCACTTAGTTTGCGAATGTGGCCTGTGGCCAGGACGAATGTTCTGCCTCCCATATCCTTTTCTCTTTGCATAACATAATTCGTCCCCCGTAAAGTTCCCCATCCCCTTAATGTTCAACGTTTGTGTTTAGTCCTCTTTGTATTTTTTTAAGGTAAATATATCAGATGTAACCGAATTAAACTATAGACTACTATTACTAAGTCGATGTTACTAACATTTTGTTTATAGTTTTGATTTATAAATTTGTTATGTTATTCTTTCTAATTTTTAAACCGTTGATCTAGTTTCTTAAGTAGGTTTTTATGGAAATGTTACCAATCCAATCAGTGATTGGATTGGTAACATCATTCACCATTGGTAACACACTATCATTCAAGTGATAACAACTTGCAACTTGATATAAAGTAGATTATAATTTAAAATCTGTATGTTCATTATTTCACAATCTGTCTGTAAATGATTGCATAGTATATTCCGTAACAGCATAGCAGTTACATACATATATGCATATATAACATAGTTTATTTACATATTTTATTCTAAAAATAATACAAATAAGCAAGATTTTAAATTAGTGTATAAGTTTAATAAAAACTTAATAAAGTACTTATAGTTGAATATATAAAATGTAATAAACTTATAGGCTTTGTGTAATAGTGAAATTATGGGTTCCAAACTTCGACACCCATTATAAATTCAACATAAATGTGTTACAATCTGATTTTTTATTGTGAGCATTTAAGTAACTGAAAGGGTATTTCTTAAATTCCATTAAAAATGAGATTTCTTTTCTTATTGCAGTTGATGAAAAAATGTTATGCACTGTAAGTTTTTTAATGCAAGTGTTTCTAACTTGTTTTTGTTTTGTATGAGTTACTAATAATAGTGTACATATATATTAGATAATATAATATTGACAACAATATTCTGAAGAATCTTCATCAAGATTTTAGACCTTTGAAGTGAAAGTGTTTGAAAATATTCAACCTTTTATACTTTGATATTTAATAATATACCATATTAAAAGATCCCTTTTCATAGACTACTTGATTCTATGAAAATATTTTATAGCAAGCCCAAATATAAAAAAAATCACAATATGTGTATATGTATGAAACAATGTTTTAACTTTAGCATTATTATAATATCTTATTAGTCTATATAGTTATTCAATAATTTCAAAAATAAATAACAAATTGATATCAAAAATGTATAAGTATTTGTATAAATTAAGGAAAATCCATTACAAGTAAAAATCTTAGGACCAAAAAAGATAATAATAATAAAAAATAATATTTAAAATTAATGAAATTTATCAAATTGCAAAGGAAAGAAGCACAATTTAAAGTAATTCTTAAGAGGTCATTTGTGTAATTACATAGTAAAAAAAAGCAAACGAATGCAGTAGAATAAATTTTAAAACAATATCCGTGCCAATTATAGTCTTTGGACAGTGGTGATTGGCAATCACCACTGTCTTCTTCATTCTATGTGACATTGGCTAAATAAATTGTGCTCTACTGGCACGCCTAAAAACCATAAGTTAAAGAATAGCCGCTTAAAAGTCTTTGATTTTTAGACAGTCAAGGTCGGACAGTATAGGTTATCGTATTCATAATTCATAATTGTTTATTGAATTTACATATTTAAAACTACACGACGAGAATATTCTAGGTAATTTATATTACAATAATTATTTTCATTATTCAATTAATTATTTTGGGAAATAATTTCACTTTAGAGATTGTTTTCTAATATGCTTGGATGCATATATTTAAATTATGGTTTATTATCTTAATTTTCCTACGAAAACCATAAAGTTAATTTACTTATAATAATTTATTTGCAATGATGTGTGCATATAGTGTTAGTTTATCAAAAAAATGCAGTTTGATATGTATGTTCGTTTATTGAAAAATAGATATCGAAAAAATTGCCGGTAACGTTTACTTTTATTTTATTATGTAATCAGATGCTTAACTTGAATAGATAAGGTTACTTATAGGTCAGATAACGTAGAACATTAGGTAGATCTTAACATTTCTTTTAATATTTATTAATAATCAGACATGTCAACAACGAGAGACAAAAGTCAATTTCTTACTGTCCACATTTTGCCCAATTCGTCTCGAATAGTGTTGATTGGCATAACCTAACGCCGAACTATGCCATACCAGAATGGATAAATAATGATTTATACAAAATCTTGGTCCTGAGTAAAATTATCAAACTCATAACCTTCAGACACTGTCTCAATAAGCCACATAGAAAATAAATTCAAAGTAATCTCAACTCTAAAAAAATACAATTATTTTATTATTATTTCAGTATCACAATGGAAGGCTTAGAATTAATATCATCTAATAAAATATTTGGTGGACACCAAAAAGTGTACTCACATCAATCTTCAGAATTGCAATGTAAAATGAACTTTTCAATATATTTACCACCACAAGCTGATGAAGGTGGTGATGTTAAGCTACCAGTTATATTTTATCTCTCAGGCCTAACATGTAATGAACAAAATTTCATTACAAAATCAGGATTTCAAAGGTAATACACATTATAAAATTTATATATTAATATCAATTTAAACATAAACATAATATATATCATTTAAATATCAACAATAGTTAGAAAAATATATATCTTTTTGTAATGTAGTTGTGTATATCTTTGAATATATAAATTACTACACTGGAAGGTATCTTCCAAATTAGGATTTTCAATGTGAAGCTGGTCTTAAGACTGAATTTAACATAAAAATAATGCAATTAATCCAATCAAAGTGTGAATGCCACACTGATAATATGTTATCAATCACCTTTTTAACCTAGTTTTTATTGTTTTTTTTTATATTTGTATCATTTTGTACATTTCAAATTTTTATATAGCTGAATATTTAAAATTTTATTTTAGTCTGGTAAATTTTCTACTTTGAATATTGTCTTACATATTATAAAAGTTATAAATTTTTAGATATGCTGCTGAGCATGGTATTATAGTAGTGGGACCTGATACATCTCCTAGAGGAATCAAGATCCCTGGAGATGATGAATCCTGGGATTTTGGAGTTTCTGCTGGTTTTTACCTTGATGCTGCTAAAGATCCATGGTCTAAGAACTATAGAATGGGCAGTTACTTAAATAAAGAATTATATGAACTCATACTTCAAGTTTTTAGTAATGTTGTTGATCAGAATAGGATAGGTATAATGGGTCACAGGTAAGGATTATTATTTTAAAAAGAGTACATATAATACAAGTCAAATAATAGTATTACTCTATAATAGAAAAAAATTACAATGTAACCTTGTATGTAACTTTTATTTCTATTTTAGCATGGGAGGACATGGAGCTTTGGTTTCTACTTTGAGAAATCCAGGTTTATATAAATCTGCGAGTGCTTTTGCTCCCATATGTAATCCAAGCAAATGTCCATGGGGTGAGAAGGCATTTACAGGATATTTGGGTGAAGACAAGAGCAAATGGTTAGAGTGGGATGCAACAGAGCTTGTTAAGAAATATGATGGACCCCCACTAACTTTCCTTATTGATCAGGTAAACTATCCACTTTTTTTTACAATACATTAATCAATTAGGTCCACATTTTTTAATTTCTTATGTCAAGATGATGGGTATTATTGTCATATTCATATAAAAACTATAAGTCGAAGTAGGATGGTTGATAAATATATAATTTTGATCACTCATGATTTTCTATAAACCTTTTTGTATTCTCCAAACAATGTGACATTGGCAAAGTAAATTTTGCTCAACTGATGTGCTTGAAACACGATTATCTTAGAACAGACAGAACAGATTTTGATTTTTTTTTGGGCTTAAATATAATGGTTTATAAAATATCATTTTAATGCACTTATATTAACTATGTCACTGCCCAGGCTCTGTGATACAAATTAATGTTATTTCTTTATTTAGTGCTACTATGATATGTACATTTTGGCTATTAACATTTATATATTTTGCAGTATTGTTTTTTTTATATTTATCCTTGTGTTTTCAATGAATGTACAAGTGTAATTTTATAAAAAATATATTATAACTAAATTTATGAAAAATTAAATAATTTCATTTCAGGGAGCAGCAGATAAATTCTACATTGAAAAGCAATTGCAGCCTGAGAACTTAGTAGAAGCCTGCCGCTCTGTTGGTGTACCTATCATTTTAAATTTGCGTGAGGGTTATGATCATTCCTACTACTATATCTCTTCATATATTGGTGATCATTTTGATTTCCACGCAAAAATATTAAAAGCTTAAAAGAAAATTATCACAAAAAGTCAAGATGTTATAATGAAGTTCATATTATAAAATTATGGAAAATTCTATTATAGAATTGGTGTTTTTTTTCATTTTGTCTATTCAGATTTATATATATTTATTGTTACTGTTAATGCATTTATTAGTTATTTTTGTACATATTAAATATGTTTTATAAATTATGTGTTTGATTTAAAGAAACATGAAATTTTTCAATAATTTTAATAAACTTTCTAAAAATGCTTTTTCATATAGAATATAGAATCTATAATATAATATTAACATTTTTTTGTGTAAAATAATTGTTTTTTATTATTTTGAGAAAATAAGTTATCTGGAATCTTTTCTAATGCTGTGGTAATACTGTAGGAACTTATCCCTGTTGCCCCATACATGCATATTTCCCCAGTGGCACCAAGCCCTGAAACAATGTGTATAAAACAAAAAATTAAGAATGTTTCTTTATATAAATAATAAATACGATTGAATAAAAACTGTCATGTTGATTTTCAGCAACAAAAGTATGAAAGTTGAATGAGAGAGAGAGAGAGAGAGAATGACATATTAACAATTAAATAAATAAACCAATGAATGAGGCCGTCATGGTGCACCGGCACATCGTCCGACTACAGGAAGCATGATGGTTGTGGGTTCGAATTGCACTTGATGAAGTTCCACCACTCTAAACGCAATGTCTGGAAACTGGGCGAAAAATACTACCCTGCCTACGAAGCTGTATGCCGTATACAGTGAGAAGCTAGAAAAACAATTAGAATGATTCCAGAAGTTGTTTGAATATGTCTAAAAGTAGATATTTTTTGTCTTTGTCTCTAAACTCCTTGACATAAGTTACTTACATTCCGAATATTGCACCTCCAAGATGAGCTGCATGGTCAAAAAATTTCCATCCAAGAATGACCCCAGCAAGATCCATGCTCATTATTACTTTTATAGCCTAGAATATCAATTAACATTATTATTAACATGAAAAATTATCAAGCTTTCCATAAAGTTCTGAAATAACATTAAGATACTTACATTTCCAGCGGCAAAAGTGTACATTGGCAGGAATATAATGCTTAATCTGGTTTCAGGATATTGCATGCATACATAAGATAATACTGACATTATTGCTCCTGACTGCAAAATAAAAGATTGTATTTATATATACATACATATATGAGAAATAGAAAAGTATTATTTGGACATAAAGTAATTAAGATAACTTCATGAATGACTAATATTAAATAAAATTGTGTTTCACTTATAATTTAATAAAGTAATAGAAGTTAATCCTTACGGCACCAAGACTGAGGCCAGGTTGATTCAGCATTACTTTGTATAAGAAACTAGCAAAACTACTTATGACTCCTGCACTCAGATACATAGCAACAAATTGTTCCTTTCCTAATGAAGTCACTGCAGCTGTTAAAATAAGTAAAATAAATAAATCATTATTAAATATTATCAAATAAAATAATGAGTGTATATATGTATATATATATATAATATATATATATATATATATATATATATATATATATATATATATATATATATATATATATATATATATATGTATATATATATGTATATATATATATGTATATGTATATATGTATATGTATATGTATAGTATATGTATATGTATATGTATATGTATATGTATATGTATATGTATATGTATATGTATATGTATATGTATATGTATATGTATATGTATATGTATATGTATATGTATATGTATATGTATATGTATATGTATATGTATATGTATATGTATATGTATATGTATATGTATATGTATATGTATATGTATATGTATATGTATATGTATATATATATATATATATATATATATATATATATATATATATATATATATATATATATATATATATATATATATATATATATATATATATATATATATATACTCTTCCACTTTGCATTATCCCGGCCTATTGCCAGGGTCTGCTTTCCTACTTAGTCTACTCCACTTTGCACGGTCTTGAGCATCCTCAGTGGTTAGTCCATTGGCTCTCATGTCGTGCGTCACGACGTCCAGCCATCGCTTCCTTGGACGTCCGGGGGGTCTTACTCCAGGGACAGACATATCAAGGCATTTTCTTAGTAGTTCTTAGGCCGGCGCAAAACGTGGCCATACCATCTCAGACGACGCTCTTGGAGCTTATCCGCTACGTCACGGACCCCAAGACTACCTCGAATGAATGTGTTGCGTATGCGGTCAGCCCGAGTAACGCCACACATCCACCTCAGCATCTTCATCTCCGTTACGTGAAGCTCCTGAGTGTGCCGAGATAATGCTGGCCAACATTCGCTGCCGTATAGAAGAACTGGTCGGATCATGCTCTTGTATATCAGCCCCTTGAGTTTGGGCGGTATTCTGCGATCGCAGACCACACCAGTCACCTCCCGCCATTTGGCCCAAGCAGCGCTAACCCGGGCGTGGATGCCTCCGGACTCGTGCATAATGGATCCAAGGTACCTGAACTTCTCCGACTTAACGGCTGGCTCAGGCCCGATGTGGATGGTGCTCGAGTCTGGGTTCCCGCAAGCCATGTACTCGGTCTTTGACACATTCAGTTTAAGACCACCGTTCTCAAGCGCACCCTTCCAGGCATTCACTTTACGCTCCAGCATCAGTCGGTTCTCGTCAATGAGTACTATGTCATCGGCATACATCATCAGCCATGGAGGCTGGTCCTGGATGTGAGCCGTGACAGTATCTAGCACTACATTAAACAAAAGTGGACTAAGAGCTGAGCCTTGGTGAACCCCTACTGTAATTGGGAAGGGTTTGGTATCGCCAACAGCGGTCCTAACTGTAGAAACAGAGTCGATGTACATGTCTCTGATAATAGCAACATAGGATTCAGGGATCCCTTTGGATCGCAGTGCCCACCAGATACACTGACGTGGCACACAGTCAAAGGCCTTCTGCAGGTCTAAGAATGCCACATGCAGAGCTCTCCTCTTTTCCCTGTGTGCCTCCATCAAAATTCTGAGGGCAAAAATGGCGTCCGTAGTGCCTGATCCTGGCTGAAATCCATATTGACACTCAGAAACAGTACACTCTCGGCGGAGCCTGAGGGCAATCACGCGCTCGAAGAGCTTCATGGTGTGATTCATAATCTTAATGCCCCTATAACTACCGCAATCTTGAACACTGCCCCTTCCTTTGTAAATAGGGGTAATAAAACTGTGCCGCCATTGATGTGGCATCGTCCCAGTGTTCAAAATGCGGTTAAAAAGATCAGTAAGCATGAGCACACCACGAGAGCCTAACGATTTCCACGCTTCGATCGGAATATCGTCAGGTCCCACCGCCTTGCCGTTCTTCATGCGTCGAAGACAATTCCGAGTTTCATCAACGGTTATTGGAGCAATAAGTCCCAGGTTAGGAGGTGGTTCAGACGGAATACTACCCGGGTGCTGAGTATTCAGCAGCTCCAAGAAGTAACTTCTCCACCTCTCCTTCACAGAAGCATGACTACAAAGCAGCTTGCCCTGGGAATCTCTGACGCAAAGACATTTTGTGATATCTTGCGTCGCTTTATCCCGAGCACGTGCCAATTTGTAGATCAGCTTCTGCCCCTCCACAGTTTCAAGTTTATCATATAGAGGTAATAAACTTTCACTGCGGGCTCTGGCTACAGCTCTTTTGCTGCTGGCACGTTTCGCTGCTATGTACTCCAGTCTTTCTTCAGGAGAGTTGGAACGCTGCCACTCCTTAAATGCAGTCTTCTTATCATGAATCACCTCCTGTACCTTGTCATTCCACCACCATGTCTCCCTGTCCATAATACGTCCTCCCTTAGAAACGCCAAGAACATGTTTACCAGCCGTAATAATTGCTGACTGAGCTCGATCTCAAGCATCCTGAGCAGTTTCGGTGTTAGTTGTTAAATTTTGACTGTTAACCTCTGCCAGAAAGTCGGTCTGCATCGGTCCATTCAGCAACCACCACTTGATCTTAGACTTACGCGTCTCGGCTAATTTCTTTATCGGGGTAACGACATAATCCATGACAAGAAGACGATGTTGGGCCGTGAGGCTTTCACCAGGAATGACTTTACAGTTAGTTACCTTGCCAACATGACACCGCCTGGTCAATAGGTAATCTATTTGGGTTGAATGGAGTCCACTCGCATACGTAATAAGGTGCTGCGGACTCTTTTGGAAGAACGTATTCACGATGGCCAGATCAGATGCAATAGAGGTTCTTAGGATATTTTCGCCCTCTATATTGCGGCGACCGTGACCAAAACCACCGTGGACACGTTCATACGTATCCGCAGCCTTACCCACGTGACCGTTAAGGTCTCCCCCAACTATGATCACCTCGGTAGATGGTATAGCGAGTAGAACGTCTTCATATTGCTCCCAGAATGACTCCTTTCGGCCCCGCTACAACCAGCCTGGGGAGCGTAAGCACTGATTAAGTTGGCGATAGCCCCCTCAATCAGTACCTTCACCCGCATCAGGCGGTCGCTGCGTCAGTCAACTTCGAGGAGACCATTCCGTAGCTCTTCAGATAAAACTACTGCTACACCAGTTTTACCGGAAGGAGACCCAGTGTATATGAGCTGGTAACCCTGTCCGATGATACGGGACTTATTGCCCTTCCAGCGGGTTTCCTGAAGGAAAGCACACTGGACCCGACGCCTCATGAGTACAACTGTTAGTTCCCTGCATCGTCCGGTTAGAGAGCCAATATTCCACGTTGCAAAGCGGAGTTTCCTTCTGGGTACTTTCTTCTTTAGCCGTGTCCGTACTTGACACGGTAGCCCTTGCCCATTTAACACAGGTGTAGGGCGATGTGCCTGCGCGTCGTTTAGCGGCGACGCCCTAGCAGTTCCCAGCAACATCTTTTTTCCTTTCATATGAGTGGCAGGTGGCGGCTTTTTAATGGAGCGATTGCCATCTGACCTCCAAAACCCATTTTTGTGGGGAAAGCCAAGGATGAGAGGGGAAAAGATTAGTAGAAAAGGGGGGGGGGGGGTAAGGACACCACTTTCATGGATTGGGAAGGAGTATGACAGTGGTGGCTCGAGGATCCGGGGTCGCGTACCCGTATGCCCAGTACCAATATCGGACAGATATTTGGCCAGACACCATCTGAATATATATATATATATATATATATATGTGTATATATATATATATATATATATATATATATATATATATATATATATATATATATATATATATATATATATATATATGTATATGTATATGTATATGTATATGTATATGTATATGTATATATATATATATATATATATATATATATATATATATATATATATATATATATATATATATATATATATATATATATATATGTATATATATACAAGTTTATATGAAAGTTCTGAAATAACATGTGAATTATGAACGAATTCTGATGCTGACTAACTGTCAGCTTCAGGATTCATTCATGAGTCAGGTTATTGAGAGTCTAAGTAATAAGTTGTCATATAATTAATATTGGAGTGTCTGTTTGTGATATCAAAATAACTGAGTTCGAGATTGAGTTTGAATGCACACATACAAAATGTTTTAAACATTGGAAACTCATACTCATGATTGGAAAGGAAAACATAAAATTCATACAAGTATAATATATGCATATTATATTAGAGTAAATCCGAGTATAACAATTGAGTGAGCAATTCCACAAATGTTGCTAGGTAGGTAATAAAACATGAAAAATTATAAAAAAATAAGACATGCAGGTTGTTAGTTAATAATTATATGCATTGTTGAGAGTAGTAACTAAGAGTAACTGTGTTATATAAAGCTATTATAGTACTGGAAACCAAATAAGTCCACTAAAGTTTGATGCTTAGAAAGTGCCTATGTGAACTGTTATGCAAATACAAAATATTTATAGATCTCGGAATAAAAAGTGAAAAAAAATTGTCTTAAACAAATGTGACATACCTGGCATAAAACTATATAAAACATACATGTTGGCAGCTAAATGAAGTGTTGAATAGTGGCTAAAAGTCGATAGAACCATTGGTAGGCATTTTGCTCCTGAAAATATATTATTCTATAAGTAAACTCATATTGAATCGATTCATTGCAAAATAATCTCACATACAAATTAACTTACTGCCTGATGGATTTGAGCAGAAATACTTAACCATAAATGGCTGAAGTGGCCTAAATCTCCAAGCACCGAATACTAATACATTCAGAGCTAAAATAGGATAAAAAACTTTTTCACTTTCTCTAAGAGAACTCCACCATCTTCTTATTGAGCCTGGTTCCGATTGCTGAAAATATCATTTTGTCAATATCTGATTCTTTGTCTTATTAATATAATAAATAATTACATAATGCACTTACAAATGGTGAAATTATCCTCTTTTGATGTGAATTTAACCAAGTACCAGGTCTTTTTAAAAAAGAAGTGGCGTGAGAACGTAAATTTTCATATTCCCAAATTACACAGCCAGCTAGACTCAAAGATGACACCTACAAGAAATTTAGTGTTTGTGTATTTTTGATTAATTTAAATTAAATTTAGTATCATCTATTTTTGCTTTCATGTTGCATCATATACTTTTCTTTGAATACATATGTTACAACTTACAAAAAATATGAATATAAAAATAATAAGTCTATTTACCCCAACTGTGAAAAATAAGGGTTTCACCAAATTTCGTGCATGTAAAGGGCCTGAGTCCACATGAATTTCTAAGGGATTAGGAGGGTCTGGAGCAGGTCGTCGTCCACTGCGTCGTGTGTTATGAATTGCATTACGTATTTGAACTCGAACACACTTTAAATTAGTCAATTTTGGCTGGAACATTGAATTGCTGTAAAATAAAATTGTATAAAAATATAAAATATTGTACAATCAATATATTGTAAATAAATAGTAATTTATATTTTTATATTATTATGGCCAATACAAAGAGATAAGTTTCAAGACGTACACTTATGAAAAAACAAAAAATATATACACACACATGAAGGGATATTTATATAATATATTAAATGAGTATTTAATATACAATACGTATCTATTTAACACATAATGTGATTACCAGCAAAGGGTCAATTCCGCTGCTGACCTGACATTTCTACAAAACATATTATTTGTATTGTACACTATTTTTCTATATTACATTATTTGGTATTGTTGCAACAATTTTGATAACCTATTGAATTAAATTTTTGTTCACTTTGACATTTGACATTTGACAGTTGTGCATTTTCTGACAAAATCCTATGGCATAGTGCAATAAAAGTTACTAGTTTTCGAAACGCCATAAGCAAAGAGCCAATTCTATTATATTTATAATTATTAAAAACCTTAAAATCACTCGTAAAATTAACTGAATAATAAGAATATATAAATGTACAAACATCTTCATATATTTGTGGTGGTTATATTTAATAAATATTACGGGCCACAGGCCACAGGCCTCGGCTTGGAGATTGTAGAGCACATAACACATTTACACAAGTGCATCAACTATGGAGAGCAACCCATATCAGTATTCTTGTATTCTATGATCGTTCAAATAAAATAAATATTATGTACATATACGTAAATTTTAAATTTTTGCATAATTTGTCATGAGCTGTGTTAATTATTAATCAAACTACAATCGTAATTTAAAAGTTTTATGCTGATGTAACACTATGATCTACTTGACTTAAACAGTCACCAGGCCTCGATACAAAGGCTTGTGATTGTCCCTTACGAGCGGTACCATAATAGAATGATATTTCAATATGTAAATTTTCTCTGACGGGTTAAATTTCGGTTTGCTTTCCATATGAAATACTACAAATGAATATTTAATTTTATTTCTAGAACAGACATCTATTTAGCTATAATATTTTTTCGAGCTTAACATTGTATCCCACATTTAACAGAGTAGGTTAATAGATTGATCTACCTGCAAAAAAGCTGCCCTTAATTTACCCGGTCGAGACGACTGTCCGGAATGACATATAACATTTTAAATATAGCCCAATTACGAATAAACCATATTTTTTTTTATAGAAGCAGCTACTGAACGTTTAAAGAAAGTCATATAACATAAAATAATTCTACATCAAATATTTTATCCCATCAAAGTAATAACTGAACATGGATACTAATTTATTAATATTTTCTTTCTGTCGCTCGTATAAGTAGGCAAGGCCAAGAAAAACTACAGATCATGTTTTTTTACTATTTTTCGAACCATGAATTATTATGAATCATGAAGTATACATGACAGTTTATACTTTTCACTAGCGACCCGTTCACGGCTTCGCTCGTTTGATCAATGTTCTCGGATTTACTCTAATATATGCATATATTGTACTTATTAATATTTTCAAATCACTTTGTCTATAAACATTTTATATGTTATATGAATTAATTCCGGGATAAAAATACATTAACCGTAGCCATAGCCTAAGTGTTGCTCTACAGTCTCTTCTATCTTATAGTAAAAGTTTCACAAAAATCAGTTCAGCTGTTCCAGAGATTAGTCCGGACAAACGAAAAGACTGACTCAGACAGACAACAATTGTTGTTTAATGTTTAAGTAACGTATAAATATGCACTCGAAAATGCTCACTTATTTTAAAATCAAAAACATACACTCAAATTTTATTTATATGTATAGAGTATAGAGTTTTTGACAAAGCAAGGTATTGATGTATACTTTTTTTAACGTAACATAAAATATTTATTCAATGATGTATAGGTTCTGCAGAGAAATTAAAAAAAGCAAAAAACGGTCATGTCAACAAATTTTTGATTAATAAATTTATTATTTTAATAAGTAGATATTATAAATAGGGATAATAAATTATACCGATATACTTAGATTGAATTTCATATAGGTACCGATATCTGTACAGAATATAACCAGTATTAGCTTATTGAATAACATCATAGCTTAATTTCAAGAATAACTTACTATGTAGGTAAGGTAAGCACAATCAATTTATGTAATTTATTCGGCATGAAATAGACATTCATCATTCATTCAGAACAACTAGGCATCTACATGTACAATTAGGTACCTACTTATGTAACTCTATTAAAACCAAAACCACGTTGCAGGATTATGTAGATAGGAGAGATTGGAGCCAACTAACGATTTCTAAAAAAAAGAAAAAAAGAAGTAAACATTGTCAAGTAATCCAATCTTGTCTTAAAAAAAAATAAAAGTAATTACAACAACTATCATGTATCTATTTTCACTATTTTAGAATTTTTAATAAAATTCGTCCCCTTTTTATACTCTAGGTGATTCTTTGGTGAGCAAGGCCCATTCGATTAAGACAAAATTTCTTTTCGGATAACCTTGAATACTCGAGTACACAAGAGATGAATAAAATTTTATTACGCATACATTAGTATCGAAAAAATAAATGATGACCGCAATAGTATAAAATAACTGTGGTAAGAATATAAAAGTACTCATATTAAATATTATATTAATAAACATATTTATAACATTTTACCTTTGTATCAAATGGATTTTAGAGTTTCTTTAAATCGAGATGTATATTATTTGTATTAATTGATTAAAAAATTATATTAAACATGTCTATTAGCAAATCAATCAAGGTCAAAGTTTGCAGATAACATTTATGATTGGTCGTAAACATGTTATAACGTCTAGTTCAAAAAGCTTGTTTCCAGGGGGTCTTTTGTAAATACCCATGCCTATGGTTTTACAATAATGTAGAAGGCAAACGGGGTTTGCCGAAGTGGGGTGGCGGCCCGCGCATGCTCTATTGAAACGAAGAGATGGGGCGACCCTCGATTACTTCAGAATTCAGTGTATAGCTGACAGATTCGAGGCGACAGGCCTTACTCATAAAAGAAAATTCAAAATCTTAGGACCATAAAATCCTACAATTTCAAAAAGTAAGTAATTTCACACGCGTGCACGTCTTTATTTAAAAAAATGTGAATCTGTGTTAGTTACTTAAAAATAAAGTTACTTGTTAAGTGGTGACTGAAATAACTTCGTTAATATGTTATAATTAACAAGAAGTGGACATATAGGGCAAGTATTTCGGTAGTCTTTATAAAAGAGAAATTCTTATGAAATATTGTTATTCTATCGAATTTGCTGTTCTAATTGCTTTTCAGCGCGAAATGTATTTGAATGGCGTCGACAAATCAATATCTTATAGCCATGTGGTACTATTAAAATATAATATAGCAAGTCAAACAAAGTTTTAAAAATATGTTTATCAAATAGAATCGGTAACGAAACACTTTCTAATGAACTTTTTTATAAATTTACTTATAAATATTTATCGCAAAGGTAATTGCGTCTTGTGGTATCGTAGTACGTAATACGTAGATTTAATTAAGCATTGACTAATTTTATAAGAATAAAGGAAGGATATTACGTTTATTTTCAGAAATGAAGCCAAATTTATTAAAGCCACATCATCTCCAAGAACAATTTTATAAAAACTTTACATTGTGACGCACAATTTCGTAATTTCAATCAATATTGTTACTGATATTTTAAATAACCTTAATTATAAATAATTTAATTAGATTTTGTTTAAGTATATTAATTATTGTAAAATTTTGTATGTTAAGTATTTTTATATGGAAAGATGATTTTAACGGTTTGAATTGATAAGGATTTGATACCGTGAAATTAGTAATACTTTTGTAAGCGAAGCTTATTTGTTAACTATATTTAGTTGCAAACATTAGGTGCTAGTAAATGTTAAATAATATATAAAAAGCCAATGTCGAAAAGATTTTACAATAGTCATTAAAGTTAGAAATGGAACCGTATTCGAACGAGTTGTTTTGGTTGGTGATATGTGGATTTGTGGTGGCTTTTATTTTGGCGTTTGGAATCGGTGCTAACGACGTTGCTAACTCATTCGGCACTAGCGTTGGCTCTAAAGTACTAACACTGACACAGGCATGCATCTTAGCTACCATTTTCGAGATCGCTGGAGCTGTCCTTATAGGTAAGACGAGTTATATATCCTAATAAGCACTTACCTACTTGTAAGCAATGAGAAATCAAAATCATTCAAATCTGTAAAGCATATCCAAAGATGGACGTGTACAAACGGACAAACAGAACGACAAACATTTTACAAATCGTTATATAGTATTTTTATCTTCCTGTATAATTTTTTTATAGAAATATTCAATGTAGACACAACATTTTTACTGTTTTAGTATAGTATAGACTAGTACTTCACTTTTATTGTTATACTAAATAAAAAAAGATATTAATTGTACATCGAGAACTAAAAAACTAAGGCTTATTTGGAAAAAATATACTCTTTGTAAAATTAAAAAACGTATATTTATATTTTTATTAAAATATCATTAGATATATTATTATATTAATGATACACAAACAATTATCAAGGGTACAAAGTGTCAGATACCATGAGGAAAGGTATTCTCGACGTATCGTTATACGCTAATGGAGGTGAGAGGCTACTTGCGGCGGGTTGCCTATCGGCATTGATAGCTGGGGCCACTTGGCTGATCCTGGCTACAGCGCTGCGGCTGCCAGTATCAGGGACTCATTCAGTAGTGGGAGCGACTGTTGGATTCACATTGACAGCTAAAGGCTCAGTCGGTGTGCGTTGGTCAACTTTGGGCGCGATTGGTGAGTTTGACTTTGCTAGAAAATTTATTTTTTAAAACTTAAATCTAGGGTTGTGATCTAGTCAATCTACTCAAAGCTACAGTTTTTCTTCTTGTTAGAACAAGACAATGAAAATAATTCTTTCCCCGAGTGCACATCCGTTGCGTTTACTACGCTCTGCTAACAGGCGCAGCTGCGACGCGACTGGCTGTATTCTTTTTTACTTAAGCAAATTTAAAACTAAAATGATGTCAGGAAATTTATGTTAGGTAGATAGCATCTTTTTATATAAACGACTCTAGAAACATATAGGCATTAGAGTTTGATGATGATTTTTATGAAAAAAAAAACAAATTATATATATCATTTGTCACACCTCTTATATAAACGCTTAAATTTCTACATTTATATTATATTATTTAAACACTATTTTACAGTTTTATCGTGGTTTATCTCTCCTGCACTAAGCGGGACGGTGTCGGCGATATTGTATTGGTTGGTCCGAAGGTTCATACTCCGCGCATCACAGCCTCTGACTGCGGGCCTTCAGGCATTGCCATTCTTTTATGGAGCTACTATTGCAATTAACGTTATCAGTGTGGTCTTGGATGGTCCTAAATGTAAGTACGACGCGTTTTAATTAACTATCTAACAACATTTCCTTTATTTTTTATAATTTTTTTAATATTTAGTTATATTTCTAAGTTTCAGTTTTACATTTCGTTAATTGATATGTAACGATAGTATGCTTTTTTGTTTTTTTATTAGGAAATTTATATTTTTCAGTATTAGCAATGGATAAAATTCCACTATGGATAGCATTGGCCGGTTCCATAGCTCTAGGAGCATTTGGAGCTATATGTGTCCGCGCCTTCCTCGTACCGTATTACCGTCGCCATCTTTCCTCACCTCCGGTAAATTTTACCCTGGGGCTATCAAATGGTAAGGTTCTTGGATATACAAAATAATAAAATAAATATTAGGTAGTAGTATATTCTTAGTAAAAATTGGAACTACGTGTGATAAATATATATAATATGTGAAGAATATCTTTAAAATTTCAGAAACAACTCCTGCTAATACTCCAACTCATACAAAAAATACTATTCCGCAACGTCCGACGTCACTACTGTCTGAGGATGGGAAACTTTTAGAAGCAATTGCCGAGAGTGCAGAAATGGTGACCTTAAGCGACGCAGATAAGAGTTCCGTCGGCATTAAAGAGCTGAATGCTAGAAATAGAGCACTACTAGCTACTATGGACGATTGCAGTATACTGTCCAGAAGCTTAAGTCCACCAAACAAGTCACGATTACAACTCATTGATGCAGATCCACAAATTAATACTCTTAAATATATTGATGAGACGTTAAGTTGTTGCAAAAGTCTGGATTCAACACAGTTAGTTGGAATGGGGGAGAGTTATGATTCGAAAAATGGATTCTTAGGAGATTCTTGTGATACCATAGCTCGTGGTGAACTTGGGAGGCTGTCAAGCCTAAGATGTCAACCGGCTTTTGTGGAATTTGATACACCTCCTCCTAGATTAGACAAGGTACAAATTTCAAATAATTAGGTATAGGTTAGGTATTTATTATATACATATCTACATATTAAGTCAATGTAGTCATCGTAAGTAAAAAAGTACATAACCAATAATTATTATATTTGTATAATATAATTTTTTTAAATTTATAAATTTGAAATAATAAATAGAAATATTATAACTATCTTAACAAAGATTAAATCAAAATTGGTTAGTGAACAAATGTATTAAGGTTCAACAATACACAGATTATGTAGAGACATTCAGCAATAATTACTTTAAAAGTCAATACTCGTTTCTTTCTACAAATTATTATAATTTAGTATTCCTAAACATCTCCTTCTAAATCCAGGGTCCAGAAGGTGGCAGCGCATGGAGTATAGAATGCGACATGCGCAACACTCGCCTCGCCGCCATCACACCCAACTCCAGCGCCGCGCCCCTCCTCCGCAGCGCCAGCCCTGCGCCCCCTCCCCCGCTGCCGCCGCCACCACCTGATACTTTACGCCTTTTCTCTTTCCTTCAAGTTCTTACTGCTACATTTGGCGCGTTTGCACATGGTGGAAATGATGTCAGGTTAGAATACCTGTTTAATATAGTTATAAATCTATTTGACCGCAAGGGTGCATAAGCACAGCGTCTACCTGTAAACGACGATTTGTGGGTTCGATTCCCACTCGGGGAGAATGAATTATCTCTGGTAACAAGGCAAAAGCGCAGCGTAGAGTTCCGCCACTCAATACGCAATGCCCCGAAAGAACCATATGCTAATGGACCATAATAGCTAACCATAGTCAAAAAAATTAGAAATTAATACTGTCATATTTAATAAAATCAAATTACTGTCCACCCATTTATATTATACAATACGCTCATGTATTTGGGTTATAATTTTATGTCATACGGCTAAAACGACGAAGTTATAATATATAAATCTCAATACAACTATTCCAGTAACGCAATCGGACCTCTAGTGGCCCTCTGGCTCCTTTATTCAGAGGGCGGCGCGCACGCGCGCGCGGAGACTCCTCTCGCCATCCTGGTGTTTGGGGGCGTAGGCATTGCGTTGGGGCTCTGGCTCTGGGGCAGACGAGTCATTCGCACTGTGGGTGAAGATCTAACCAGCATTACGCCTGACACGTGAGTTTTTTTTTCTTTTTTGACGTACATGCTTAATATGATTTACTTGAGCAGTTATTGGTATAAATAAAAAGTGATTTAAAAAATTTGTGTGTGTAAAATAATTCAATTTGAACACGCAATAGTCGTAGAAATATTTTGTTAATACCTAATACTTTCACGTCTTCAATGTTGGTATGACTGGTAACGTTGTACTATTATTTTTATATATTGTTTTAATAACTATTATTTTTATATATTGTTTAAAAGTCATGGTATTTGTACTTACAGAGGATTCACCATCGAGTTAGGGGCAGCACTCACTGTTTTAGTAGCGAGTAAAGCTGGCCTCCCCATCTCCACCACACATTGCAAAGTCGGCTCTGTTGTTTGCGTCGGATACTTTTCCGACAAAAAGGTTGATTGGAGTCTATTCAGGTCGGTATAACTTGTAAACATTTGTTCCAATCGAATTTTTATAAAATGTCCTATATAATTCCTAATGTCCTATAAAATAATAACGCAAATACATTGAGAAGTATATATTTATTAATATTTATTGTTACACGTTAAAAATTTTGTTCTTTCTTATTTGTTGCTTTAAATGGAGACTGGGGGCTAAATGATTTCATAAGGCCTTGAGTGGGTCCGTTACTGAGTTGCAGATGATGTGTATGTTTATATTTTTACAGGAATATAATTTTCGCCTGGGTGGTGACATTACCAGCGGTGGCTTCAATGGCGGCGCTTACTATGTTGGCTCTAGAAACGTTTGTTGTTTAATCTGGTACACGATGCGAGAATTAATAAAATCTAGACTCAAAAGATGAACTTTCTATCTTTTTAGACCTAAAGAGATATTATAGGGACTTGTATTGAGTTTAGAGATATTTGTATTGTATTGAGTATTGGGGAACTATTTGCTTGTTATGATAAAATTGAAACAGGAATTGTTAAATGTCAATGTAGATTATAGAATAGATCATACATTGTTTAGGTCTTAGATTTGAAGTAAATAACAGCACTTACCTATACGTGGACTACACTCAAATCATACGTCATCAAATATTATGGTATATGTAAGTGGTATAAATATTTTCATGTAATGTTGAATTGACGTAGAGCTATTGTGATTAATACTTATTTATTTTCAATCTGTAATTTTCTGACTTAACTGTTATAGTACATATAATAGTGGCCTGCACTGACTTAGTAATCACATTACCTAGTAGGAAATGTAGAGTTTGTTCTAGATCTATGGGCTATTCGACACAACACTCAAGGTAACAAAAATTTGTTTTTGTTATAGACATCTATAGTTCCAAAACAATCATGTATTCTAAATCATTAGTCTGTTTTTAAACAGTTAAATGTCACGTAGGGTAAGTATAGTTACACAAGTAAATCTGAGTGTAAGTACTTAATTTAAATTGGTAAATGGAAACAATTTGAAATCGAGCAGTATTCAATGTTGAGATGCTACAATATTACATTTTAAATTGGAAATGATATATGATTATAGATATATGATTTTATTCAAAATAATTATGACATTATTAATATCAATTAAACATAAAATGATGATTTTGCGTTCGATCTGACGTTTGTACCTACTTAATTGTGTTGTTTTTATTTTATTTTTGCTTATAATAATATTTAAACACTGTTAAACCTATACTTACCTACTGTAAATGTACAGTGTACATTTTATGATATTAGAAATTATTTGTGATCGCTTTAATGATGAAGTTAAACCTATTCTTAAATTATTATAACACCTGGGTCCAGTTTTTATCTTTTTTAACATTGTATAATTTTATGAATATTTAAAAATATATATTGTATTTTTCGTATGTTTACAAAAGGGACTTATCTATATAAGCTTTGGAAGTGCGTCGCTCAATTTATTAATTCCTATTTTATTAAACTTACAATTTGGTAAACATCACTTTCTCATCGTCCATTTGTTTTTGTTTTTATTTGTAGAAACATAATTTTGTATTAATATAAAATATATTTTGTAAAAATATGTAAAAGATTCAATTCATTCAAAATCATTCATAATTAAAGGAAATATCTTTAATTATGTTACAATAAATATACTTAATCCATATTTGATGTTATTACGATAAATTAGATATTTAGAATTTTTAGAAATATATATTCTTTTTACATTCGTCGAGTGTAGTAATAATCAAATGCCACATTTTTATTGGTTTTCTTAGCATTAGTTGCTAAATAAATAATTGTTACAGTGTTGTCTTAATGACTCATGTAGGTACAATACTCAAGCATTTCTTTTCAAATAACCATAAGGTTAATATAACAACTTGGTATAGGTATGTCTAATCTATACTATTGTGTATAAATATACGATTGTATTTTTTTTCCTATTTATAATGTTTAATGGGTGTTATACAGTTTACAGACATATTAGAAATATTCTGAAGAACAAATACAAAATTTAGTAGAAATACTACTACCCTGCTTATTGGAATAATTTTGGTGACTTATGAATTAAAAAAAATGCGGTATTGAAAATTTCCACTATTTACGTATGCAAATGTTAGGATTTTTATAAAATTTTTTAGGTAGTTTGTTTATTATTATTCTGAATTCTTCGTTGTGAATGCAAAGAAAAATAAAACATGGAAACAATGTGAAAGCTTTGTTCAGTGAAAAATACTTCTACTTGCTTCTGTGGCGCCACCTTTGTTTGGTACCTTTCAGCAGGCACTTTTATTATACTGAGTTCGTACTCCTAAGGTCACTTCATACTTTTACCTAATCAAAATACATATATAAAATGAAAACATTAAATATTGTTCTTTTTTAATTAAAAGTAAAATTGTGTGATTGATTAAATTATTTTAGCTATAACTATTTTACATTTTTTTTTTAACTATTTTACATTTTTTTTGACTGATGTGAAAATTTCTGTTTTGCTTGCTTTAGTTTGTTCTTATGTATTTTTATATTTCCTGTATCCATATATTAAATATCCTGTATACTTAATATTATTATAACTTTTCAATGCGACATAATTCAATTAATGATGTGTGTCTTTATAAGACGAAACATAAAATTTCTCTGATGACTGACGATGTGTATGACTATCTCTATATGAGAGATTACTATAATCTAATCAAAAGCAGGGCAGGCTTCGGTACTAGGTGCTAAAATTAAATGAACCTAATTATTAAAGAAGTAATTAAGTCTCGATAACAGTAGTATAAAAGTCATTAAGATAAAATGAACCTTTTTCTGGTGGCGCAGGTTTGGGTGGTTTCTGAATGTAACTTTAAAATGTATGTAGGTACACTTTTACATCTCTCGTCAATTTAAATATATACATATACTACATGCCATTGATTGTATAATTCAAATTATTGTTAAATAAAACAAATAGACGAAATATTTTATTTTATTTGACCCTACACTGAAGTAAGCGTCATGATATGCAAATGGGTTAGTAGACCCGTGGTTCCCAGAAGATAGGTTTGTCCTAAAGGTAAAGTAAAGGTGCAAGTAATTGAGAAGAAAATGTAACGTTTACGTGGGAAGACTATCGGTACGCTATTCGCCGGGTTAACCTTAAACCACCACTTGCTGACCAGTCGGCAGCAGCGCATTGCATTCTTTCGGCTAGGATCCAAGCGATGTTGTCATGCATCGTAACATTATGTCCGTGGGATGTCGTTAGTGTAGAGCGCGTCTAGTAGGAGAGTGGACGTAGCCGTGTAGCGTGGTGGAACTCCAGCGCGGACGGATCGAGTCGACGAGAGGGTACCTTTTGTTCGATATTGGAACGTACGGTTCAACAGGTATTCCCGAATGATATGCGAGTGCCAGAGAGAGTCCGGGAGTACCATACGGTGGTGTGCTTGATATGCATGCCGTTGTGCCAGACTTTGTCTTACAAAATGGCATCTAAGAATTTAATTACCTGCTTTATATTTCGCAACATGCTAGGGTAACTGAAGAATTTGGTGAATAGCCGAGTGGTGAGGACAGAAGCTGAAGTGTTCGTGGATGAATATGTTTTTGTCACAACCATATCTTCAAGTAATGAGGATGAACATCTCGTATACCCTAAGTAGCTAATGAGACTCATAGGTCCGCAAATAGAGGGTAGGTTGGCGGGTCTTTTTAAAGTTGCTGTCGGGCTCGAGGATCGGAGGAATGAAACCCGGGAAATAAATGAACAAATAAACATGGATTGTGGACATCGTGTTTTTATTTATATACATTGTTTATAGCAGCAATTTTTTTATATCATCAGTCTTTGTATATTCTCGCTGTTATACGCGTTAAATACTGAAGTCACGGTCTATAGGCGCACATTGTGGCTGTTAATTCTAGTAACGTACTATCACAAAGAAAAAATAATACTAAACCCAAATATAGAAATATATCTGTTTATTTCTTAAGCAACATATTGATTAGTTAACGCTCGGAGGAGGCGGGCACGACGTATGGCGGCAGCCTCCCTCTGGATGTCGTCGCTGTTGTTCGCGTTCAGCTCCAGGGCGCCGGCCGCCTTGACGGCGCGCGCGCGTCGCCCGCCCTCCCCGCGCCGCGCGTGCATCGCCACCGCCACCTCCAGTAGGGTGCCGTCCCACAGACACGCGTAATAGCCGTCCATTGCGTCCGCCGCATTACACGTCTATATACAAATAGAAGGAGGATCTTGTTATTTGAATTATCTTTATGTCAACTGGTAAGACACTGCACGGCTTATAAAAATTAAAAGAAGTGGAAAACAGAGTTTCTAAATTCAATCTGTGAAGGTCGAAAATATACATAATACGAGACGTCTAAAAATCTTATTATGCAAAATTGTTGATAATTATGGCATTATAATAGTGACTGTAACTTGAAAGAAATCAGACATTTTATAAAATAGTTTCATTGATACTTTTTGTATATTCTAAAAAAAGCCATCAAGTATTTCATCGATGTAGTAACCTCACCTTCTCAGCCAAACATTTAAAAGCTGTCACATAATCAGGTTCCTCAGGCAATTGACAGAGGGCCACCGCCTGTGTGGGCGCGGTGAGGGCCTGGCAGCATCTGGCAGCTCTACGCGCCAAGCTGCCTTCATCAGGCGAACGCTTTGCAAAGTGCCAAGTAGCAGCTGTTAAAGCGCATAAGTACCGACGTAGAGCCGCTGCCCAACGACCACTTGCCATCTCTACATCACCGTATAGACGGAGCCTAGGGATTTAGGTTTGGTTGTTAATGATAGGATTAGAGATATCGTACTTTTAATATTAAAATTGTTCAAATTATAAAGTTAATGATTGTTATTTCGCACATGAGAAAGATTATAATTGAGATATTACAAATACAAACTACAAAACTATTACAAATTTCCGCTAAATGATCAATTAACAAGAGAATGCTGCTTGATACATATTTTAACATTTTAAAAGTAAGTGTAGTAAGGAAAGATAAATATTTTTAGAAAATATTAAAAAAATTGACATAAATTTAAATTTTTAAAATCTTTCTACAGAAATGCTAACAATACCTAGGAGTTGTAACAAGCGTGCAAGAATTTCAACATACGTTAATAAAAACTTATGGCTTAGTAGCTAGAGCAATTGGATGGAATATATAACCAAAAGGCGCGGATACGACACCCACTGTGTTCAAATTATCCAACGTTCTCTAAAAGTATTTTTGTATACTAAAAAATATGAAATTCTAAATCAGAAGTCTATAATTTCAAACTAGAACTATTAATGTATATAGATAGCATAAAGGTACTTATTGTAAATCTGTATCAATAATATTTTTCCAATAAAGATTAGACAAAATGTGAGACTAGAATTTAGCATTGAATATATACTGTCATTGACAGAAAGAGAAACTCTCTAATAAAAAATAATCATCAGTCAGCAAAGTTCAAAGAGAAAAGTAAAAAAAAGAAACTTATATATCATATACATACCATGAGGTGTTATAGGGATACAATTTCAAACTCCTTTCTAGTAAATCTGTCAAAGACTCCAATACTTGTTTTATATTATAATTATTTATGTTGGAAATATTTGAAGGCCATAGATTTGTGTATTCCACTACTAGTTCTAAAGAGCTATCATCGATTGTCACGAGGTTATGGATTCTGGCGAGTAAGGACAACATCACACTGACTGCAAGTGGTTCCCGCAGTGTGGAGAGAAACGTGTTGAATACATTACGAGCTTCGGCGTTTGAAGCTTCCCTCGAATGTGATGGTGCCCCGCCCGCGGAACGTTTTACACCGCCGTTCGATCCATTACTAAATATTGAGAGCGCTGAAAATTGAGAAAGGTTGAGTTTTATTTAGTATATTTACACAGGTTTAAGTTATTTTATTAAATATATTGTTATATTATATATTGATACTTGCAATAGTCAAATGGAATGGAATATTGGAATAATGCAAGAGATTTAGTTTTAGGTATATATATGTAGATTATGATTATGTGTGTTAGATTCTCACCAAAATCCCACAAAGGTCTCGGGAACTTCCTAGCACCTTTCCCCCTTTGCAGATCAAAACACGCGGCGCACAACGACGCGGCGATCTCCCCGGGCCCGTTGACTACGCCGGCGCCCTCCCACTCACATGCGTTAACTAGGCATGTCCAACACGCCTCAATCACCTGATTTTGGGTTATTTTGTATGATAATGTTTATATGTACATTGTAGTGACGTTAAATTAAATAAGCACATATTTTTTAATTCACATTATCATAATTTAAATCATAGTCGTGGCATATAGAGGATTAAAGTCACAAAATGTATGGACGGAAAATATTTTGTGACTTTAATCCTCTATATGCCACGACTATGACTGAGTTTCAAATATTTAGTCGTCCTCTGCACAAGCTATAATAGTTTCAGTTATTACATTAATATAATATATGAAGTTCAATACAGGTCCAACTATGAATTGAAATAAAAAGTTGACAATGGTCTGATGTACCAGCTGTGATGAAGATGCACGTATTTTTGAAAAACTCTTCCTTGATATTCCAGTTTCCACAACCAAAATTCTTATATCTTCTACGACCGTTGCTGAATAGTTACTCAAGGAGAGCGTACAAAAAGGTAATATAGATTTAATATTTAAATCAGACAACTAAAGAGACATTGTTAAGACATTTAAGTCCCTAAATATCAAGAAAACCATAGATCTATGGGGTATCTCTGTTAAACTGATTAGCAATATAATAGAAGCTATTGCTCCTCTGCTATTTTATTAATTTTTAAAATGAACAGGCATCAAAATGTATTTGACGATGTAAACAATGCCCTCTCGAAATGTACTATTACATTAGAAACAATTTACTATAAAATAGTACATAAACGAAATGTATAATTTTACGAACACCCAACACGAAAATTGGTAACGAAAATTGTTATACTTTGGGGTAATGCTGCCGCCGCTGCAGCCGCTATCAATTCAATTTTTGTCTTGCAGAAGCGAGTATACGCTGAATCTTTAACTTAAAAATGCTTATGGGAAAATTTAGGGAAATTAATATATTGACAGTTGCGTCTCAATATATCCTTTAAAATGTAATATATGTCAAAAAAAATATTAATAACTACCAAAATCAGTGAATATTAATACTAGGCTGCAACAACATTAATCCTAGGCTGGAAATTACAGCACCTATTAACTAGATTGCATCGGGTCAGAAATTCTTTCATGGGTGGTAAAGCTTTTGACGTTCAAAAAATTAATCATATATTGTTATTTTAAATAAAATTATTTGAATTCGAATTTCGTCATTACAATATATATATATATATATTTTTAATTATCACATTCGGGGTGGAAAGTAAGAAAACAATGATGACAGATATAATACAAAATCAAATATATTCAATCAATATATGTAATCAATATATGTAATTGAGTCTGACTTACTTGGGGTCGAGGTATAATGTTGTCTCCAGAAGTGGCTGCTGCTATACAGGCCTTGCTTTTATTAGCTAACGCCGGTAAGTTCATTCGGTGATGAGGCCACTCAGTTAGCACCACATTCAACTGTAAATAAAGAACTTCCCACGACAACTGGCGACAAAGGCGATACAATGTAGGGTCTGATCCACTCCCTAATTGGCTTCTCGCTTCCCCATCTAACACTGATAGTAAAGATAGAGCAGTTCGCGCACATCCTGCTTCCGCTCGAGCCCTTGCCGCTCCGGACACGACATATCCAAAATCTTGTAAAAAACCACGAGGCAAAGAGATCAGGGCATTCCCTAAAGTACCAGGAGGTTTCCATGACGGGCTTATTTTCCACAGGGGTGAGGATGGGGCCATAGTTGCTAATTTCACTAAACACATGCGTACATCATCTGCTGTAGAAGCCTCTATGAGACGTTTCTTTAATTTCCCCATCTCAAGTTCCGGCACAGGTTTAAACTCAAAATCGGGCGTCTCCCAGTCGTCAGTCAAAAGTTCTCTAGGGATATCCATTGTTTCATCATCACTGTTATTTGGATCATTTAGTATTTCACTATATTGTGTGTTAGGTATCAATTTCTTTCTTATAGAATGAGCAGATTCACCCACATATTTTTTTAAATAGTCTTCCATTTTGTCGAAGGGTATTTTACATTGTGATGTCGCCAAATGTAAGAAGAAAATATTAAGACTTTCCCAATCGTCATTTGACAAATCTGACATTAAAACCGGGGCGAGAGCCCAAAGAAGCAAATCGAAAAATTTTACACCTAAAGTTTTGAATTTATTCAGAAAATCAGGATGAGTGGAAGGGATTCCACCTTCGAGAGAATATCTGACTGCATTGAGTGCTGATACTCTGTTTAAGAGATCCCTAGCTACAGTAAACGCTCCACTCGAAGCGGAACCCTGAATATCCAATTCTACAACCTCCCTATGGACCATTGGTATCTCTCGTGCCAAATTATCTGCTTGCAGAATGGCTATTATTCCTGTGTAGTGATTAGCGACAGACTCTTGAAGTTTCTGTAAAAGTGTTGGCTCCTCATTTAACAGTTCGTAACCGAGATTCAATGCTCTTATATAGCCTAAAATATCATCTTTAGTCACACTTGCATAGTAGAAGTTACCCCAAGGCAAAGACTTGTGTTTTCCATAACCCCTACTAGAAACTTCATTTTCAAGAAGGTTCATATTTTCCCTACATCCAAGAATATGTTGTTTAGCTAAATCATGTTGACCATAAAAGAAATAATTGTAGCAAAGGTCAAAATGTATTTGCATAGCTAACTCATATTGACTTATTATAATGTCTCCAGCATTCCATTTGTGATTTAACTCATTCGAATCTTCTGTTAAATGAATAAAAGTTTCCATGATAGGAACATTCATTCTTATTGGTTCTCTTCTGCCGAGTGCAGTGTCGTACAATGACAATACACTATCTAAATACTTTATGCTATGTATTCTGGATGATTCACACATTCGTAATATTTTCTCAAAATTTTGATTCATTGGATTAAAACTACCATCTCCTTGGATACCAGGTCTGAAATATTAAACTATTATTTAGAAGATTTAATGGCATTATTTATGCCACTGGTATTGAAAAAAAATTTGCTTAACTAAATTAAGGTAGTTATCTTAGTAAAAGTTATCTGTATATGATACAATGCATACTATCTCAGCTAACTTATATATCAATTAATTAATTTTAATAAACAAAAACTTACATGTGTACAAAGGCCAGTTTTGGTGATTTTGAATATAAGGCAGCTTTCACAGGAAACCGAAGCACCCATCTATGATATAAAGTTAGTGCAAATTGTATTTGAGTCTTTTGCAAAAGTTCTGGAGGTGTTTCCTAGTGAAAGAAATAATACAATACAAAATAAAGTTTTATATATAGGATATGTGTAAATATCTCAAATTTTACCAGTTGGGATGTTTTTTGATGCATATACATACTATATGCTACATAAAACATGAAGCTGGTACAATTTAATTTGGTAAGCTGACAAAATCTGGTGTTATGACAGCACTTATTTACTTAGGATCATTTAATAATTAAATGAAATAAAGTAATTCATTACTTGAGTGCGGATTAAACTCACAACCATTGTCTTTACAGTTGGACACTGATACTGGCCATATTATAATATATCTACAAAAAAATGTGAGTAGTAGTTCCAGCTAGATGTCAAGGTTACCCACCTGAGGTGGCACAGAATAAATTGTATCTGAAGCCATGTATACTAGATCTTGCATTAGCTGTTGTTGGATTTGTGGAGGGAGTTTTACTTCAAATACATCTAAAATAAAATAAAAATATAAATAATAGCTGTAAATAAAAAGAACACAAATATGTTATAAAGTTTAATTTTGTTGAATTACACAGTGTATACCTAAATTCCAATTTACTGTTGATGCTACCTTTAAAGCAAGAATTTTCAGAGCCAATTGTTTACGAGTGAGTGGTGAAGGTGTGGTCGCAGTTGGAGGGCTAGGTGGTGCATCAACATCAAGCACTCTTTCACTTGTTGCTTTCGAATTAGCATTTTTAGAATCAACAGTCAGAAATTCTTCTATTAAATCACATGCTGAAGGTTCTGTCAAAATGAATTGTATTAAAATATTTCAAAAAGATATCATACGTTATACTTTCTGTTTTTTACAGGAGTATACCTGGATTCGGCTTCGATAAATGTTTTTTTAGCAAATTGGGATCTAGTAAAAATTCAAACCACAAAATTGTATCAGGAGATATGGGGACTGTGCCTGGTCTCAGCAAGTCTACATCCATTTCAGGCAAATATATGTCAAGATAATTTAAAAGGTTACAGTATTATATAGTAATGGTTAAATAGATCAATTGTTTTGCATTCAAGCTTATTATTTATTTATTTGTTTAATATTTTTTTAATTTAAGATTATGTCAACTGTCATACTGCATGTCATTGTCATATTGTTTTTTTTTTTCAAATATTAGGTATACATACTCAAAATAATCTTTCTTTTACATGTAATCGTAGAGTTTTATTATTATATTAATTTTATAGTAACGTTTACGTTTTGCTTTAAATCATATTTTCAAATTATTTAACTATTCTCACTTTCTTATTATTTTATTTTGATTTATAGTTGTTTGTTTTTTCTCTATGGAGTGTAGAAGTAAGGAGCATCAACTCAATTCACCGCAGGGCCAAACAAGGGACCTCTGCAACATAAGGTGGCGCGACAAAAGCAAGTGCAATGATATTAAAATAGCACCTTAAACTATTAGAATAGATAGGATTTTGTATAAAAAAGTAAAGAAACACTTTTGTTTATAAGTCGTTTCCTATACAAAATGGCCCTTCTTATTTTTATCCTCCATAGACAAGTGAAAAAGTGTTCACCTGCAAACAACAAAATGCAAATTATTTTTTGTTATTGTAATTAGTTGTATTGTTAAAAATTTGCAATAATAAACAGAATGAAGCTATTTTAGAAAACATTATGTTTTTCATGACTTGTGCAGTTAAAACTATGCAATATTTAAAACCTTAATTAGTTACGTAGAAACAAAGAAGAAGTGTTTCTTTCCTTTTTTTCGTACCGTAACTCAAAAAGAAAAAAAAATAGTCCGTACAAGGATCATTTTGTTATCAATCTGTCTGTCTGTTATAATCATTTTCTCAAAATAGTGGGATGTATGATGATGATCATGTTTAAATTAATGTCAAATATGTAGGTCCCTAGAAACTGATAGTGGCAACAAAATTAATTATTTTAATTATTTCATCTAGACTGGATTAGACATTAGATAAAACGGCCGAATTTTTTTTAATGCAATATAATGGGCTCGTTCATATAAAATGAACTTTGACACATTGGTTTTACTAACTTATTTTTTACTAACAAAAATATTATAAGCGGCCGTTTATACTATTTAGCGATTTTGTTGATTAGGTAGGAAAAAAGCTGCTATCGAGAATGTAATTCTTTTGAAACATCGAAACATTTCAAAAAATAAAGGACTCGATTGGGTTATTTAAAAAAAGAGCTTGCATATGTTTTTTACTGTTTTATTGAAGTTTTTTTATTTTTTATAGGTATTGAAGTCTTCAAATTAGGTTCACGATAGTTACCTTTACTCCTATTTAACCCATTTTTTAATATGGGACACATCACTATAATATCTACGTACCGATAGAGCCAACTGCCAATAATCCTGATACTACAGTGGCTACATCTTCTTATACGATTTAAATTCATGATTAATATTTTCGAGTAAAGCAAGATCGATTTTCTTTTACTCTGGATCATTATTGTTTTTCTTCTTCTGCTATAATTGCTTATAAAAGCGAAGTCGGTCATAGTAAAAAAAGCCTTTCATATTGGGGGTAGATTTTGCGAGGTAATTATGTAGTAATCGATTTCTGTTCATAATTGTGGTTTTATTACAAAAACACGCTTTGACGCCAACTTATCCCGCTTTCACAATAGCCAATAGGAGAAGTCCATCTGTGGATTTGCCTTCTTCACTCAATAATCCATAAAAGTATTGAAAATTTATAGCCGAGATCCAAAGATACAGTGTAAAGAACTAAAATTACTTTATTACAAGAAAGCTACAAGGTGAATACTAGGTTCGTAAGAGACTTTTTCCTAAATAGAAGCTATCACTGTGATAATGTTATTAAAAACTAAAATATATATATTATGTTCATCATTCAAGGCAGGCAACGATAAAATTAAACTATCCGCCTAATTTTTTTAAATTATATTTTTTTTTTAAAAACAAATTCATACATATAAGTGAATGCAACGCAGCACTACTAGATTTTTCCTTTTATAAAGGATTATACTAACTCGGTAGTGCTTGATCTATACTCTTATCTACGTGGGTTTGTGATAACTATTGAGTATCGACATGTTAGTTCTTATCATGTTATTGACAAATAGTAAGTAGAGCGACGTTGATCAGCGTGAATTATACCATTAATGATCGACTAAGTTCCGGCTAATGTACATGAGTAGAAGATTTAGTGTATTATCTTTAAATTAGTAAAATAAAAAAATAGTCGGTATAGAAAATAAATGAAAGTATCTGTGATATTTAAGTGATTGGTCGTTTTTGTGACTAAAAATAACTGTATACAAGTAAGTTATTATAGATAATTATTTTTGAAATTATAAGTTTTACATTAATTTAACGACAAATAAGCATTCAAATATGTCTTTTAAAAAGGAAACTTTTTGCCGATAAGTAATTTTAAAACTAAAGAACAAATAACATATTTCAAAACACAAGGAATTATACGAAGGTTAACTATCACCAACTCTTACTTATCTATTTTTATTACTTATTTGAATTCAGTTATATTTAATGGACAATACAATCGTTAATATGATATATGACGATAATACGATTTTTACATTACCATTTTTTGTTTTATATATATATATATATATATATATATATATATATATATATATATATATATATATATATATATATATATATATATATATATATATATATATATATATATATATATATATATATATATATATATATATATCATATCATATCTGTGCTATATCGTAGATTATTTTGTTTTTATAATTATCTTCTATTTTTAGTGGAAAATAATTCATATCATCAAATAGTACAAAACAATGAAGTGAGCATTGAAATGGACTTGTTGCAAGTGGGCTCAGAACCTGTAGGTATGCGATGTCATTATTGCCAAGAAGACATAATGACGAAAGCTCACTATACTAGTACTACTAAAACACATATTTTTGCTGTAATATTAGGTGTATTTTTCTGGTAAGTAAATAATACCAATATAATGCAACAAACATGCTAGCCATTTTGGTTACTTACACAACCATTTGTATATAATAATAGTCTCTAATAGTTCTTATTCATTAACGTTATAATTATCTACCATCTAATTAGACACGAGTGTGACTAAAGTTGTGTTATTGTTGTTAACTTACATTAGCTTCCGATTGTAACTCATAACTAACATACAAAAAAATCTTTACAAATGACACAGTGAAAAAGTGTCTGTAAGTACGCATTAGTTGTGGATTCGATTCTCAATTGAAATTGCGCACTAACTTCAAAAAGGTTTAAATTCTTTGTTATATGTGGGATATACGTAAATGTAAAAAACATACCTAAATCTATATATATATATATATATATATATATATATATATATATATATATATATATATATATATATATATATATATATATATATATATATATATATATATATATATATATATATATATATATATATATATATATATATATATAAATATCTTGGTCTTATATGAATATACTCATTCAAGTATAGGCAGCTTTGTTGCTTACTATACAAACGTGAAATGTTTAATATAAACATATTACATAATGTAATAACGGAATTTACATTTTTAGGTGGTTGTGTTGTTGTATATTGCCGTACGTGACGAAACGATGGAGGAACGTGGAGCACTACTGTCCTATTTGTCGTCGGTTCTTAGGAATATATACTAGAAATTCTATTATTTAGATAATTACATTAATTACTAGATTACGTAATATAAAATATAGTTAAATAAAATTAATATAGTAATTGACTATTTTTGTAGGAATTGAGTATATTGTTGAAGCTCTTATTATTTTAACCGTTTCTTATTTCTATGCGTAGTACTTGTTGCGATTCGGACTTAGAAGGAAAATTTGTGTGGAAAAAGAGCGAATTGACATGTAAAGTTTATATTATTTTGATTATTTAATTAACAATGTAATTAAAATGCTTTTATTTATATTAGATAGGTAGGTGCATTATCTTAGTGTAACAAGTACATTTTGTTAATGTCAATGACGTTCAATCTTTTAGTATTTTGTTGATTAAAACTAATTTACGTACACAAATAAATTATATATATATATATATATATATATATATATATATATATATATATATATATATATATATATATATATATATATATATATATATTTATATAAACACGCCAATTCATAGTTAGTAAATAGCATATTGTACAATAATGATGCAAATTGGTTTATTTTAATCGTCTGTAACATATTTAGATTAAGGTCCATTTTAATGTAATAAGAAAAGTAATGTAAGTATATTTTATTATTTAGACTTTCTACGAACAACAAAATGTACTTAACAATCTTGTAATGTACTCGTAATTGAAATATGAATTTTGTAATTAAACAACTTTTAAAAATTTATAGATAAGATTTATTTATGTAGAAATACTTTGACAAAAATATAAAATATATCACAGAAAAGTCATTAATATTTTTATACACGCTTTCCAGCAATATATGCGTACATAGATTAGGCATAGGTATAGGGCTCTCAAGTAATAATCTCGCCAATGAAAAATCGACAGAAAAAAATATATATTTAAATTTTAGTTAAAAATCAACTTAAATAAAGTTAATGTTGTGGTGTAATTGAAATTACTGTTTCCAGATTTCTTCGTATTATTTTCAATATGAACTTTTTTCATAGATTTCCCTAATATAGCGTCTTTTATTTCAGTATCTTTGAATATCCCTGTTTCCTTTTATAAAATCAAATTAATAATAGGATTAAACTATTTAATATGTAGATAAAACAGAAAAATTATCAAAAAATATTTTCGTTTTATAAAAATATGTAAAAATGGATTGACACATGAATAACATTTGCTTTGCATTTAAGTGTTTTTACTTAAAAATATATTACTTCTAATAGCTCAATAACTTTCAATAAGAAACATTAAGCCTAAATGTTGTTCAAATCACGACGTGGACACTAGGACGGCATATGAGACCCGATAAAGGCACTGCATTGTGGGCAATAATGGTTGGCTGTTTTACATGACTTCATACAGTATGGCACGAAGCAACCGCAACAGCACCTGAAATAAAAAGGTGATCACTATTTAATATGTTCTTTATTCAATGAAATTAAAAGGAAGTATACTTTTATTCAAGTAAATAAAAGCAAACGTTGCATGAATTTTTTTAAATAAACTCCTCTTTCTTGTCTATTTTTCTAATTATAAGGATTTGTTGGTTTTGTTTGAATAATTTATCTAACATAACAATTCCTACGAAAAAAAGTAAGTTTCAGTTTTTCAAAGATTAACCTTAATCATTTTTGAAAAGTTCATTAATATGAGCTCTATTCATATCAGCGGTCGATGGGCTCTCATTATAGGCATTATGGGAATTGTACCTTATTGCAACGTAATGCAAGGTTCTAATTTGTTTCTACAGGGATTGAAATTACTAAAATAAGCAAAGGGTAAGCTTCTACATAAAAATAATAAAGAAAAATTACAATTAAAAAAATTACAACAAAGATAACTGTTGTGATTTTATCATAATTTATTTGGCTCCCGTTACCCGGGTCTATATTACTACCCATCTAACGTAGATATTACATGGCTATGCAAATATCTTCTTTCGTCTCTAAGATACATTAAAGATTTGTCTTTTACGAAAAGCGACTCTTTGTAGGTCGGTTTAAGTCAGGAGATAACAACAATAATAGTAATACATACCCAGCGATGACACAAAGAGCCGCAGATATGATATGAGTTCGATTATTAGATACGTAGTCAACCCTCGTTACTATTGACTTGCTGCACGTGGGACACATGGTGCCAGTAGGTCCTGGGCCAAGTTTGATGTGGGTTTGTTGCACTGTAGGGTTTCCTGGATTGGACGTGACGACAACTGTACGAGGAGGCACAACAGGTGCTTGAGGGGCGTCCGCAAAGTATGACGGCGGTGGAGCTGGGTTAGGTGGCATTTGTTCATACGGTGGCGGAAGTCCAAGTTTATTTTCCACTGTAAAAAAATGTATCTGCTTTCACAAATATTGTTTGAAGAAATTACAATACGGACAGAATATTTAGTAAAATGACAATAACTTTTTCAGAATATTGAATGAAAAAGTTGATGTAATTTTTTTTTCTTATAATAAAAAAAAGTTGCAAATTATTGTTTCCAAATTTAAATTTAAAAATTGAAATTTTCATTGAACACATTTATTTATACAACAAATATCTGTTCCCACTAGCGCTGTCTAGAAAGAGTTAGATTTTCGAGCATCTTAATAAGATTAATACAGGAATATAACATTTACTATTATTATACATTGGCAATGACGTAAGGACATTATCTTATTTTTCAGTACAAATTTATTTACAGTTGATCTCCCACTGTAAGTATGTAATAACGTGATTATAATTTCCACTGACTGTGATAGGCATAAAATTTAATCAGTTGATACAATATAACATATCAAGTTAATTATGTAATATTTTAGATGATAGGTATAACGCAACGTTTTTAACGTAACGTCATCGGATCAAAGCAAGTTTAGTCAAACATGCTCAAACGCAAGGAAATCACTCAAAATCAAACTTAATTAATGTTTGTTATATGATAAATAGAATAAAATTTGTATGATTAAATGCATTTTGATTAAATTTGATACTAATACGAATAGGTAGTAATGAATGACTTAGATTAGCATGTTTAATGAAAACGTAGGTTATTGTTCTAGTTGACCACATACATTTTGGGCTAGGATAGGTCTATCGAAATATCTACGAAATAAAATGATATAGCATTGTTCTTGTTTGTATTTAGTTATTTCTCATAAAGAATCTATCATCTAATAGTTACAGATTATTAAAATATTCTTACATTATGCTATACGCCATTTTTCTTTTTATTCATGTAAACATGCACCGAAATTTTTTTTTTTTAAATTTGATATTAAATATTAATTAATTTCTAGGCATTATGACGTATGATTGTTGTGTTGAAAGAACGATTAAAAATTGCAAGAATGATTCAGGGCATATCTAAGCCAAGGTTCATGAAAACGGAAAGCGTTAAAACCAGCTAATTTTTTTATTGTCTTATTTTATTGACTTATTTACTTAAATAACTTTTGCTAATGTGTTGGTACACGTATGTGTAGCAAATAATTCAAGTAGGTGCCCTTCAAACTAATTATAACGGCTTACTATTAACGTAATTACATATACATAAAGACTTGTTAATAGGTAATATAAATGCTTACTTACTTAAACAGTACCAGCTTTATATTCATATAATTTTTTATAATCTATATTCTACTTCTTTTCTTATGTAAAGGATGTTTGTATTTATAAATTATAAACTGGGTTAGGTTACTATAGATAACTCCATGTTTTGGAACTTATAAGAATAAGGTCGAGATACCAACTGTATCTGTCTGTTATACCTTAAAAACTAAACATATGCTGAGTATTATTAATAAATATAAATATTTATTGTAAATTAAAATTAAAACAGCAACTGTTACATAAGAAGATATTAAAAGTAAAGTAAATAAATCTTGAAATAATGAAATAAAATAAATTTTTACTCACTCGTAGCATCCATTGTGTAAAACCAACAACCTTTGCACCGATTTCTTAAAAGTTTATATAAATATGGAAAATTTCATTGATATTTCTATATTGAATTAAAATGAGATTCTATTTATACAATTCTTAAACAATCACTTTAATAATTTATATTAAGTTTCACATCAAATTTCTATACTAATATGCGTGGAAAACTTGTTTATTTGATGACGCGAGAAACGAGTATGAAGTGATCAGCGAAGTGAATGCACTCCGTAGACCGTAGTCCACACTGCGCGAGTTTCAACAGAGGCGTACGGCGAGAGCGAAAGAGATACTCTGAGCGAATGTGTAAAAGAGATATAAAACATGCGCCTGCGTCACTATAAAGTTACCTTTCTACCATCAACAGTTATAGCGTAGGATTATGTTGACAATTAATAAATGATTTGCAATTCGTGATTGCAAAGCAGGTTAGTTAATTTTGCACGTCGTTCCTTGTAGCATTGCGTCGGGTAACTTCCATATGTTGCTCTGTCAACCTTTCAGAGCATCTACTCTTGAAATAAGAACGATCTTTTAGACAATGGTTACGAAAATAAAGATTGTATATCTTACAGACATGTGAGGATTACATTTATAATAAGTACTCCCTATATTATTATTGCATACATATTGCTAATTTGATGAGACCACCCACCAATATTATGTCCTTGTGTACATATTGATATTTAAAATAGATTTTGCCGCAACTTCGTTGGTGTTCATTTATACTGTTTTCATTTAGATGTATAAATTGAGTTTAAATTGTTATTGCTTCTACCAGGTCGAGGAACCCTTAGTCAAGTATACAATACTGATACAAAATAATTCGAGGCTTCATTTCTGTAATTATCTTCTGTGGTAATCTAAATGAGTAAATGCTCTCATTACCATATTACCTTATTGGCTTACCTGTTATTCTATTTTTTTATTCATAGGTGGTGGATATCTCTCTGGCTCATTCTATTACATACTTTTGTATTTAGTTTTATCATAAAATGCCTACTTTGATCAGGTCAAAACAACACTGACCAATTTTTGCTAAGGAGCCATTTCCTTCTCTCTGTCGTATAGCTGTTAGACCAGGACATCATAAAGAGTATAATTAATTAATAATTTTTAAGACTAAACAACTTGATACAGGCCAAATATAAACGACCTTTAATAAAAGGAAGATGAATTAACAAAAGAAGAAATTGTGATGAACATATCGGAACATACATGAACATATAAAAATCAAAGTTTCGTATCATCTAATGTGGATCTTTACCACTACATCAGAAAATTTATCAAGCATTTCACCAAAACGTTGTTCAACGTGATGGACATTTTTAATGACAATACATTTAAGATCTGACGTGGAATTCGTAGAGACGATCGAAGGCAAGTAATGGAAGTATAAATGGAAATATTATATATCAATATCATTGGAAGTTGCTAAGCTAGCCCTGAATCGTGTTCAGGAGACGAGCATAATTAAAGAGAGCAAGATTTGCTGTGATAGATGTGTATAGTATGTGAATAATTATAATATTCACTACAAGGCTTTATTAAATCTCAATAATAGCGCCATCTATTTTCCGCATGTTTGACTATAAATCCGAATGGCTCAGAATATTTACTGAATTTATTTTGCTAGGGCGGGCGCTAATGTCAGTTGATTGGGGCGGCAAGATACTAGAGGGCAGCGTTGTGACATCGGGGGTGGAAGGCGGTCGGGGTCGGGGCTGCGCGCGCAGGTTACATAACGCGGACGGAGGCCGTAGGGGCGCGCGCAGCGGGTGCGGGGTGCGGGGCGATCGATGCGCGCCCGGGGGGAGTCAGTCGAGCGGCGAGCGAGCGACATGGCGGCGCGCCCACCCCGCGCGGCGGCCCCGCGGCCCGGGTCGCGCGAGTAGGTCGCCATGCGCGATGCGGTATGAGGCAGCGCCGCGCCCGGCGGGCCGGCCCCCGCTAGCGGCGCCGCCCCCGCCATGCGAGCGCCGCCGCTGCTGCTGCTGCTGCTGATGGCGGCCGCGGGCCTGGCCGTGAGTCCGCTCGCGCGCCTCAACCCCTGGCTGAGCGCGTGCGACCTGGAGGAGGAGGGCGCAGGCGTCGAGTGCGGGCACGGGCACGGCACGGCGTGCGGCGGCGGCGGCGCTGGGACGCTGGCGGGGCACGACGTGCGGCCGCTGTGCACGCTGGGGGCCGGCGCGCGAGCGCGGCGCCTGGCCGAGCTACGGCTGCGCGCCTGCTGCGAGCGCTCGCCCGCCTCCGCGCTCGACCGCAGCGCGCGCGCCGACGTGCTTGCCGGCGGGGAGCGCTGCGAGCGCACGCTGCGCGACCTCCTCGCTCTCGATGCGATGGTCGCGCGCGTGCACTGTGACTTCGCCACCATCCTCGAGCGCTATGACTGCGACCAGTCCTACTCTGTACACACGTGTAACGAGTGCCAGGTGAGTGCTGTCCTGACTCTCAGAATTCCAGCACGACGAAGCTATTACCAAGATTGACTAATTTGACAAAATTTTAGCTTTAATAATGAATAAGCGGAATAATATTTGTGTTTTTTTAAATAGCCCACATTTAAGTCTACGTATATGGCCGACGTATATAACCACATGGATGTGTTTCGTTGTTGGTCTCATTTGTAGGTAAAGGAAAATCAATTAATCATTTACTACAACATTTATTACAATAAGTAGTTAATTCCATTAAGTGCTGTAGACAGGACGTTTAAATCGTGTGACACTCATCGCTGGTTTGACGATTATATGGGTGTATCGATCCAGTTCAGTTACGCTTCTTTTGCTTACATAGATTATAAAAGAAAGATATCAAAAATATACCTACCTAACCATCATGTCACAATGAATTTAAAAAGTTATGTTATATTAGTATTTACTTATAGTATTACTTGACTACAATTGAAAAATGATTACAGCATCATAACTTGATTGTTTTCTAATTGACCTAAGATGACATATCTAATTAACAATTATGTATTTTATTAACAAGATGACATGTATTCCTTAACTCCATACATGCACCTATTTTTAAGGTATACAATATCACATTGAAAATTCTAAGGGTATGACTTTTGTGCAAACATCTTACATTTACCTTACAGGTAAAGTATATGTAAAAAATATCTAACAATAAAGGTTTTAAAATAAATAATATTAATTTGTACGAAGTATATTTTGTTAATTATCATTACATGTTTGTGACATATATTTATAATATTACTTCCCTAGAATCCAATAAAATTAACAAATTTAGGTCAAAATGTAAAATTAATGAGTAATATTATAATCGTCAGGTATCGTATAAGTTTTTGTAAGTAATGAATATGAAACCAGGTCCCTCTGGGAGACATTATGGCAAAGAACAGGGAACGGGCGGTGTAGAATTTGATAAATTACACACATATATCTGTCAATGACAGGCAAACACATTTGATACATCAAATGACTCAATTATGTTCAATGTTGTTACAGTCGTAATTATTTTTAACAAATATACCTACATAATCTTTAAATAGTCATATAAAAATAATTTTTCTTGGAATTGGTGCCAGCTAAAGCAGAAAGTTCATAGATAACTACCAAATACACTGAACTCAAAAACGGTGTGTTTTTGGGTTCAGTGTATTTGATAGTTATCTATTAACTTTCTGCTAACTGGCACGGACTCCAATACCGTATAACCGGATACGGATATGTAACTTGGTATAATTTGAGGTCGAATTATTTTTTGTTACAAATATTTTTTAGAAAAATTATTATATTTATAGAAAATGAAACTCATTATTTATAGAAATTGTGTATAATTAACGTCACTTAAAGAACATGATTACAATATCAGCTAGATTAGTAAAAGCTATTAAAATGTCTCGGAAAATTTTTGCAGCGTTGAATGCCGTGTAAATAAATATGTACAATCTCAATCAATCAAATCTGTCTAGATTTTTATATTGCTACATAATGTCACTTCTTAAATTAAGATTCAAGCGATTTCTATGATAAACCTACTGTTATATTTAATTATATCACATTTTTTCTATTGTAAGAATTATTGCTTATTCAAGTTTCATTATTTATAACATTATATTACATAACACAATATACAGGCATTACATTTACTCATATCCATATATAACAATCGAAACGATTTAAAATATAATAACCCTAACTTTGCCTTCTTACTGTTATGAAAACACAAATTGCCGCTCAATTACCATGTTAATTATAATTACAAGGAAAAGTATCAAAGAACACTACAGTTTTAATGTGCGTAAGTGCATTATTTGTTTATTTAACCATAATAATTATAAATATCCTGTGATTCATAGCGATCCAATTTCGTCTAACCATATAATTTTAGGAATTCATCAACATTTTACTGTTGCTCAGACAGCTTGAAAATTATTTTGTTTAATGGCGAAGATTAAATAATAACATAAAATATTATACTATTTGTATTATAACAGCTACTTATAGTATTGTATAGAAAGAACTTTCCACACATTGGTTAAGTAGTTGCTGCTGTTATTTGTCAAAAATTATTGTAAAACTAGGTCAAACTTGCGAAGATATCTATTGTTTGTAATATAAAATTTGTTTTGTTTCAAAATTTATTATATAATATATTAGTATTCGCTTTTTTATAGTAGGTACATTATAGATATTGCTCGTTAATTGATGAAAAACGTCAAAACTATTTTACAATTTGAACGTTATCACTAGGTTTAAAATAATTCAAAACTTATGCTTGGACAGACGGTCCGCCTAAAATTTTGCATATAGAAAATATTGGCCATAATGACATTTCTCGTACTTGTTTGCAATAAATAACTATTTCAATAAAATAAAGGAAAACAGATTTAGACTGTATAAATATATATATATATATATATATATATATATATATATATATATATATATATATATATATATATATATATATATATATATATATATATATATATATATATATATATATATATATATTCAATCTGTCTGTGGTAGATCATCTTGTATAGAAAATACATACGACGCTACGCTATACTAGTCTAATTCCATAGAATCAGCTTAATCCTTACTATAAGGACACACGAGGCCCATGGGCCTTTAGGGTCCTGAGGTAATCTGAGCCTGGAGTGGCCTGTAAACAACTATAACGTAGTCTTTTATAATATTTTTAACAGGACCACTGTGTTGTATATCAAGGCTCTGACATGTCCTAAGAAAGTAATTGTAATTGTAAATTTTATTTATTCGTTAGTCTACTTCCAATTTTCATTATTAATCATATACCAATACCAATACTAATCTTCATTATAATCGTTAACCTAATAAGTTTAGTTTATTGGCAAGCAATATTTTCTTGTTATTCTTCTCTTAGTAATAGCGATTTGAGAGTGCCAGTTGAGCAAAATTTACTTCGCTAATGTGACGTAGAATGGAGAACTCACAAAGAAAGACAATTACTCATTAGAAGAATGCATGTCTAAAAGAGATATAATTAAAGGGCAATATTTTTGTTTGGGTGGATGAAATGTGTAAAACAGGTTGAGATTTTACTATATCCGCTTTTTTAACTTTTCCCTCACTGCAGAAAACATACGTTAGGATTTATATTTATTTTTATAGAATTAATTAATTTATTTCGTTGTTCTTTTTCAAGGGGCTACTGCTTGAAGTATTAGATAATAAAATACATTAATATATACTAGCAATATTTGGCCATTGAACTCCTTCAATTCGTACTTCATAATGTGTTCATTAATATTTAAACTGATTACAAGAAGAAAGACATTCAATGAAAAAATTAAAATAACCTGGCAGTTTCTATGTTTAAATGGAATTATTGTCGAAAATGAAGAAAAATTTCTTTAAATAACATTTAAAATAAAAATTATATAATTTCTGTATTAGAACTTCTTTGATATTGGCTGTTACATGACGTTAAACATTTTTATATAGCCCACTGTACCTACGGTTAGAGTTATTTACAACGGGAATACGACAATTTGGCATACAAAACTTAGTTTTTTCCATTTGTCTCGATGGCGTTTACCTCAGAAAAGAACAGTATTTCCATTTGACCACACGGGCTAAGCTGCAGGTAAAAGCTATATTTAAGTAAAACTTAGCTGTATGTCAAAGGAGCGTATGTTCATCCTGATAACCAGACATAAAGCAAGAACGACAGGTAACAGATAACAACAGGCCGTTGACATCTCTGCACTCTAGCGTGTTACTGGCCATTTCCTATTCAAACTGATTACATTCGCAAAGCTTTTGAAACACAAGATTGCTTTTAACAGTTTACTGGTTCGTTAGCTTTGCTATTTAAAGTTCTATTATTATATCTATGAATTCCTAGATTACAACAATTCAATTCAATTCAATTCAAATACATTATAGCGATCATATATAAAACATATAATATTTTCTATTTTCATCTGTTAATGTTATATAAATAATAATTTTAGTAAAAGCTAAAATTAAAATAACTGTTAAGTCTTTGAAATCGAAGCCCTTAATTCTATAAATGGATAAAAAAGCCTATAAAACCTAAATATATATATATATATATATATATATATATATATATATATATATATATATCTATATATATATATATATATATATATATATATATATATATATATATATATATATATAATATAGATATATGTATATATATATATATATATATATATATATGATATATATAATATATCTATCTAATATATATATATATATATATATATATATATATATATATATATATATATTATATATAAATCTAAAAACAATGTTTTTATAAAACAGAAAAAAAGTCTTCCAATACATATACATACATAATTTGGTATTTATAAGATGAAGAAAAGGCAGTGTGAGGTAATTTAATATGATAAAAATTTTAACTAGTAAAGATTCTTATAATAAGTTCTTTAGTTTTAGCGATATTTAATCAAATTAAATAAAACAGTTTAACATAATTTTTGGTAACCTGATATTTCGAACACTTTGCAGTAGTCCGTGGTCTCGAGTAGACTGTCAACCGATTAATCCGGTTAAACTGTTTTATTTCATAAAGATTCTTAATTAATCGAACAGTTCAAGAGGTATAAAATAGATATAATGATAAGACTTATTTTGCTTTTAATAGCTTTAACGCCATATTTAAGTTTGGAAACTATTGTAACGTAAGCATAACTGTACACATGACACTTTACCATGAAATGGTAGTGTTAACCGTAAAATGACCCAGCTAATTGATAAAGAAACAGATCAGCTAAATATAAGAAATAAGGAAATGGCGTATTAAGAATTGTTTCTGCATGGAAACGCGACTGTTTGTGGGTTCGATTCCCACTCGGGGAGAATGAATAATTTTCATTTTCTTCGCTCTGGTAACAAGGCAAAGTGCGGCGTTAATTTCCACCACTAAACATGCAATGCCTCAAAAGAGGGAAAGCGAGTTTCTTAACACTAGGTTCCTACGGTTCCTTCTCCCTACCCTGCCATGTGCAGGATATAGCCTTGAGCTTATCATTATTATTATTATATGTTCATATTGTGGGTTCAGTCTCTATTCGAGGAGATGAGATTTAAATTGATTTTATTTCCCCGTTCTAGTAAAAAAAAACTTGCGTTGAGTTCCGTCAAGGGAATGTGTACAGAAATGCATGCAGCAGCTTAGCATGCAATCAATTCTCTGTTTTGTGACTGTGCAAAAAAAGCGGAAAGCTGGAAAAAAGAATTAAAATATTTTATGTGGAATTTACGGAATCAAGAAAATGAACACCTTGTTAAGGTGTTAGCCTGATGAGCACTTTTTATTGGCGTCTTTTGTACTCTTATAATAAAGTGTCAAACATCTGAAATATCTAATGTAGACCTAAAACATCAGCATTATTATTCGACGTGATGGACACTTATACATACATTTACATACATTTTTTTTATGTATCTAATAAAATAAGCTACCGCTTTCCCATCTTCACGTGGGAAAGTTAATATAAATTTCAGTCTATATTTCAATGATACCGGGTGATAAATGGACGTAGCAAGTACGCAAACGCAACGTGCGAAGAATGCAAAATGAAATTGCGAAATATAAAAAAATAAGTTATATATCAGCTATATATAATACGTATACTCTGGTGGATTTATAAAAATATTTTGATATTGGTTAAATAAAAGTTTAATTTATAAATAAATCTTATATGGATATTTAAATGAGTTTCCATTCGATTTCGGTGACGTTTTAAATACACGAAGTTCTTAAGCTGTTTGAAATATCACAATCTTTGGTAAAATGTTATCAAAGAGCTTAATAAATATTGAATTACAGTAGATTAGTCGATGAGTTCTGAAAGCAAAATGCAGTCTGCGCTTGAATGAAGTTTGTAGAGTCGCGCACACCTGCTCTGAATTTTCGAGAGTAAGACGAAGGATTTTTTAAGTTGTTTTTAATAATATACTGATAAAATTTATTAATTGTTCCTCCAGCGAGTTTTGAAAGATTCAAACTTTAATAAATGTGTGTGTAATAACATATTTATTTAAATATATTTCGACAGTAAAAAGTATTTATAATAGTATAGATATATTAGATCACTTTAGTCTATATTTTTTATTTATGATGGTTTTTGGATTTATCTTTTTTTTATACTATGTATATATACTATATTTTTTGTAATTTAAATATACTCGATGAACTCAATATAATTATGATAAAAAATATATAACAAGTAAATTAAAACGAGCTTTAGTATAGACATCTTGTCAAATAGAGCAGAAACTGTCTCTTCCAGTAAGATCTGGCGACGCAAGGAATTTCATTCAAAAACACGTCTCAGATTGAGGTTAAGTGGTAATGCGCAGGCGTGCTCAAAGCGCATGCGCCTTACGTCCATCCCGCAATGATTTCACCTTTCTTAGCACTTTGGAATTTTACATTTAATATCCAATTAATTTTATCACTGCTTACTATTCGGAAACCTTTATTTTAAATTAAATATGTTTAAGAAAAACATTGCTGTGAAATCAAGATGTAGGTTTCTTGGCATACATTATTTTTAGGCAGGATAGCCGCTCAATTTAAAACGGTGAAATGTCTTATGTATTATAATATATAGGTAGCATAAATTTAAAAATCGTTGCAAATGACAAAATGTCACTAACACCGCCACTGAACGCCAATTGATGGTATTTAGAAAATTGTCAAAGCCTTGTTGTTATGCAATATTTTTACGTAAGTCTAGCCTTTCCCTTTAAGATTATAATGGATGTCGTTTGAAAGTGTGTATTAACTACACGGCTATTGGTTCGAACGTCGCATAGAGCGAGTCAATAAAAACTGATTGATTTGTTTTCTGGTATTCCTCCTGCTACTACTTTTGGTGTAGTGATTTGTTTCTTATATTATTATTATTATTAGATCAGACAGATTAATTATTTTATTCATAATAAATATTATATATCATTTTATAAGATATGTAAAACACCTATGTTTGTAAATATTCCAAAAAGTTCGAATTCAAAAAAATCAAAAAGCAATGAAAAATTGATATGATCATATGGAGCACGTGTATGTTTACACAAAGAAACTATTTAAAAAAATACTTGTAATTAAGGGTAACCTATTCACCACTCTCCAGGATGTCCTACCAAGCGCTCGAGTACAAGCGATAACCTGCACGCCATTTATTTTTATAGGTAAATGAAGATTTTTGTTAAAATATTTACGATATTTTTTCACTTTTTACGCGTAAATTGTTTGTTTGTTTTATCATATTTTCAAATATATGCCATATCTTCGTTTTTTTAATTGAAATATAATTAACACTACAAATACTTGGCCCGTACCTTTTTTAATTTAAAATTGTTTTCTTATAATTAATATTAAATATATTATTTTTACACTCGTCTCATATTAATTATTACCTATGGCTTTGAGTAAGCGACTTGTCCATTATAACATTTTACTCGTACTTATTTAATTAATTTTATATTAGAGTTATTTTATTTTATATCAGATTTTGTATGATTATTTTAGCAAAATATAATAATCTATACATCAGTACATATAAATAAAATTGGAGTGTCTGTTTGTGAATTCAAAATAAGAGGTTTTCGAGTGCATATAGATATTTACACGTTAGTAAAATACAAGAAAAAATCTCCGTTTGTCCGAAGATAGAGGAGGTTAGGAGCAAGAGGATAAGGCTATGGAACAGCATTTAGGCTACTCTTTATCTCGGAATTCCCGCGAGAGCAAAATTTACGCTGGAAAATCACTGTTTACCGATATCGAAAAGTCCAGATTATATTGAATATTTATATTGCATTTATAATATGTTTTATAGACAAAATGATTTTAGAGGAAAATATAAAAAATAATAAAAAATACACACATACATATGATATAATATAAATATACATACATAACTTCGCAACTTCACTCGCTTGATTTATGTTCTTGGATTTACTCTAATGCATACATTAGAGTAAATCCAAGAACATAAATCAAGCGAGTGAAGTTGCAGGTTGCTAGTATTAATAATAAAATATCTTAATCTAGAACCAATATAAGTATACTTGCACACATTCATGTAAGAATTATTAATATATTTGATTTAATAGATTTGATATCAATAGTATAGGTTAAACAAGATATAAACATAGTAAAAAGTAGGCTAGTGTGAGAGGGATTTGGTGTTAGGATTAGAGCATGACCGCTAAGGTGGAAGTCGTTGGCTCCGTCGCATTCCGAATTAGCTTTATGACCACGTCATCTGTGCTCGTAGTAGCTATTGGTGTGTCGCGATATTGCTTCAACCGCGTGCGACACTATCGTGTAGCTGCAGCTGAACCGATTTGCTGTTCACTGCAAAGGTCACGCTGGTCAGATCCTAAGCCTCAGTCATGCTGAAGATTCGTGAAGATCGCCGGTAAAACATTTCGAAGAGGTTTGTTTATACTTTTTACTTTTAACCAAATTCCCTATACGTTCCGACAACCTCTCTCAATGGTCATCCCCTGCTTCCGTAGTGCCAGCAACAACCGTATCTCTATCTAAATAACACTGTTCCACTATGCAAGTTGTTTTACCAAATTCGGGAACACCGTTAACCCATTTTATCGTCGGTACCTTCCACATACACAGTGATGATGAATTTCAGTGTGCTATGTAGGTATAAAGCCCTTTCAAGCATTCTTTCCTCCAGCATTATCCGCGTGCATTTGGCGGGACTACAATAGGATCATCGGCAGATATGTTGCTTAAGGTATCCTATTGTTCTGGTTTCCTCTTCATTCAGCTCCACTAAGTCAAATATTGCGCAGTATGCTGCCAAATAAGTGCTCTTCATGCATACCGCGATGGTCTGGCCGTTATAGTTATTATTTATATATGGCGGCCCCTGCTTTTTTGAGTTTTATTCCCAGTATAGAGTATAGTATGACATTTTTATATTTTTGATAATTATATTGGAAGTGATTCATTCTTTTATAGTGACATAATATTTAACGACATTCATAAAAATGTACGCAGCAGCTTCACATATATATCGGAAAGTTCTGGATTGATTCCGATTACAACTGAACAGTTGGAAGTCGCCAAATTAATATGCAAAAGGTGCCAGTAATCAAAAAGAAGACATCTACCTGCATAAAAACATATTTTTTTTCGATGTTTACCATGGCCAAGTAAATTTTTATTTTATGGTATAACTAAGATTAAGTTACATTTGCCTCACATAAATACACTTATTACTTACGTTGACCAACATGAATTAATTAATTATGCTGGACATAGGCCTCCCCTAGGGTGCGCCAGAGATCCCGATCCTCCACCGGTCATCGGTCCATCGAGCTGGAGGGCGCCCTACACTCCGTTTCGCGGTCTCCACTCTAGAACTCGTCTGCTCCAAAGGCCATCGGTTCTTCGACAGATGTGTCCAGCCCACTGTCACTTCAGCGTACTTATCCTGCGAGCGATGTCGGTAACTCTGATTCTTTTCCGGATAACCTCGTTTCGGATTTTATCCTTTAAAGAGACTCCGAGCATAGCTCGCTCCATAGCACGTTGGGCCACTTTAAATTTGTGGACTAGACCGACTGTTAGTGTCCACGTTTCGGCACCGTAAGTCATGACAGGTAGAACGCACTGGTTGAAAACTTTCGTCTTCAGATATTGTGGTATAGGTGACGTGAAGATCTGACGCAGCTTGCCAAACGCTGCCCAACCTAATTGTATTCTTCGATCAGCTTCTCTCTCGCAATTGTTCTTACCAAGCTGAATAGTTTGCCCTAGGTAGATATATTCACTAACAGCTTCGAGATAGGAGCCGTCTACGTATATCGGGCCCGGCATGACGTGATTGTTGAACATGACCTTAGTCTTGCTCAAGTTCATACCGAGACCGACACGCCGCGAAGATTCACCCAGGCTTTTCAACATCTCGCCTAGCTGTTCCAGGGACTCTGCCATGATGATAATATCGTCAGCGAATCTGAGGTGCGTTATGTACTCGCCGTTTATATTGACTCCAAAGCCGGTCCAATCCAGGGTTTTGAAGACATCTTCCAATGCATTGGTGAACAGTTTTAGGGATATAACAACCCCTGCCTTACTCCCCTGCGAAGTTGGATCGCTTTAGTTTTGCACTTCTGGATTTGAACAGTCATTGTAGCAGCGGTATATAGACATCTTAGCACCTCAATGTATCTCCAATCGATATGGCATCGCTGCAGTGCGTCCAGAACTGCCCAGGTTATGTATGACTGGATTAAATTTACAGCACCTCACTGCTATAATATGCCTACATAATTTTTTTTCAGTTTCACGCTCTATCCCTGATATAGCATGATAAGCATATAGAATCTATTCATTAGTGTCAAAAATTTCCGAGTTACTGACCTGAGTGGCGGACCTTAATGGTGGGCTTTTCACACCTCGGTACATCATAGTAGTTTACTTGGCTAGACTACATGGATTACTCATTATTTTTTTTTATAAGGAATTTCAATTTATACTTACTCGTTGTAATATTAGATTTTTACGTTTACGGATTATAAATATGGTTTATTTTTTTATTTTTATAGCTTTAGCCCCTACGGTCCCTACATATCTCTTGCGCCACGTCCACTATCATTAACCTCTTCATATATGACCTTCGGGGGGTACTCAGGGTCCAGAAACTTTTGCCTCATAACCTACCTTTCTTACCATTCTTTCACTACTCATTCACTAACACTAAACCAAATACTAATTAATTCACTAACATCAAATAAACTATAGCAATACGATATATGTTCATAGGATCAAGTTCAGTTGTGTAACATAATATAAAATATACCAATCGGAACATAAAGTAAACACTCTTTCGTTCAAAGTGTTGACCCGTGCTGTTCGACATAGGAATTATTTATTCAGTGTCGAGGTTTCAAAGTTATAAAATAACTCAAAATGATAATAACATATAATAGTTATAAAATAAACGAGTATAGGAAGTAGTACATAAGCAAAATTTATGAATAACTAATACTACATATTGCTTATCACTTTGAAATGTAACTAAGTAGTATTTACATAAGTTGTAAGTAGTTGTAATGCTAATAGCTAACATTTATAAGATCTCTACTCGGTAGAAATTAATTATTTTAATTTTCCCACTCTGATAAAACAAAGCACGATGTTGAGTTCCGCTAAAACGAAAAATGAAATCAAAATGAAATTTAAGCCGAAAGCCGAGAATGAAGTGTCTTGAGCGGAAGTTGGACAAAGAATTTCATAATTTAAAATCTTATTTCGTACTATTATAGTAATTTTTTTTAAGTCATTTAAGGCATATTATTACAATACTAGCGACCTGCTTTGCGGCTTCGCCCGCTTAAGTAAATTGAATCGCTATTCTTTAGAAATTGTATTACCTACGACATCACATTGCAATTCTTCGATTTCCTCGGATTTACATCTTTTCGAATCACTCTGCCGAAGATTGGAAATCATATACAAAATGTATCTTTTCTTGCATGAAATAACTACAAATAATTTTACATAAATTAAAACTAACAATTTATATTCAATATTTGTAATGTATATGTAATCAATATATGTAATGAACATATCATCGCTTTTCTAATTTGTCTTAAAAAAATAACACAATATCCAATTACCGCTATTTAAATTAATAATCCAAATCATACCGACACTATTTATTTTTATAAACACCGGCATTTTCATGGTATGGCAATGGCAACTCTACCTTCTATTTTTAACATTGCCAATGTTTAAAATAATATTAAATGCGTTTATAATGTTTAAATTAAATAATATAAAATTTAAATGCGTTTTGTTTTTTTTTATTTTTTATACGGAAACCAAATTGACCGCCAGAATGACTATTCTATTGCTGTGTCAAAATTCAGTCGTTCTATTTAGTACATATCATAGTGATCCAAGGAATTTCACATTGAACTTTTTTTAATGAAAACTATAGAACAAAAAAAATAAATAAATATAAGATAAATAAACATTTCTTACATAATTGTTAGAATGAGATATATATTTTGAAGTGAAACTTCTTTGCGCACGTGAGTGTAATTTTTTTACAGATGAAACGCAATAATGTGACACGTGATGTGGGTGGACGTTTTTGCAGTGGAAGTGTCCATATAAAGCGATTCCCAGCGGGTTACCGTTTTACAAATCCTATAAATACATTTATAAGCAATAAATATCAACTAATTATTAACTAAAACCTAAAAATAAAAATAATTTGTATTAATTTTGGACAGTTATTATTTTAATTATAATTAAATTATATATCTTCCTTTTTCAATGCCTCTAAGTATTGGAAATCTAAAGCTTTGGAATAGTAAATATAAAAAAAGGAATATTAAACGAGATTTAAAAATTAGTTTGCCAAACATGTTTCACTTCTGACCTGTGTACTTTTTGTACGCACGCAGATTATTTTAATATATTTAAATGAGAACATACTAATTTCTTAGTATTTAATACTTTATATCGATATTATTATTTGTTAATATTTTATTAGTAAAATTTTAAAAATATTTCTATCATAGACTTATTTATTATATTAGATAGGATTTTAAGCTATCAATAGATGACATTCTATAAAAAAAAACTTTTTTTTTTTTTTTTTTTATTACGCTGGGAAATGCGTTTATGCAGATGTACTGTGGGACTCACCGGTAAGTCCAGTCCTACCCACTAAAACCCAGCGGAAACCCTCTCCATCTATATAAGACGTCGCAGGATCGCTTGCGCATGCAACTACGACGCCTCGATGGAAGGCCCGCCTATCGCAGGCCACCGTCACTTTTAGGGTCCCCTAGGGCACCCACAGCCTTGACGACTTGCACAGGCGTTCCTTTAAGGTTGGAGTAGCGCATAGCGCATTCTCCTGCTTCCTGGTCTACGGCGGCGAAATGGGTCTGCATTTATGCGGGATTCGCGCACTCGCTCCGCGGCCTCTTTTAGTGAGATGACTGCCTCACAGAAAGAGACCATTGCAGACCAGTTCCCCTTACTATCCAGCATGGCTCTTACTACACTGGATAAAGAAAGATCTTGACCCACCACAACCATCAAGGCATGGCGCTGTGGGGCCCAAGCGGGGCATTCAGCCAGAGTATGATGTGCCGAGTCGACGGAAGCATCACACTCATGGCAAACCGGTGACACTTCCCGACGCGCAATCTGGTGCAAGTATTTGCCGAAGCAACCATGCCCTGTCAGTACCTGCACCAGCCTGAACGTCAGGATTCCATATTCCCTTTTTACCCAGCGCTCTAGGTAGGGACGGATTGCCTCTACTGTCGCTAGGCCTGCCACCGGGGACCCAAGGTCCTCCCTCCATCGCCGGATCAGGGCTTCATCCGCTCTCCTCCTGATCCACGCAATATCCTCCAGCGATGGTCGTACGCCTCGTGACCGTTCGCTCGCACGTAAAGTGTGTACTCTAGCAAGCACTTCCGCCTGTAACTCCCACGGTGGATCACCCGCCAATAGAGTTGCCGCTGTCCAGGACACTGTACGGTACCCCCAAATTACTCTCACTGCTATGACCCGTTGTGCTTTCCGCAAATGAGCCCTGTTGCGAGCAGTGAGAGAATCCACCCACACGGGGGCACCATACAGAGCCATTGATTTCAACACACCGACATAAAGTTGTCGGCATGCGAAATCTGGCCCTCCGATGTTTGGTAGAAGCCTGCTCAGGGCTCCAGCGGCGTTCAGTAGCTTTGGTGCAAGCCGAGCGAAGTGCGACGCAAACGACCATCGTCCATCCAGAATCAGACCCAGATACTTCATCTGGGGCCGTACCTCCACTTCTTGCCCCTGGATGCGCAGAGAAGACTCACGTGGGGGACCCCTACGCGGGCCATGAAATAAGAGGACTTCTGTCTTAGACATAGACCCAGCGCCTCGATGCGGCCTATTACTATATTAGTGCCGGCCTCGGCCAAGGCTGCGGCCTCCTCATAATTTGATCCCCGGGCGGTGACAAGAGTGTCATCAGCATAGCAAATAACACTTATTCCGCCGGGAAGACGGCAACGAAGAAGCCAATCGTACCCGATGTCCCACAACAACGGACCCAACACAGACCCCTGTGGAACCCCACAACTGACCCTTCGTCGACTAATCTGTCCATCCCTTCCAATCCATATGACTACTCTGTCCCGGAGGTAGTCATCCAGCAGCCGCCGGAGATAGAGAGGCACCCTATGGTACCGAAGGGCCTCCCTTAACGTCTCAAACGGCAAGCTGTTAAAGGCATTGACCACATCTAATGAGACGGCAAAAAGAACATCTCTTTCTGCCGTCGCGGCCAATGACCGAGTCTTCAGGGCGTTCAGAGCGTCGATGGTTGACAGACCAGCCCTGAACCCGAACTGAGCCTCTGAAAGACCCGGACCTACCTCCTCTAGGTGCTGATTAAGACGAGAAGCAATGATCTTCTCCAATAATTTACCAGTCTCATTCAGCAGCACAATAGGCCTGTATGCGGATGAGGAGTCCAGAGGTCGACCTTCCTTCCGAAGCAGGTACAGCCCACCTTCTTTCCAAATCTTTGGAAACTGCCCAGTTGTGAAGCACTTGTTAAAGAGTTCCCGCAGATTAGCACCTAGGTATTCCATGATGATATTTAAAGCTTTCCCTGGAATACCATCAGGTCCTGGAGCCGTTTTTTTGGCCTTGAGTCGCCCGAGCGCCAAATCCATCTCCTCCTGCAAAATCAGGGGAACCACTGACATCCTTTCGCAGACTGAAGAAGAGGTCATTCTAGGCGGAATGTGTCCTGATGGCTCTGGGAACAATTGTACCACAAGACTCAGAAGAAAGTCCGGCGATAAGGTTCTAGTTAGAGGGGCGCCCGCCGCACGAAGTTTATTTCGCGCGGCTAGATATGGACGTCCCCACGGATCCTTGTTTAAGCCCACTAACATAGCTTGACGAGCCTCAGCTTTAGCTTTCCTAATAGCCTATAAAAAAAAAGACTAAATTATCTACTTATCTCTAAATGTCACTATACAAATTATAAAAAAAAATATTTGTATTTATTGCTGTGGCATCTATCTAGACTGTGAAAATAAATGAAGTATTTTTTTATACTGTAAAATTTCTGTTATAAAATTCTACCATGTTGCTTGCTTGCGAGTGATCGATGGAATTTAACTGTGTCTGTTTTTTTATTCCTATGGAGAAAAACTGTCCTTTATATTGCTTAAGGCTTCAAGCTATTAGCATGCCACATTTAACTCACTTCTTTTCAGTAGTTATCATTTTCCGGGACATGCATAGAATACCGGGTTAAAAACCATTTTCGGGATTTCAGGACATGTTGGGACTGTGAGCCATTACCTTACCAAATTATTTATTCGATCATTTCATCAATCATTTATTTTGCGTGTTCAATCACGCATTTACGCGTGACCAAATAAGCAGTCAGAAAGACACACATAAATACTGCTAAGTGGGTTTTTAGCTTCTATTATCGGTACATTAAAAGACTCAATTTATATAGTTGTTAAATCTATAATAGTTGTTAAATAAATAATTGACTTATCCATCCTTTTATTATATATAGAGACTTATTTATTAACAAAATAATAACAAGTTATTGATACCTATCTATTGTAAATATAACTTTATAATAATTGTTATACCTTTTTACGTTGAAAAGTAATTATTTAGTCTAAAATAGTTCAATTATATAAATAAATTCTAGTATTTGCTGTAAGAATACCCGTTTAAATGTGGGAAGAAAACTATATAAGCAAATATTACGTGCTTAATTACCATACATGTATTTTATTTTGGAAACTGTGTTCAGGAAACAAAGCAAAGCATGCTAAATAATAATAAATTTATTATTAACATACACAACGTCTACTCAATAATATGTAATTGGCTCATGAGTTGCTGTTAGAAAAAGCTTTGTAATGCACTTAAGAGATTGTTAAAGTTTCCCGAATAAGAAACTGTATGTAAAACATGTCTATCTCCAGCAAATAGATTATGAGGAAAAAGAACTACGCCCCGACAAATCACGATATAATTGAAACACTTCTAAAAATAATTTAATTCTTTTTTAGTAACCAATAAAATTCAATTCGTCCGGTGTAAGTGTAAGATAGGCAAATTGCTTATAGCGCGTTGACGTTCCCTCGCCGGAAAGAGTGACAGGGCGACAGGGAGTAAAGTTTCCTGTTGAGAAACGATCGCTTCCTATAGCCACCGTCCCCGTGACGCCGCCCGTGGTTAATCTTATAGTTGACCTACATACCTATGCGAACTATATAAATAATTTAAAATATAGTTACTATTTGAATACCTTCATCTGCCTTGTTAACATCTAAACTAAATAAACGAGGATTTCCCTTACACCAACGATAACATTCATGCAAAGTCCATGTCCAAAGTATTGTCGGCCTTTTATAGTTTGTCTGTGTTAATATATATGTAAACATATATATTTTAATGTTACGGTAAAATTCTGCAGCTTTTCCACTGTGCTGAAAAATATAGCAAATTACCTATCGCTACTTTGTCATATGTTGCATTTATTTCTTAGTTAAAACACAAATATTACTTACTTAATCTTTTTACTGTATTATTTGTCTTGTAATAATAACTTATATGAAAAATCATAGATATCACGATTTTATGTAGTTATTGGTAGGAAAAGATCGCTTTCTAAACCAAAGTTCCATGCCGTCGCCCAGAGTTAAATTCACATCGTGACCTACTTTCTTCCGTGATCTATATAAGACCCTCAAATATGATTAGAACGGATTGTTGAATATATTATTATATAAAATCTCAACAAACGTCTTATTGTTTAAATACCTCATAGCCTAAATTGTGTTTATTATCATTTTCTTTCAATATACTTCAAAAAAGAGTGATTTCTCAGTCATTTGTAGATCGATTTAGTAATTCCTTTTCCTTTGAAGGAGCAGTAACTATTTTTTTTTATTAAAAATATGTATTTGCGTTGTAGTTATTGTCTCCTTAATGATTAGGTGTTGTAAGATATCCTTCAAATATGTTATAAAAGGGACTTTGTGTACTATCGGATTATTCAGGTGTATTGACGATGGAAAATGCATTTTCTTCTCAGCTCCTATGTCCAAGCCTTTGTACTTCCCCATGTTAACTGGTTCTACTATGTAAAGATTAACAAGTAAACTAAATAAAAATTACTTAAAATTAAATTATTTTATGTGTGGTGCCGATTCATGTTAAAAGTAATTAAAAAATATCGGTCAAGCACGAGTGGTACTTGCACAGAAAATCAAACTTCTAAGTCAATGCAATCAAAAGATATGAGCGTTTATACTTAACTTTTTTTTTTTTTTTGAATTTAGTATGAACATCACCGCGTATTAAAAACCTACTAATACCTACTATCTAGAGATTCTAGATAGAGATAACCGCACTTGACTGTTATGTATTTTTTTAATAAAGCTAAATACTATACAAATGGAATATTTTGGTTTGTTGAAGTTATATAGAATTTGAATTTCACTTTTATTTAAGATTGTAAGAAGTTGTAAAAGCCATCATAATTTTTGTACTCTAATACTGATTTTAAAATATTGCTTACTCTTATATTTCTTACAGTAATCTTTCTAATAATCACAAACTTGAACAAAATAAAAAAGTAAAAAATAAAATGATTTAAAAAATCTTTATACCGACTTACTACTAAGCTACTTTTTAGTTTTATGTTTAAGTTTGTACATATAACAAAATTTTAATCATTATTTTTTTTTTTTTGTTATTTATAGTTTTATTATTATTTATTCTCAATTACTTTTCCTTTAGCTTCACGCTTCGCTTCTAGATAGAGCAGAAGCAACCTAATAGTGACACACAAGTGTGAGAGTACTCCCACTTACAATGTCATATGTTGTTGTTAATGTTGAGTAGCTTAACTGAACGTTGCGCTTTGTCTTATCAATATGGAGCAAACAAAATTATTAAAACGCTTTCAACTACCACAGTGTTTAACCACTCAACAAGTTTAATTTACAATCGGTCGCTGTCATGATCTAGCTGATGGCGTTTTGCTGAAAAAGTACCCAAGATCCGATAGTTTATATGTCGTGGGCGGATGGTTGAATGGGAGAGTTGAGAGTAGGGCTGGGCACATCTTGAAATAATGGGACTTTGGGATTTGGCTGGCCATATCGGGATAATTGGTAAATAATAGCACCATTTTTCTCGATACTCGCAATTTATCACTGGACCGATCGTTGCATCCTGTTTTCGTGCGCTACGTTTGCTGTAAGATAACAGCATTACATACACATAGTGGTGGATTAAGTGGTGGATCTTGAGAAATAATGTTTTATAGAGAAAATAATTTATTTAAATAATAATTAATTATTTAATAAAATATTGAAATGCACAGGTCTAGCTTAAGACCGATTAAGAACACTGGACATGAATTAAATCAAGGAATTTGGTTTGTCAAGGTAAAGTAAACTAATAATTTGAGTAATCTATATATATACAAATCGTTTGATTTACAATTATTATAGTGACATTTAGCGATCAGAAGGTTATTTAATAGTTTTTGATAGAATGTCATCTATTGGTAGGTAACTTCAAATAATTATAAATAAATAAAATAAATATAATGTGCTTAAAAATCTATAATAATATTTTATTATATCTGTCAACAGATGTCGTTATTAATGGAAATAAAATTTTTGCATCACGCTTGTGGGATTTTTTTATCTACCTACCATATCTACCATACATGAAATTGTCGTAGTACTCCTGCCGACCTATTCTGGCAGGAGTTCCCCAGGGCAGTATTCTGTCCCCAATTTTATACACAGCGTTCACGGACGACATTCCGGTGGGTCAGGACGCTATGTTGGCCTTATATGCCGACGACATTGCGCTCCTGACCAAATCCTTGAACGCAAACCACGCTGCCATCAAACTCCAACGAGCGTTGGACCTCCTGCCGGACTGGCTGATGGAGTGGAGGCTGTCGCTCAACGTCGCGAAGACCCAAGCCATCGCCTTTGGGGGCAAAAGAAAGCAGCCTCCCCCTCTGGGTATTCATAGCACGGAGATCCCTTGGTCCTACAACGCCACCTACCTAGGTGTGGTCATTGACAGGCGTCTGACAATGACTGGCCAGGTGAAAAAGGCCAGAAATGCTGCCAGGGTCACACTAAACTTGCTGCGGCCTATTTCCGGGTTTTCTCTGCAAAACCAGAGGTTTCAACTGGCTGGGCTGATTGCCCTGACAGCAGCTAGCTCACCTTTTTGTTGCTTACCCTCAACCCAACAAAAATGAAAATTTCTGGGCCTAAGCCCATCACGACGACACGCCCATATTAATGGGCGTCGGCAGAACCCACGGCCAGAGGGCATTGCCCTGATGCCGTTTCCCCTCTCCCCCCCCCCTCGGGGGTTGAGAGAGATGATATGAGTTAACTAACTTGTCGTAGTAATAGAGTATAGAAAAATAAATTCTGTTCATGAAAGATTTAAAAATCTATTAAGAAGCCAAAAAAACTACACAGTGGATTTTTTGTCTGTATATTTGTATTGAAAAATATTAAAGACCAATAAAGTCAAATTACTTTGATTACTGGTATCTACTCAAGAGTGACTAAATTTTGACGCTATAATAGCTTAAAACTTAAATCAACATATAGAATAGCTCCTGGAGTTCAACGAGGTTTCCGAAGAAAAAACATAGCAAGTGAAGCTAAATTATATAATAGATTTTGTCGAATAAATTACTTTTTTGTAAATTGAGCATTATTTAAGTTCAGTTAACATTTATAGTATAATAATAATTTTATTTTTTTTATAATTTTCTATACATTATTAGTAGTACATTTGTCAGGACTACAATAAAGAACGCCAAAGAAGGGCGGTGTATTTAAAAATAAAAAAAATATCGGTCAAGTGCAACGGCAAGTACTCGCGCACCGAGGGTTCCGTACCTATTTCAAAATTGTAGATATTTCGATTAGGAAAACACTACCTATAGAAATTGATAAACTTAAATTTGCAGTCGTATCCACTCATTTTGCATGAAATTAACTGCAAATATAAGTTTGCAATGGTTTTATTCTGGGATCTATAAATTAAAATTTTTCGGTCTTTTCCTTTGGTTGTACTGTAATCTCTAACTTATTGCCAAATTTCATACCTCTAGGATGACGGGAAGTACCCTGTAGGTTTTCACCACGCGACGATTTTCATACAAAATGCAAAAAAAATTGGCATAAACGTTCATATACTTTGATTGCGTTGACTTTGAAGTTTGATAATTAATGTGCCTCAAGATGTCTTGACAGATACAGACAGACGGACAACAGAATGATCCTAAATGGGTTCCGTTTTTTTCTTTTTAGGTACATTGATTTTTAATAATAGACAAGAGTTATTCGAAAAAGACAGCGAGAAAATCGAAGAATTGCATTGTGACGTAGGTATAAAATTTTAAAACGAACGCGATCTAGCTAACATAATCGGGCGAAGCCGTGAGCGGGTCGCTAGTTCTCTAGAAATTAATTAAAAGTAGTTTCTACTAAAGATTTCATCGACGTAATTTCGAACACTGCAATTCGGACACACAAATAAATAATATGACCAAGCGTTACTTGCCTTATCGTCATACGTTAAGTGTGTTATTAATTTGGCTTAGCTTAATTTGTCCAAACATACCACCGACAACATACATATAAATTTTTCAAATAATTTTTCTTGTAAATTTATTTTATCAACTGATTCTGTTGGACATACAAGTAAAAGTAAATTTATTTTATTGTTTACCTAAATAAATTTAATTTAGTTTACTTTAACACTACAAAGTATTCAGTTAACGCTTCTTATCTAAAATCGTGACATAAAACTGCTATTTATTCAGTGCATTGGTGCTATGGCTGCCAGCTTGCTCTCCTATTACAATTGAGTCCGTTTGGAGTGTTTTTACTACGTTTCAGTGTTCGCATTTCTAACGTTTTAGTTTTTCTAAGCTCTCGAGATAAAACTATGGTATATTTTTTGTTTATTTGGGCTTTGGCAGTTCTTATCTTAAGTTACATCTGAAATAAAGTTATTTTACTTGTAAATTTTCGCTTAAAGTATTTACCTGCCTGAATAATAAAATACGAATGACTAAATCTGTATTGAATTTTTTGTTACAATATGATTAAGACTTTCACGAAACTTTCAGAGAAAAAAGCTACTATTATAACTGTAAATCATAAGTCCAAAAAACAAATCAGTGGTGGATGGCTAGAAGCATAAATATAATGCAGAATATACATTTAAATAGAAGCAGTCGTTCATCAATTTATATTGTAAGATAAAATGGAATAAGCGGAGTGGTATCTCTTCTAAGGGTAAAAGTCTCTTTTGGCTTGTTTGCGCGCTCAAGTGTCACTTGAGATGGAAGCAGAATAGTTAGAACAAAAATATTTATGTCATACGCTCCAACTGAAAAACCACTTCTTACTAACCTACACCTTATGTGCCTACCCACGGGTGGCATACATTTTAGCTGCGAGTTAAAATTAAATATAAAAACTAAAGTTCATATTCACACATAATATTACAATTTCTTCGCATAATGCATTGTTATAGTGGTATAAAATATACTTGCATTTAATTTCAAATTGTTTTTGTTTGGCATCTTGATATAGTATACTTTAATTATTTTATTATATTATAGGAATGCATATAAAAATGAATGAATATTATAACAATATTAAGAAATGAGTTCTGATGATGGGGCAAGGTTTCAGGCCATCGGTGATTGGGGCTCCAGACTAAGCAACTTCCTCACATTATGCGCCGTTTCAAGCAACTACATCATCCGGTTATTGATCCAACAGCCAAACAATAACCTTCATTATAGAGCCGTTAACTGAAATCACTATCGTACAATGATAGTCGTATTGAAATTCCATATAGCAGGGCATTCTCTTGGGCCAAGTTCAAATATATATACTTTTCTTTATATACCTTGGCCACATTCTTATCGTGTTGGATAACAACGTCAATTATTACTTCACGTCACTCCAATCGGTCTACTAATACTATATCAGGTATATTGACAATAACATAGGTATCAGTAATAATAGGCGAGTAGTGTAAAGCAAAGCTACGCTACAAGCTAAGTATTAAGCCATATCTTTTTAAGAACGGATACATCGTAATACTTATTGTACCGTAGTTATTGTAGCGTCGAAGAGTTGCTGGTGAATTATCATGGCTACTTTTTATGATTACTTGATTAGAGACAATAAGTCTAAGGGACGGACACGTAGGGACTCACTCGACAGGATCGTTATGAAAAAGAGTTTGCTAGACGCACTGAAAAAGCTTGGTGGAACTATTGACCTTAAAAACATCTCATAAATGCGATCTTTCCTATCCTCACATACGGAGTCCAAACTCCTTAATCTAAATATATAAAATCTTGGCCCTTGATCAAATTGCAGCATGCTAGGCGTTGAATTAGCCGGCTGCACCAGAAATTCAACACTGCGCTCCAGAACTCATATTACAGACGTCTCTCAAAAAGCTACAAAGATCAGATACGACTGATCAGGCCACGTCTGTCGTCTAATGATCACTGGTCTAAAATCACCACTAATTGGACCCCTACTGGGAGGTACATGTTGTCAAATACAGTATCAGATAGGTGTTTCACCACAGGCTTGGTAATGTCACTTTAATAATTATTTGCTTTCTCATCTTGACACCTTGTTACAAAAATTAAGCAAAGTGACCTTGACATGAAACTATCCATGTATTGTGGATACATGGATAGTTTCATTACACTATCCGGATAACGAGTTCGCAAGACTTTCCATTTGAAGCCGGGACATCCTTTTTACTTTAGACAGAAACTGTATTGTTGTACTGTGTCTGTTTTAAGGATCCTCTTATCGGTAAAGAGAATCTTCCTGGCATCATGTCTTCTGAGCAGCATTGGACACAATGTTCGAGTCGCAATTTCCGAAGGTAATAATTCAAGAAGTGAACTATTCTACTCTTGTACGCCTTTACTTTGAGATCATATTTCAATATTCTTGCTAAAATTTGTTTATTTTTTTGTAAAAGCGCCCTTAAAGAATGACCTGCATGGTACATTGTAAAATAAATAATCAAGAAAAATATGACCGCATGACATCCGGTCGATAGTGTCATCTCTATGAGGATTCTTCCAAAAATCAAGCACTGAACAATCTGTAATTATTGAAATACTATTTTATTTACAATATAGTTATTTAGAATATAACCTAACACTTTTAAATATTACCACAAAATATTTTAAAATCATAGAATTGAAGTATCTAAATGAAGTATGGAATCCAATTTTTACGTATATTACAGTATTTTTGAGTTACATTTCAGAACACGGTTAATGACTCTCGATTTCTTGAGCAAATGAAAACAAAAATCGTTGTAGTGTGCTCGTTTGTTAAAAATGCTCTACCAATTGTGTTCGAAAGCACTTCGCATTTGATTTGCATCTGCACAGTTATATTCTCTATAGACAAAGGTTGAAATTTCAAAACCACTCACGTAAGGAAAATGTTGGAATTTCAATAATGTATAAAAGTTCTAAAACTCATTTGAATTGAGCTTCATTCTTATTTTAAAGTACTTATGCCGTTCTTTTTTTTTCATCTATCGTATCTTCAACTATCTTATTGAATAAATGTTAATAAAAATGGTTCTCATGATCGCAACATTCAAAAAAACCTAATATGATAATAAAAGTGTAACATACTCGTTTATATATGATAGACTTTCGGAAATAACAATTTGTATTCCGTTGGATTGTATTAGTAGCGTATCCCTATCAAGTGTGCCTGACGGAAAGGTGTGAAAAGACTCTTTAATGTATATTCGTCAAAGATTTTTGCCACCTTCATCACTATTATTGTAAATGTTTGCATACATTGAAAATATATACTTATTTGATATTTTATCTTATATGTTATTAAATAATCACTATAAAAGAAATACTTATATTACCATGTAGTAAATTCAAGCTACGTTAGTTTCGATTCTAAGCGTGGATTGCAGGATATTGAGATTTGAGTTTTGCAAGAATTTAATAATTGGATACAAACTTTACGCATAACAGAGTATACTAAGAACTTAGAACAGAACGGAATTTAGTGTTTTCCTACTTTCTGTGTTCCATTTGCTTGTCAGTCTACCTTTCAAGGCTATTTTTCTCAAGAACATAACACATTTATATCAGTAGTTGATTCTATACAAAATTAGTACCGACAAAAATTGGTACGGAACCTTCTGTGCGTGACTCAGACTCGCACATGACCGTTATTTTTTTCTTATTATTATCTTTATTTAATATAATTTTTATTTCTTTTCTAAAACTGTATTAAATTATTTAATCACAGTTTTTACAACCTTTTATACCGTTTATATCTTGTACTTGGTATTCATAAAAACCAAATTTCACTAATTGGGATAGGAGTGGTCTAGAATTATGAGAGGTCGCCGAAGCTGCACCAATGCCTCTATATACTCATGTTTATTAATGTATTGCATAAATTACTGCAGTACCATTTCAGCCCGAAGGAAATCACCAAGCCTCATTGTGTATGCTCTGGATGGATTCCGTATTGATACGAGTTACGGCTTCATTGCGATTCGCTACTGTTCATATCAGCAGATTCTTAACGTAATATTGTATGAATGTGGTGTTTCAATAATATGTATAATAAAATTACTATTGTGTTAAGATTTAGATAATAGGTTGTTATTTGTTTAACGTAAACGCTTTGTGAAACACTAAGTCATTTTAAGATCAGGTGAATTTTATAAATATCGAAGATACCATATAATGTATCTAGTAGTATCACAATACTAATAATATTTTGTGTCTTGTTGCACACATTTACTCAAAGTACTCTGTAGTATTCTGGTACGTTTTATCTCCTTTAGAGCGTATTATATTTCATTGCGTCTTACCATCCATGTCGTTATTAACCTAATGGATAAAGTTATGAGCAACATTTGTCCCGTAATTGTCCCTTTTAAAAGTATAAAGTAGCGAGAAAACTTCTAGAGTGCGCCCGCCACATACTTTCTGGCTTTATTCAAAGCGTCGGCAATCGTTTAAAAGAAGTTTAAACTGGCGCACTGGCTAACAGTATGTAACGTGAGCCGGCGAAAGTTGTTCATCATAATTAAAGGCCAGCAGCTCGGAAAATTAATATTCTCTTTCTGTGGTAGTCGGGAGTTAGGGGTAAACTTACGGGGTGGGCACTGACAATATTCATAACAATATTATGTGGCCTTTAATGAATCTCCTAATTGCACTATTATATTGAGTTGAAGTTCAGGATATTAAATCTATATCAAATTTGGGTATGTATTTTATATTATCATAGGTAAGGGGATGAAAATGGACAGTGGTAGGTCTATTATTATTTTAACAAGCAGCAAAAGTAAAATTGATACAATTTGTTTTTGATAATTTTTTTTACGTACTTCTCGATGAACTATTCGTAGACGGAAATGGTTACGGTTGCTTCGAGCTTCATGGCTGGTTAGTGCAAAAACGAAGCAATTATGTAACGACGTCAACAAATTAGTGTTTGTGCTGGCAACGAGCCAAGCACGCGGTGCGGTGGCGCAGGGCGGGACGGGGAGTCAAATGGTGATGAACTGTATCGAGATATCGATAATAAACTATTATACGACAATCGTATTGCATTGAAAGTTTTCAAATGTACTTCGATAGGATTTATTGTTTCATTAATGAATACTTTTTATCTTATTACAATGGAGGATCTTAGATTTTTAACAGACATTTGGCTTTGTCCTCTATAAACAGCGCAAAGTGCTGACTAGGCCTGAAATATTTAATTCTAAGGAACGTACTTCTGATATTAAATAAAAACAATGAAATATAATAATATACAATTATCTGTAAAGTGTATTTGCTTTGTAAATTACAATAGCAACAAAATAAAATGAATAAATGATCAGCATAAACAGATGGCCTTAAAAATCCGGAAAGTCCTCCTGTAAATTAGCAATTTGCTTAGTTGAATCAAATGCACCAATAATATTAAGTAAAATCCTAAATATAATTCACTTTATAAAATGAAATAGAGTAAAACATTTAAAAAACTATTATTACAATATTTTTTACAAAAAATTTAGACCAGTGTTTATAACACTTCAGTTGACTGTGATATAACTAATTAGTTTTCGTGTTAAAAATCGGATTAAGTCGCTCGGTAAAACCGTCCGCGTCGTTCCCATATTAAAACGTTGCACGATGTGTACGTAAGGCATCCGTCGTGCTTGCTTAATCCTGCTTAAGCGGGCTTTATTTATTACGGTGTTTTAATATAAGTTTTGTGATTTTTAAAGTATTTACCAAACTGTTACATTAAATTGGATTAGCCTCAGTTTTAAATTTAAAGTGAATTCAGGTTCTAAATATATATTAAAATACAACTAAAATTCATTATACATGGCAGGTATCAGTTGAACTTTAAAAATGAAAAATATCATACGAAGTCGTTTGGGAACGTTGAGAGGATGAAACAATGGTAATAAAGATCTTTTGAGACACTAAATCGGAAAGATGGAAGATTGTCAAGTACATGGCATGAAAACTCTCCGATGAACATAATATACATACCAATATATAGGATCTACCGCCTTCGTTTTCTCTCCAGGTTAGATATGGGAAGGAAACAAAGAACAAAAAGAGATAATAATAAAGCAACACATAATTTTTAAATGTAGTACAATTGCTTCACAATAAATAGAAATACCTACGTAGATTCCGTACGAAGCGCGACGCATAGGTCATAGTTGTTTAACAACGTTCGTAGACCACTTGCTTTTGTTAATAACTATTATATTCCGCTTCGCCTGAGTCTGTAGAGGTCTTAAATATACAGTATTGTTACTTGAAATGAAACATTGATGTTGTGTTGGTTGTATGCTAACTGTAACATTCATAGCCATTGTTTTTAACCCTGATAGATTTCCACTACAGTGATTTCTTCTAAATCGACTAACAAGAGATTGCTATTTTTGAAAATCCATTATTTATTTTTAACAACATTGCATATTAATAATATGCAAAATAAAAATGCATATTATATTTTATTTTCAAACTTTTAATATTTTACTTAAACGAAGAGCACGTTCAAACCATAATTAATTTTGTTTTGTATAGATATATATACATTTTTATTTAATTTAATAAAACAAAGCTTATCGTGTTGTATGCAAATATGTGATCAATGTGTCATTTAGGAAGGATGATTCCAAAAATTCCATTTATGATTTAGCCAATTAAAAATATTAGACAAATCCCACAAGCATATAGCGTATTAGCAATAAGTTAAGTATAGAATAATTTTATATCTATATCGAGTCGTTCCGTTTGAGTTGAAATCATAAAAGTTGTTCTCATCTATTAATCCACGGCGGAGCGGCGCGCGGGCGGGCGCCGATCAAACAGGCCGGGAATCAATATGGCCGCCGCCCGCCCAGCTGATCCGTGACCTCTGTGCCGCGCGTCCCGCACGCCTCCCTTCACCCGCAAACAACGCTTCCTTACGAACTTTTCTCAAGGCGACCTCCATATATTGTTCTTCCGTGATCGATTTCGTTTTCGTTTTTTTAATTGTTTTATGAACGTTGCACATTAAAACTGATACTATTTTGTAAATAAGTATGTCTTATTTTTACTTTCAGTTGATGTTTAGATTAAATATATAGTAATATATTTTTATACAATCAGCATATTATTTATTTAATTTTTGTATATTTAGCTTTGAGAAAGTAAAACTTTGTTATTGTTTTAACATTTAAAATCTTACACTTTAAAGTATTACCAGGTGCAATAATATATTGAATAGTTTAACATATCTCTTTACTAGCAAACATAAAAGTGCTCGTATAAAGTGCAATTTTATAAGAGTTGTTATTGTTTCTGTAAATATTCTCTTAAAAAATACTCAACATTGAAAAATAATGGATGAGAAACATACCACGGAGCATTCAGGAAAAGTGTGATAATTAAGTGATCGTATCAAAGAATTGAGGGTCTGTGGCCAATGTAACTATGATGAATAAAAAATGTTGTTATAGTCCAACGTAGCCAAGTAAAACATGTAATGCAGTCGAATGCAGCGGCAGTGCAGTAGTGGCTGCAGTCATTGTATCTTTCGAAAAGATTATGTTAAAGTATGTTGCATAATGTATAGTTAGAATATGTTAACATTCTATATATATATATATATATATATATATATATACATATATATATATATATATATATATATATATATATATATATATATATATATATATATATATATATATATATATATATAATATATATATATATATATATATATATATAATATATATATATATATATATATATATATATATATATATATATTTGATTTGCTTAATATTTCCTAAAAGTCTGACTATGAATGCTCATCGTATTATCTTTTATTCGGGTGTAAAATGGGTAACCGTATTTTATGAGTAAAAATGTTCTATTCAGCTTAAAAGTTAAATAGTACAAAACGTATTTTTAGATGACCTGATAGCCAATGTCTACTTCATCACGAGATCGATTCTACACTCGACGCTATTGTGTGAAGTGCCTCAGCGCGATGTTGCTTAAGTATTTTTCTATTCAGACTGATATGAGGCTGTCAGCGTAAAACTTAAACAAGCATTCAGATAATTATTTGTTATATATGTTGAATATTTTTCAAAAACCTTTTTTATATATGGTGAACTCTTAATAATTCGTCAGAGGTATATCACTTTTACAATATCTTATATATTAATAACGTATGCCGATGTTTGTCCCAGTGATCATGGGAGCACACAAAAAATCGGCTATGGTCTCATTTTGAAGACATTCAGTCAATTTACTAAATTGTTACGATGTAATAAAGAATTAATTTTAAAGAGCGGGAAATCGTACTGGTCGATTAGAGAAAGGCGGCTGTAAAAAATACAAATGAAAAACGTACGAACCTACTACGACATAGAAATCTGTTGAATAATCGAGAAGTTTTGCCGGTGACACACTAGTGTTTTTTTGACATAGATATGGATATGTACTTTATAGACTAATAAAATTAAACTACTTTTAATTAATAATATTTTACGACTATTAAAATTATACATTTCGAAAATTATTTATTAAATATAAAGCAAAATCAGTGATATTTTATTTAACTTTAATAATAATGTGTTCTAAATCTCTAAATAATATTTAAAAGCGAAATTATAATGATTTAATAACTTTTGTACGTAGTTTTCCTTAGATATTCTTAAAGACACGAAATCATTAAAACAGTAGTTAAATATGTTCAGGTAAAAATCATATGAGTTTTATGTAAAGCATTGGCCTAGTTAATGTTAAAGCTAATACTTTAATTAATAAACAAAAAAATCAAAGTAGCTTCTCAGCTCGCAAAAGTTCACGAAACTTTGGTTACAGCTCGTGATGTTTTATAATAAAAAAATGTAGGCAATTAGTAACTTAATGTTTACTTTAATCCATAAATATTTATTTTTATGTCCATGCCCATTTTATAAAAATTAAATATGGCTGTATTTCATTTCAATTAACAACATAAGACAATTCATTAATTAAAATATTTAAAATTTTATAATTTAAATAAAGGTTTGAAATTTCGTATCGTTTTATTTTTTATAATTTAAATAAAATGTCGAGAAAAGGGATGTGTGTAGGCAATTAAATGATAATAGATGCTTTATTATTTCTTGTATAAGGTTGTGTCTTGTCCGACATATTTGTAAAGTCCTAAAAATATTCGAATAAAAGTTAAAGAGCTACTTTAGGTAAAGCATTTTGTCATGTTTTCTCGGACTACATATATTATTATAAGGGAAATCACGTATCAAATAATAATATTTGATATTTAAAATATGAATTTTACTGTGTAAAATCAACAAACGGCTGATAATTTTAACTAATTTTGGGTCCATCAATCAATCAATTAATAGTTAAGAAAAGTTGCATAAAATGCATTTACTTTTTTAAGTCATTCATTTGGAAATGAATGTTTTCTTAAGAGTAAGGAATGTGTGTGTCTAGTAGCTGTTAATGTGTTTTCGTGGGAGTTATAATTACTTACTCTGACTTTATTAGTTAAGTGGATAGGGGACTGCAGAGATGGTAAACATAAGGTGTAAAGTTTTCCTTAAAACTAACCACTTTATTAATTAAAGTGAAATGATACAAAAGTGACATAAGTATCAAAATATCAAATACATATAAATTCGCGTAGCCTATGCAAAAACATTTAGAGGATTAATCATTTAATGTTGTCCAACATTAAATGATTAATCCTCTAAATAACAACGTGATCATTATGAAATAATATGTATTACTAAGTATTTCTTTTATATTAATAAAAATATCGGTCCAGACTTATAAAAGTTGGCAAACTTAATTTTAATGTAATGTGTAGGTACTTAATTTAAATATCATGTGAAATGAATTACAGGTATAAGCTTATTATTTACTTTTTCTTTACTTTTACTGTAAGGTCTCACTTCTTGCCAAATTTTCATTTGATTGCGTTGTTTTTGAAGTTCGATATTTTCTATTCTCAAAGGGAGTGTATAATTGCACATTTCATTATAATTTCACCTTGTTACCTTCACGCATTCTTGATAGAAATGATCTTAATAGACGACCACGTTAAGTTCCTTACGCCTACCCTACTTACTATACGTGGGATACAGTGTGAAACTGAAAATTAAAAGCATATCATATAAACAATCTTTTAAAACAAATGAAGTCATTAATTAATGTTGAAAACATGCCAGTACGGAGTGTACCACAGGGGGTGGCGTATAGCTACACGTGTCGACAAGTTAGATTTAGTGTTCACGGCTTGTAGCTGAAATCTGTTCGTTACGTTGCTAATGTGAAAGTTGTGAGAGTCTATAAGGAATTTTATACGGAAAACTTGAAGTATTCTTATCAATGATGACAATTGAAGCCAACTGTTAGCACAATGGTTATGAGTTTGATACCTACTCGGGGTATAAGTTATCTTAATTATATCGCTTTGATGAGACAATGTGTAACGTTGAGTTTCGCCACTCTACACGTAATATCTCGAATTCTGGCGAAAAGTAAAGTCTTGATATAAAGGTCATTCTGCCTGATCTACTACGCGGTGTATTGCGTGAAGCTGAAACAAATCTTCATGTCTATAGTCCCCTTGTAAGACAGAAAAAAACAAACTTCAAAATCAATTCAATCAAACATATTTATGCTTAGTTATTGACGCATATTGCATGAAATTCATCGGAATTTTATTGGAAATATATCTGTAGTTGATTTTATACACAATTAGAGTATACCAGCTAAATATAAGTTGCACTTCCTATTGAAATTGTTACGGAACCCTAGGAGCGCGAGTTCCATTTGCACTTGACTGATTTTTTTCGTCTATCAAAATAATGTGTATATATGTACATACATACCTATACATAGTAATTCGTTGTAAAATTTACGTTACATACGTTAAAATTAACGTTAGATACTAATTTTACTTTCTAAATAGGTAGTAGCCAGATCCCTCCTCTCCTAGGGTGCACGTAGACTATATAGTAAAACTTACATTTTACTCAATTTGAAATGCGCCAAACGTCCGTACCATGCATTGACAGGCATACTATGCTATGCTATCTCTGGCTACCCTGATAAAGGATGAAGCTAAGTAATTGAAACATTGGCTACCCTGCAATATGTGACTTATGTCACAAATGATTTTCATTCGTACGTATAAATTTGTTAAGTTGGTACATGTATATCCTTTTCTAAAATGCGTTACGAGAGAGAAGACTTCGTCACGTAATAACCGTGAAGTTCCCTCGAGAGTGCTCACAATGCGGCCTGCGCGGATTACTCGTCAAACAACTCGAAAACTCGAAATCCATATTATTCACCTTTTTGATACACTACCCGAGAGAGCCCAAGTGCCCCTACGGAAATGTACGCTCGTAATAATGTATTTATTTACTACAATATTTTGATACTTATTTATGTCAAAAAGTTTGAAAATTATTAACTCTATGTTTAAATTTATTACTATTCCTACTCTTTATTTATCTGTAGGTACGGATATAATACAAATGTTAATTTAACCGTTATAATAATCAGAATCACTTACAAAAATGTAGCAATTAATGTATCATAAATAAATTATTTTATCGAAAAAATATGTTTAACAATATAACAATCACAGTATCTTCCAGTGAAATTTATGCTCTCAATAAATTTCTGAGAGTGAGAGCTGGAAGGCCAGACGCCGCTTGACCCAAAAACTAGAGAGTCCGATCACGACGATAGCACGTGCCTCCTGCCTCTGTCTGTGTATCGCTTGCTTATCTAATTGTGATCCATTTTATTTGTCATATAGATCATGATACAAACTGGAAAATCTATTTTATTAAAAATGAATAAGCTATCAGGTTAACATACATTTTCATTTCAAAACCTTGTTACTTTTTAAATCTTGTAATTTATCATCGAAATTGCCTTCAGTATGATGGACTTGTAATGACCTCCATTTTAAAGTATAATACTTTATCGGACGATGGTATAGCGATCCTTTATAAGTGCTTACGATCTCAAGATTCGAGTTTCTTTTAAATTTTCCCCCAAGTAGGTCTCATCTCAAAAAGCTTTACTTTGGTCCATTACATCTTAAGATTACATAACTGACTAATTTACGTACGCGGTAATAATGAAATTTAAGTAACATAATAGAAGAATAAATCTTGTTAACACAAAAACTTACAAATATTTTTTAAACATATGTTATTTTAACAAATATGATTTTATGACAACATAATAAAACAAAATTAAATACATAAGTTCATTCAGTTCAGTTCATTTTGTAAGAAATATTGTTGGGAGAATTTTGCAAACTAAATAAATTAGATTAACATGGTTTGTTTCTAGACAACGTATAATTATCGTATTATCGTAGCCAGATTTTAACGCGGCGGTTGTGTGTGTGGAGAACGAATTATTTGAATTTGTTCGCTCTGGTACCAAGGCAAAGTGCGGTGTTGAGTCCCGTCACTCAACACACAATGTCTCAAAATGCGGCGGAAAATTGGTTGGTAGGTTCCCTCTGTCCATCTTGCTCAATGCGGGCGAAGCTATCTATTAATATCTATTCCGTTCCAGATTTAAATCCGCACCTTTTGGAACGATCATCTAAGTTCTGAGTCTGCGTTCAAATTATTAAATCGTTTTTAAAAATAAATTTCTTTCCTTAACGTGAATGTGGTTTAAATATACGATGTATCCCACACATAGCAGGTTAGGCAGAGAGAGGTTGAAGTAAACTAGTGTTAAAACACTCCGTTCCCAACCTTCCGCCAAGGTATTGTCCTTGAAAGAAAAAAATCTTTTTTCCTATATAATTAATCAATTTAAACGAGAAGAGATTTCCATTAAATGATAGATTTTTGACATACGGTCGCTACGACGCGCCGCCCTCGCCCTGTAGGCTGTAAAACTTGGGGCGGGGGCAGGGACATTGACCTCTCTCTCCCACACACTTGTAACCGTATACCGTCACTGGACTATAAGCCTTAATCTGTATAGTATTAAGGTACACTTTTTCACATTAAATAATAAGCCATAAGAAAAATTGGTACTCCATCTGAGTTTTAGTCAAGAATTGAAGTGAGTGTGAATGATATTCTCTGGGTTCAACAATTTGGCACTAGCTCCAGTATACTCTATTCTATTATTTTATATACTCTACATTTCTAAGTGGGATCAATTTAAGGTATAATAAAATAGGTATTTGGTATATTATAAGCATAAGTTAGATTTTTTATGTAATCTTAAAAATATCCAGTACATATTTTTAACGAATTCGTGCACTATATCCATGGATTATTCTCGCATATTTTTCTTTTCTTAAAGCTTAATTTCATTAAATTAAATTTAATAATTATTAAATAAATTATCACCATTAAATAAATATTTTGCATTTTTTACTATAACAATGTAGTATATGAAAGGTACTTAGCATTCAATCGATCTACCATGCGGGCGCTGGGCTCATCGCGTTGTAAGGATAGGAGCTCAATGCAGTGCCTTGGATTTGCGTCCCAAGGGTATGTTTAAGGGCCTCGTTTTGAAATGCACATTAACGCTCACCTCCACAATCTGAGCTCCTCTCTCAACCTAGCCAAATTCGAAATTCACTAGTGCCACCTTCGAAATATGTAGACAAATTAACTCTTAGCATATTCCACTGGTTTTATTTCACACTGACCAGTTAGTTCGTTAGTAAATTCGATGTTGAATGGTTAACTTTGAAATTACGATTTTTACGGCTATTTGTGTTCCCCGTAACTGTGAGTTATTACAGTAAGATAAGTAATTAAATATAAATGCTTTAATATAAATAGCATATAATATTTATAAAAGTATAAAACATCCATCGTGTGGACGAGACGTGAAAGTACCGCGGAAAGTGTCGTAATGAATTTGATTTTCCTTTGTTATAAGAACTTTATATAGATTTCATGTCACGTATTTCTTCCAATCACTTTATAAATATTTTAACAAAATTAACGAGTACAATAAATTACATGCAAGGCAAATCTAGTGTTACCGTACAAGTAGTGTTACCTACAATATTGAAAAATCTAATTACAGCTTTAATTATCGGTTCTGCTTAACAAAATGTTTTACTTTTACTTTACGTTAATCTCATAATCAATCGACAGAACGCGGAGACAAAACGCGGCGATGTGTTCCGCCATTCTTGGCCGCCCAAGGAAAATATAAATTCCCCCTGTCTACCCTGCTATATGCAGGAAATAACGTGAATTATTATATTTTTTATATTGACGATATGACATGTTTAGCAACACGTAATGTCTCGAAAGACGGAAAGCGGGGAACGGAGTGTTAACACTAGGTTCGTTCGTACGGTTACGGTACGTTCTCTACCGTCCGCTCTACCTACCCTGCTATGGGCGGGATACAGCGTGAAGCTATAGAAAAACATATTAGCTATAGTGACCTCATTAAAGAAAGTGCAGCAATCCGTTGCGTGGTTTAACTCACTGTGTCGCTAAATAATCACTAGCATCTCTTCCTTTAAATGCGGGAATGTATTGCTTCCCAACCGTGTAGATGACGTTTCACCAAATATTAACTAAGTGTATGTACATAGCATGGTTAGATTAATTGACTCGATATGTGCTACGTGCGGAACAATAACGTTGATGCAACATTAATTGATTACTATCTGTGATATCAATTATCTGGTTCGGATTTGCCTGTCACATGCTCTGTTGGCCTCTAGATGAATACGCTTTTGTATCCTCTGAAACTATTTTTTACTATGTAAGAAATTTTATTTAGTAATGAAATATATCTACATATAATTCATTTACTAGCATTAACTAATGTTTTGTTATTGAACTCTTGGAGTTAACACCAGTTATATTCATTTGAATAACATTTTCAAATATCATTTATTACAAAATAATTATTTCTAATAATAACTTATTATAAAAATATAATTATAAAATATATATATAAATATAATTATAAAACATGTATTATACACAATAGATTTCAAAAGTTGAATACCCATATAACGGTTTGATTGAACCTTTTCGTGTACTCGACTATGTATTGTATATAAAGAATTTCGTATTAACATAAAATAAATATTTTAAATATGGGAACAAAATAAAAATAAAAATAAATGTTTTTATAGTTGCAACACAATCTTGTTTGCAATTCTTCTTCTATTATGTAGCAGTGAAAAGCTAAATGTGTTCTTAGCACTAAACTAGAGCGACGATACATTCACAGCCTGTCGTTTTAAAACTCTAGGTAGAGCACCCTTTGCTTTATTAACGGCAGTTATACGTCTTTCCACACCCTTCTCACATGTTCCAACGTGGCGTAATACAGTCACCAATTAAACAATCTCTTTTGTTTATTCTGAAGAATTTATGTTGCCATTTTTCTTTGCCACATTTTTATTTCAGTAGACTTTAACACTATATATATATATATATATATATATATATATATATATATATATATATATATATATATATATATATATATATATATATATATATATATATATATATATATATATATATATATATATATATATATATATATATATATATATATATATATATATATATATATATATATATATATATATATATATATATATATATATATATATATATATATATATTCTTTTATATTTCATTGGAAATAAGTGATGAGTCGCTATTTACGATTTTACCGCATAGGGAGAGTTCTCGTTGGTGGACTTTGTAACAGAAGTTCTTGGCAAGTTGCCTCGGCTTATTAATTTTTAATATCATGCAATTTTGCTGAATATCAAGCATATTGAGAATGGACATAGGTCCATTGTTTATAGGTTAGTTTAAAATAGGTTCATAGTTTCAGTTCAAAAAAATAGTTTTAAAATATAATAATGTAAATATCAAGTCACTATAATACATAATCTGATGGTATGGCTCATAAATTAAATTACTAAAAACTAATTAAAATAATATTTTACTTTATATTGTTCATAAGGAATTTTAATTATTATAATTGTTTTTTTTTACTTTTTTGTATTTAAATTTTATCATAAATCCTAAATGTTCTGGAATTATTTCTGAGGGTTAAAACCAGATTAATGAGGTATAATAGAGACGGGTCACGCGGCGCACGTGTCTCACGTGGCGCACGGGCCTCAGCCCCTCTATTGATTGCTTATTGCAGCCTTATGCGACAAGGAAGGGTTGGAAAGAGTTTTTGTGTTGTGGTCCTTTCTTTAAATGTTATTGGCTCGTTGTACCTATTCAAATAAATTTAATTTTTAAATAAGACTATAATGTTTGAAAATAATGTTTTGTTAGTTTTCAAAAGTTCTAAAGTATTATGATTTTTTTACAACAAACGAAAGAGAAGAACGATAAATATGAACCATATCATTAATTGAAATTGAAGCTTTGTACATCAATTGAAATTATTACTTTTTCATAATTCAGCATTTTCTATAAGTTCTTCTGCTACGTGTAATAAGATTTAAGTTTGAGTTATACATTGAGTGACAATATTATATGAGTAAAAGTGGGAGGTAAAGCATTATGATTCTTGACTTAGTTGATATTTAAATCTCTTAAGTGTCATTTGTTATACAAGATTCTAAGTGGCCGGTGGCGCCGGTGGCCACATGAAAATATCATTTATCATCATGATATTTTCATTTGGCCACCGTCGAAACTGGAGTTAAAAGCAATGATATATGTAGATCTAAGACACCATCTTAAATTTTTAAATCTTTTATTAATTTTTTTATATCGACTGTAAATTGTAGCAACTTATTACCCATTCTGATACTTCTTACTGTTAAAGTTTAAATATCGTTTCCATTTGCTCATAGATAGAAATAGAAGCTGACTCAGGCAACTCGCTGTCATGTGTCGGCGTACCTACATACGTAGATACGTTGGTTGTTTCGGCCTGCCAGAGTGGCACAGAGAGGTCGAAGTTTAGTCCCTCATATATTCAGTTTCTCGCAAGACGATGCATACTTAATACTAGCGCTCAGTAACTATTACTTGACACTTTCTAAAGGAGTCCCAGGCGTAAGTAATTTAGAAATTGAAATTGAATTGAGTTTTATTTTTGTTAAATACTTACTAAATACTTATCTATTACCTAAATAGTAATAGTAATGGTATTTAAAAACATTTTAATAAAAAGAACACCGATGATAGAAAAAAAGTATTATTTAATCTTGAGAAACCAGATTGAGATTGAGATTTTTTTACATTATTATGTTTATAACTTCTCGCTTTAATTCGCTAATAATTACAAACCTACATAGTGTCAAAAATTCGTTTCCCGATTTGGGACTTCCATACATTATGCGTTGAGTGACGGAACTTAACGCCATGCTTTGTTACCAAATCTGATCTTCAATCGTCGTGTTAACAATAAAACGTGTTGCCACTGTGCCACGACGGCCCATTTTATTCTTTTATATTATATTTTAATCATTAACCAACTTTAAAAAAGGAGTATGTTCTATGATCGTATATATAATGTGTAATTTTATTGTATCTATAGCACACGATATCTTAGTCATTTGTGAACCGGTTTGAGTAATTTAATATTTTTTGAATGAGAATACTCCTGAGGTTATGCCATTGTTACCAAGTAAGGATCAAATAATGTAACCTCAGGAAAATCGAAGGAAACCTTCACATTTTATAGGTATTTTATAAAATATCTTAAGCATATATTTGCTTTTTGTAGTCAGTGTATCATCTTTCATAATATTAATAAGCTGATGACGACAGGAGACACAACTCATCAATAATTAGGAATTATGAGAGAAATTCTATAAATATAAAAATTTATTGGATCATTTGCGTAAGGTCATTTCCAAATTTTTGCTTTCCCATATAAACTTATATTTTACTTTATTTCGTTTATAGGTTTTTTAATCTCTGGTAGACTAAAAAACATATAAACGATGTAAAAAAAGTATAACATCGTTACTTGCAGTGCCGCCTATTGAGGTGGAAAGTAAGATTAATTTTGATTTTTAACCGATTTGTGTTTGTATACTTATTACGTGATCACTCCGCCAAGATTGGATTTTAATACTAAATTTTTTTAAATTTTTTTTTAGTATGTCATGTGTTAGAGCTGGTCTCATAAAAATGTTATGTTACTTGGGATGTTTGGATTATACGAAATTAAAATTTCTGTTTTATATTAGATTGTGCGTAGTTGTAAGAGCTATTATTATATATGTACACTAGTATCTATTCAAGAATATAGTGGCCTACATTCAACAGTGGCCAGAGCAAACTTAAATAAAAAGCTACAAAGTAGGAAATAAAATTATATTTAACAAAAACATTAAACTGACTTCAAATTGTACCAAATTTAAATACGAACTGAAAAATCTAAAATAATATTATAATAAATAGAATTAAAAATATATAAAACGAAATTCTATTCCTTGAGTCGATGCCGATTTGAATTTTTTAAATGTACTTTGTACTTTGACTACTACTACAATTGACTTTATTTTTGTATCATTAATTTATTTTCTACTTTCAGTTCGCGCTTAGCTTAGTTAAGTTCGTACACATAGCTTGGTAAAATTATGAAGTATACTTAGATTTAATATTTTTCTACTCTTGGCCATTGTCAATAAACTTATTATTTAAACATAATAATCAAGTAAAATTAAGGTCTTTCTAACATCAACTTTAAATCTAGTATCGTCAGGCCTGGTAATGAGGACACGATAACATGGTATGGTAACTATTAGAATAACCTACATTCTTGTTAAATTAGCTGATTCAGAAGAAAATTTTCCTTATTCGTTGATAGGAAAATCATGATGCGAAGCTTTGTTCGTCGGTCTTAAGTTGGTGATAGCAGATAGCAGATATTATAAGCTTAAACTTCTTTAATAATGACAGTTAGTGTGACCATAAAGTTACTGAGAAGTTACCCTGGTTAGGTCTTAAAGATTAGATCGAGATCGTTTCTTGTTTATATTTATTAGCTAATTAATGGCAAACTAGTCCTAGCTTGTGTCAACGTAGATATCATACGTTATTGTCATAGTTTTATATGCTCATATAATGAAATAACCTTTTGAAGAAAAATGTAATTGCATATTTAGAAGTCCTATCTATACACTACACATACAACATACACCAGAGCTAATTTATAACTTAAGAAGAATCAGTACTTCACTACTGCATTGGAACGGACTTATTTTAATGTATAAAGATTCACTTTTGCATGTTTGATCAATTGTAAGGGTCTCACTGTCAGTCTGTCAGTCTGTACGTTTTCCCCAAAAACACGTGGAGATATCAAGCTGGTTTAGATATAGATAAGATAAAGTATTAATACTATATTAAATACTCAGATCTATATTAAATACTCAGATCTGTATTAAATACTCAGATCCATATTAAATACTCAGATCTGTATTAAATACTCAGATCCATATTAAATACTCAGATCTGTATTAAATACTTAGATCAATATTAAATACTCAGATCTATATTAAATACTCAGATCTATATTAAATACTCAGATCTATATTAAATACTCAGATCTGTATTAAATACTCAGATCTATATTAAATACTCAGATCTATATTAAATACGCAGATCTATATTAAATACTTAGATCTATATTAAATACTCAAATCTGTAAATAGAAGAAGAGTTTTGGAGCCCAAAAATTCAAAGTTCTAAATTAACACAATACGGTACGTTACGGGTACTGCGGCTTATGCTCCGCTCATGCCGTGTATTGTAAAAAGTTCACTGTATAATCAGAATATAAAACAGAGAGTACCATTATTATACCAACTATTCCAACCCAAATTCCAGTAAATTATACCAACTATTTCCATTCACGGAAAATTACAATATTTGCTAAGAAATAAGAAGTTACAATTAGAAGGTACAAATAAAGGGTAATTTATAGGTCATTTATATGTCACAGAAAAAAAATTATGATCACGTCATTAATATTTTTGCCTAACATGTCGGTGCGTGAATCTCATTTACACTTGACCAAAAGTTTTATTATCAATACAAATATGGACGACATTACATCAAATTTGATTTATTCCCGGCGGTAACGTTTTATTGTTAGTAAATAGGGCAAATTTATTCAATAATTACATTGAAGTAATTCAATGTTTTGATAAATGAAGTCTTATATTTTTTCTGTAGTGCAATATTATTTATGTAAGTAGATTTTTCCTTGTAATTTTCAGTAGAGGCAGTGATTTCATATTTTGCACAGGCTATTTGAAGGGTCTGTATAAAAAGTCAGGCAATAGGAGTGGATGAGTTAGGTTAGCGCGAAGTTCGCGTTATTATGAGTTGTCACAGCCGACGGCGGGGACGCCGTCCGCATCACAATTGCCAGCCTTGATGAATTGTGAGAAACTATAAAAATGTCTATAAGAAATTACTTATGTGATGACTGTTCTAAATAATAGCAACTTTATAAACGCTTTTCATAATGAATTAATTTAATAATTAACGTGCTTCTTAAATTTGTGCTATGGACGTTAAAAATCATTATGACCTAATGTTGAATAAATAAACATAAATATGATTATTTTTTGTGAAAGAAAAAATATAGGTTTAAGCTTATGACAATTTCATCTCTTTTGCTTGCATGTTAATGCGGTAAACTATTTTATTACGCTCATTATTAAATTTAGACTGTTAAGCAGCGGCTAACAATTTTAATATCGTTGTAAGGTATGTAGAACATATTTTTACATAAGTATTTTTCGAATACTAACAAAATTATTGTATATATATATATATATATATATATATATATATATATATATATATATATATATATATATATATATATATATATATATATATATATATATATATATATATATATATATATATATATATATATATATATATATATTACTACAGTTTATTTACTTAGTACAGCTACAGTTTTATTTAGTATCTTTACTAGAAAGCGTTAAGAAATTACTGATAAATGACTTTAAACAAAATATGTCTACTATTAAGCACTGATGGAAAATCGTACTGTCAAATAACATATTGATAACGACCACATTACCAATACCACATTACCAATACGAATAAGAAAGTAAGAAAACCTAATCTGACGAAATCCAAGATGAGCCAAGGAGAACTACCTTTTCTCGAAATGCTTCGTCGTTTTTGGTACCCCCATATAACTTTGGTTTAGATTATATCAGAAACATGAATCGGCCAAGCCTCACTAAGGTGTAGAGTTTGTGAACTTAGAGCTTGTATATAGAGTTAGGGCAAGTAGAGTTAGAAACTTTGCCCTACATGTGATCTGATAATTTTTTCTAACTGCGCGAGCCATTATGTTGGCTACATTTTACATGAAAGTGTTTTTAGTAGGGTATATTTTGCCCAAAAATATATTTTTTCATATTTTCAAACATCTATCAAATTCCAAACAAGCAGAATGTCTTAATATAATATAAAACATATGTAACTTAGTTTACATTAGGGCAAATTCTAATCAGTCAATGAGAGAAATGTTAAACGTGTCTATTTCATAGCTTGGTGCAAGAATAATCTAATGTAACAATAGTTGGAAAAAAGAATTACGATTGCATGCCTTGACTGCCTTATGAATGAGATTTGATGATTTACGAAGTGTATCTATGATTTTTGTATTGTTCTTGGATCAGATTGTGTTCTATTTAATGCTAAAAGTAGGTGAAGAATACTGAACACATCTGTTTTTTTAATTATCACTGATCAACAAATATCAATGATCATTTCAATGTATGAAATGATCATTGATATTTGTTTAAATCAGACATTATGTTAACAAAAAAGTTGACAGGCTGGAATTTGTGGACGTATGTAATCATTTTGTATAATATAAACTACAAATATACGCTTGTAATGGTTTTTTTCTGTGATAGCCTTATAATGCAACAATTTTCCGATTTCGACCTCTTCTTAAATTGTACAGTCGGGTCTCATTTCTTGCCAAATTCTATAATTTTAGGTCATAAGCACCCTATAAATTTTGATTACGCGTCGATTTTCAGCACAAAATGTGGCAAAGTCGAAGCGTAAGTGCTCGTATCTTTTGCTTTCGTTGACTTCTGCTGCATGCTTCTAGCATTTTTCTTGAAAAAAAATTGTCTTGACAGACCGCTAGACAGAGACAAGAAAGGGATCCTAAAAGAGTTTTGTTTTTCCTTTTGAGGTAAAACATAACTCTAAAAATACTGTTATTTATAGAAATAAATGATTATTATGGAATATGTATCTTTATGTAGCAGTATATTGGCCTATCTGTATAGGTACCATTTAGAGAAAACTATGTGCAACGTTGAGTTACACACGCGATGTCTCAAATTCGGGCAGAAAGTGGCACTAGATTATCTCTGCAATATGGAAAATATTGCGTGAAGGTGAAAAACAAAATCTATGCACATTTTAACTATATACATTTTATAGCTGTATATAAAGTCATAATTATAAAAAAAAAGGATTGGTTTAAAACATTACATTACATTAAAATAAAATATAATTAAGAGATCAAAGACTTGTTTTAATCATATTATCACTTCGACCCGTAGCATTCACGTAGAGGACTATAGATTCACTGTTTATAACCTATTCTGTGAAATCCTAACTTATGTGTGGGGCTAAGTGGCGAAATTGTGGCTCGGCTCATAATTTCATTGTTTAAACCTGTCCTGAGAACTTTAACACTGAATTTATAAGCTTGTGTAATGAGATTCGAATATACTCTCTAATTATATCACATTTACCACGATATAATTATTATAATTATTAAAGCTGTGTAGGTCTGAGTAAAAATATTATTTAACCACTTTTTTCCATAGAAATGAACATCAAACATATATATATATATATATATATATATATATATATATATATATATATATATATATATATATATATATATATATATATATATATATATATATATATATATATATATATATATATATATATATATATATATATATATATATATATTTTCAGTAATATATTAATATTAAAAGTAGACAAAAAATTTTAATAATAAACATCACTTTTATTATTTACGAGGGTATCTTTGTATATCATTCATACTGAATTCCCTTATTTACATTTTATAGGTACACTCGGAAATTACTGCAGCTCGAATAATATATTTCACTATAAAATATTGCTAAAAATAGTGAGTGTTTACGAATGTGTCTGAGTTTTTACGAAATGACTTATATTTTTAATTACCATTATTTTTATGACTATTTCAAATAATAATAATGCTTAATGTATACCTATATATTATATAACATGCACAATATATATTCACTATCGAAATATCAAATTAACTTTGAAACAAACCATTAGCTTAACTGGATGGGAGACCGTGTGGCGTAGGGTGGCTCAATTCACCCTCGAGGACTTGACCTAATTTTTTCCACTGCGTTTCGATGTACGCTAAGATAGGCTATGATTATGATCGGAAACACAATTAATTGATAATATCGTAAACAATGCTATTAAGACAGTTGATTGATCGTGTGTAATATTTTATGTTACAATGTACTTACACAATTTGTGATTCAAATATTTGTATTACCTAACTGAAAAAGCTCCGTGAGACTTTGTTTCTATAAAAAATGTAATAATATATGTAAAATATTTATTTAAGTACGTATATATTTTAAATTTTAGTAACTTTGTGATATTCTAGTATTTTCAAGTTCCATATTCATATCTTAATAAAATATGTACATATATGGAATATATACAATAACAATGAATTGTTGAAAAAAATAATTCATTATGATGTACTATTAAACCGATACAACCTTTTTTTATTACGTATTTATATCAAAACCATTATTTATTGAGCCCTACGTATTGTTTATTTTATAGCAAATTTTCAAAAACCTTTCAAATATACATTTCAACGCATTCGGCTTTAAAGTACTCTCTACTAACTACTCATTAAAATAAGCCCGACTTTTCAATCAAAATAAGAAAAATACGTAGAGGAAATTCCCGTAGCAGTGCGAGCGGCGGCTGAATATAGCGTGGGCTTATTGTACGCCGACTCTACTTGTCAAAGAACTCGTTGCTATTTGTAAGAATTCTTTCACGTTAAGCAGATACTCTTACTCGTTTTCTGATGATCAATTTATCTATAAAATCGAATCGAATCGAATAGTGTACTAATCATGCATTGATAATAAATGTAACCTTTATAAATTAATTAGTGGTATTATTCTGTAATTTTTACAAGGTAACAGAATACTTTACATTTAATTGATGAGTCTAGAAGCTTTGACTGAATGAATTTTGATTTCAAAAGGAGTTATTTGCTCGCAGTAAAAAGATATCCAAGGAATAAACACTAACACACTGTCTCTATCGTTGTATAAATAATCAAATTAAATTTTGACTAGATACATAAAAGAAAGACAAGCCTTTTAAACTTATCATTTAGAATTCAGATGTACGATAGGTAACTTAACTAATCTCTTCTTTAATAGTTGTACCTTAATCTACTCAAGGAGGTCTTTTGACTTATATTACCGAAAAATGCCAGTTTTTTCATTTTGCTATCACTACATAAATACTTAGCTTAAATCTTAACTAAATTACATTTTTACAAATTTCAAGTAAGTCCAAGTCTTTATTTTGTATACGTAGAGGGTGGATTTTCTAAAAAAAATTTCTCTCTCCTGACTGACAATATGCAATTAACGGTATGAATTATGCGTTGATATCTGTACCGGTGAGTCGGTCAGTCGCTTTCCAGTTTTAAAACTTTCCATACAGGTGCACAGGCTAGAAAGAAACAAAATATGATTCCATAGTGCTTATAACCTTAATAAATTAATTACGTAAAAATATTTTTTGAGTGAAATAATAAAATTTATTTAACAAGTATATTTTAATTAGCCACAATTTATATAGCATCAATAAATAATAAGGGAAAATAAAAAATTGTGAGCGCTATAAATTTTAAATGGCTTATCTGTTCCGGACGCCAGGCAGCGGGACGCGTGATCTGCTCGCGGGTGCTAGATAAGGGGATTACAAATCTAACGCACCCTGTAAGCCTCTGTTTATTTTGTAACCTTTATGTATAATATTAAAACTTTACATAATTTTATTTTAAGATTTGCGTATATCTCTATATGAATAAAAACATCTATTTTCATGACTTAAATAATCAGTATTTTTACTAACTGTTATTGATACATATATTATTTTGATTATTTTGATTTTTGTATGAATGCTAGTATTATTTTTATTTACGACTAAAGCTATGTATGATATATAGTGCTATGCTACTTTATATACATACTACTCAATATTTGAATTATATTTGCTCATTAAAACTATAATTTCAAATTTATTTGAGTACTTATTATTGTTATCATCGTAAAAGCTTAGATACTAAAGTAGCTCTAGGATGATTCATTCGGCATGACGTCGCATTTCCCATCTCACCGTCCCTCATCCATCACTGATATGAAATGGTTATTATAGTTATGTGTTAAGTCATTTTACTGCCATCCTGCTTAATTGATAATGTATAGAGACAACTACATATAATTGTGGGATGGACTTTTTGTGATATATCTGATTCTTTTCTTGATGACAATTTTAAGGTTTGTGTACCTAAAAACGGGACCCTATTACTAAGCCTCCGCTGTCTGTCTGTAAATCAGGCTGAATCTCACAAAATTTCACCTTTGTAGCTATCACGACAAAGGTAAAATTTTCACGAATGATGTATTTTCTAATCATGACATTGGTACGGAACTCTCGGTGCGCGAGTACTACTCGCACGTGACCGATATTTTTTTTTATTAATTAGGTTATGCTATACAACACATATATACATAAGAAAGCGTAAGCGTAGGATATTTTTCACAAGTGTGAAACTACAGATAAAATTGTAACATACATTACAATCAGATATTTTAGTAAAATATTCATAAAATTGTGTAAAGAAAATTAGTTGGAAAAAACATTACTACCACGAAAATTTTACTTTTAATAAGAGAGATCCATAATAGCTAATCCCGTGATAATAATGTTGACAATTAAATTAACGTTAGGTAATAATCTCAATAACTATGTACATATTTGAAGTAGGTAGTTATTTATAACCGTTTCAATTTTAGTTTTTCTTGTGAATCGATCATATTCAAGAAGTGAGCATGAATGATGATTTTACTTTATGGCTATCTTGATTATTTTAAATTTGTTAAGAAACAAAATTTAAAATATATATATTGTCTAAAAATTGGTAAATATATATGTATTTACAAAGTTAAACCTTCTCTAAAGTGAAAACTATGCTATGTGAGAAAATAAAATACCCCGCAAACCATTTCTATTGTCTGTTGTTCTGCACAGATTGTGGTGCGCTAGATTTTAAACGCGTAGACAAAGAAGTCATGATCGTTTTGTATAAATTCTTTATTGTTCAACACAAGCAAGGCTAAATTATGAACATGAAAGGAATTTTCATTTCTTTTGATAAACTCGAAGTAAAAAATATATGAGAAATTAAATATGTTAAACACAGGTGGTAATGGATAATAATCTTTGCACCGTTAAAATTTCAGCTTTATGTATAGAGTCGCTAATATAATCTCTTGTATTTATATATCGAAATTTTAAATATAACTTGTAAACAATCGTAACTCTACATTGGTTATGTAATTTTGCTTATGGTAACTATGTAGTGCTGTGCAGTCGATCGGCGTTATGATTTATTGTTTTGTATATTGTAATTTTCAACAATGTAATTCAATAAAAAGAAATCAATAAAGAATACTAAAAAGTTCGAAAATTTCGTGTGCTGATTTTAATCTGTGTTAAATATATTATATAAATATTAAATTATATATTTAAAATTTAATTCATTGACATAAAAATCATTTTCGTAAGTAATATATAAAAAATATATATTTTTGTTACGACTTAACTTTGATATAAAGATACGCGGCACGTCACTCGAAACATTTTTCTTAGGTTATAACAAAATTAATTAAGATTAACTTTATATTACCTTGTAAGCTATTTCAGATGAAAATAGTAGTGCAAACAATGCGAGTAGTCTTAATGTTAATGATAATCGTTAGTTCAAATCTCATTCGGGGATATAATTATAATATTAAAAGTATTTTCCCTACTTCTCTCTAGCAAAACTTGGTACAAAAGTAATAATTTTCTTAAGAAAGTTTGACGTTGAAACTGTGTGCAGTCTAGCTGTGACCAAAGCTTATGTAATTCTTATTATAAGAATTAATAGAAAATTCTCAACAAAGCCTTTATAATCGCTAAAAAAAGTGTTCACAAAAGTGATCTAAAGTAACTCTTCTTTTATTTCACTACTTTAAAGAACAATACTCTCAATCTCAAGCGGCTTGACCTTACTGCGGGAGAAATTAAACGCTTCGGGCAAGCACGTTTTGTATTTTTATATACAGTTTATAATTTTTTACATAACTTTTCTCATATGACCTACAAAGAATTTGTTGAAAATGTTATTTATGCACACAAAACAATACATATGGTTTAAAGACATGTTCAAGATGTTAAAACTAATAATAAGCTTTTTTAATTATATTATTTATAAAATTAAAATTATATTTATAAAATCTTTTAATAATATTATTTGTCATACTGTCAACAAGTAGCTTAGACAATCGACATTTTAATATGTGAAATAAACTCATAATCTAATCAGTCTTTCTTATTTTACAGTTAAAATGTTAAGTCCTATTATATTGTGGTAAAACACCTAAAGTACATCCCAAAATGATAATATCCTGATGATACCTTTGTGTCGTACCCGTTGTTACAGAGAGTCGTTCACTATCCATGTAGCGAAGCTATAAGATACAATGTCTAAGCGTATGCGAAATGTAATGTAGACACGGTCGTTAAAATAGGTGAAAAGTAGAGACCGAACTGTCGAAATAATTTAAGATACTCCTTGGAGCCAATATGTGTCCTTGTCCTCTCCCTAAATGTGAGAGAGGCGTGCGCGAAAAATAAATGTATTACTTTTCGGTGTTCACTTTAAAAGTTGCTCTTTATTGTAAATAAAGTTGTATCTGATCATACTCGAAATGGCTTGTTGTCATAATTACTAGGAGCACGTGTCAATGGGCTATAATATAAAGGAATGGTCATAAAAGGGACATTGTATTGGCTATTACGGTAATAGAAGGCGCTAATTGAAATATCTCATGTGCAGTCTACGCCTAGACTATGATTTTATTCCGATATTATTTGTACTTTATTAGTCTTTATATTATAAACAAGCCACTTGTTTGCTTCTGTTAGGACAATCAAATATAGAATAGCTATTTATATATGAATTATAAATGAGTTATTTGTAACACAATATATTATTCGCTTGATATTTAATAATTTGATATTTAATAATTTTCTACAAATAACAAAAACATTGAATAACATCAAGAATTACCGAACAAAAATTACGTGGCCTAAATAAGGGAGTTCAATACCATTCATAACAATTTTACACCATTGTATATTCTGCGATTTTGAGTGATTCAGAAGTGGTTTCGGGATTTGAGAATTTGAAAAAGTCAACTCTTGGAGAAAATTACCTACCTGTGTGTCCCCTTGAATTGAATGAATGAACTGAATGTTCTATACATTTTCAGAAATTATATTTCATAAGCATTAGGAGTTTGTTGAATTAGTAAATGTAAATTATTATTTGTTTACAGGAGACGTATCGACGGTGGGCGTGTAGTACAATGGTGCCTCTTTGGGTGGAGGAAGGTGCAGATGAGGGTGACGAGGGCGGGCGGTCGCGGCGAGCGCCCGCCGAGCACACGGCGCGGTGGCACGCGCGACATTTGGAGCGTGTGGGCCACTTGGACCGGCGGCGCGGTGGTGGCGTCGTAGGTCGTTGGGTCCGTGCTGCTGCCGCAGGCCCAGGTCGGCCCATTGTACGCCTGAAGCCATGCCTTTCGGTCTGCCAGCTCGTCGAGCAACACTGCCCCTACTTCCTGCCGGCGGACCGCGCTCCCGCATACCCTACACAGTACGCCGGCGAACCCACCTTCCTATGCCTTGGTCAGTAAATTATATTGGATTAAATATATATAAATCAACTATATATATATATATATATATATATATATATATATATATATATATATATATATATATATATATATATATATATATATATATATATATATATATATATATATATATATATATATATATATATATATATATATATATATATATATATATATATATATATATATATATATATATATATATATATATATATATATATATATATATATATATATATATATATATATATATATATATATATATATATATATATATATATATATATATATATATATAATTATTAGATAATGTCTAATAGATATTTAAATTAATCGATTAATGTATTTGCATAATCGACATAAATGGGTCCTTTGTAATGTATTTTATATGTATTATTGTTGGAAAATTCATGTATCGCAATTCAGTCGGCAACGATGTTGGCGTATTAGGCTCGATTAGCCACCGCAGCTTGGCCTGCGTTCAAAACGAGTGCTCGAAACAAATGCCGCCTTGTGTAAGCTACGCCACACCCGCTATTGTTTCCTTTACACATCACTTTGACCAATTGTTGCTTGTAGGTCTCTCGTTAAGCTTTCCATTGTTATACAGTTCGCTTTTTCAACAACTTATTAGATTATATTTTCCCTTCAGATCATATTATACATATCATATAATCTAAAGGTAAATATTATATATAAAATATGTCTTCCACGAGTGATACCTAGTGTTAAGAGCGAACGTGGTGATTTTCAGACCCGCGCATACCAGAGACGGGTGCACAGGCGAACAAATCCAACTACGGCGCCGATGATTGCTGTTACTGGTACTGCGAGGGCCGGCTGTGCTATCGCTGCGAGTCGCGGCTGAGCGAACCACCGCGGCCCGAAGCGGAGCGCTGCTCGCCGGTGGAGGATCGCAACGCCACGTGCTCGGTGCCGTACCCGGCGCCCGCAGCCGCCTTCACTGCGCTGCCGCATCCCACCCTCCTCCTAGCCTGTGTCGTTATCACAATCGCCACACTAATTCGGACTCACTGGACACCACCTTTACCTCTAGTGAATGTGCGCGATACGAGGTTATAGTTTTACGTTAACGTGCGTCGCACTCTCACGTCCCGCGATCGCCGGACTATGATCGAAACTTCTTTTAGTGCTGTACTTATGATAATAAATTGATACGCGATGACGAATTCGACGACGCCTGCGAGTCGCGGCGCCGGACCGCCGAGCCGACGCCGCGAGCGCGAGGCGTCTGTATTTTGTAAGTTTATGTCTGTGTCCGTTTGTTTGATACACCCTTCAAAGAAACACCAAAATAATATTCTGAAAACGTTACTTATGCGTTGTCTTCAAAGTTACATTAAGCCGACGTTCCGGCCAGTATAATAATATTTTCGACACGAATTGTAAACAATTAAATATATTTGCGTAAAATGTTTATATATTTTAAATAGGACTACATATAAATGTTCGCGTGATTATAAAATTGAATTTGTGTTATTTATTTTTGCTAAAATAGTTTATACGAGCTGTAGCAATGTTAACAAGGTTTAAAACTGTTTGAAAGTCGTGTCATGGCTGACTGTTTTAATGTTCAGATCGAAACGTGAAGGATTATTTGCTTTAATCATGTTTAACGCTACCCACGTGGTGACAAAGCCACCATTAGTATCACATAAAAGTTTGTTACAATTATAGAAATGGCAAGAGCTTAAATGGACAAATTCATATTTGAATTTAATAGTCTTGTCGTTTTATAACAGTTTAGTGTAACGATGCCTTTAACATTGGCACGAATTTCAACAGGAGATTCCCTTGTCTCAAGATCCCCATAGTGACAATAGATTGATTATTTGTAGTGTTAATTTTAGTGGAGCATTGGTGAAGAGGTGGGAGCATCGAAACATTTTCCGCAATTTAGATCTGTTCTGTAAATGTTTATATTATGTGTGTAAGTTAGTTCAGTTATTTTTATAACAGTTAGATTTTTATTTCTTTTTATTTAAGCGATTTAATAATTTACTATTAAACTGTCATTATACCTACCTATGAAATGGAAAAATATTGAGTAATGTTATTAAAATTTGAAGGAATCCCTATTAGCGGAATTGTGTCGATGCTCAGCTGCCTACTGACGCCTAATCTTGGTCTATATTGTATACATCGTACGGCTACTTGTATTAGGATTAATTAATTGAAGGTAGTTGTTGTTTTGTAAGAAAATATGACATAAGCATATGATGACAATTATATGTAATAATATATCCGTCTTATGAACTAATTTGATATACCAATTACCGCTGTAAACATGGTTGAAGATGTTTTTATATGAATTGAATAATTAATATATATTATTGTATACACGATTGTGTCGTTTGGAGGCGACAAAGCTACCTTGAACACGGGTGTAGTCGTTGTCATAATTAAATAGATAACATTTGTTATTGATTTGTCTTATTTTTTAAATATATTTAAAAATATAGAGGTGTCGTTGAAGATTTTGTGATCGAGAAATTGATTAAATTAATGGTTATTAAGACTTTATTGAATGAACATTTGTTGAGAGTAATGTCCTCGGTCGAGGATGTAGTTGTTGTATTCGAAAGATAATAATATAAAATAAGTTATTTTTTACGTTTTTATTGTGTAAATATATCAAAAACGGTTTGTTGTTTCCACTCCCATACCTAAATGAAAGCCACCAAGGGTGCTAAATGTCTATTAACGCTTCTTAGGGACTTCTTTTAATTCACAACTTCAAATTTATCTCTGTGACTCTTTAGTCAGTTTATACAAGTTTGTAAAAGTATTTATTATATTAGACAGAATAGTTTCAAACATTTTAATGCCTATTTGGGACACACTTAACACTCCGAATGTCAGAGCCATATCATTTGAAACTCTATACGTTTTGCAGACCAGAAATATTATTTTCATAATATTTTGAATGAAATTCATACTAAAACGTGTTAGATTTTATCCTGTTCGATAAAAATGAATGCAGGGCGGTGAGTCGTATTGTTTCAATCGAGTATCTAATTCGCAAGTGATGCCTAGTGCCTTCACCAAGTGAATGCTAAAAATATCCTCTTCCGCAGTTCTCTGGCAGCAATTATAAACCTACTTCGGCACAATTTTTGTTATAAATACATTTTCTCCACATTCACTTTGAAACCGTTTTATAGATAGAATTTAAAATTAAGTATTCAACGATATAAAATGAAATGCATGACACTTGTAAAAGAGACGTTAGAAATACTTGTTTAAATTGAAGATTACAAGCAGTTTCGGTACCCGTTGTTGTTTATAACGAATCATCTAACTTCATGCATTTGAGAAATCAGGGTACAAAAAGCAAAAGAATTTTACATAAGTATGAGTTTTGCCAAGCAGAAATCGTATTCGAGAGAGATTATTAGATGTTCTAAGGAGATTTGCTTATGTGACGTCAAAACCAAAAGTCTATTGAAAATACATGTAATTTTTTCTTTTTACTTTTTGTATCATATTACTTAGAATCAATGAATACTTTAGCCGAGAAATGAAAATTAGAACACGATTTAAAAATCTCTCGTCTAAGTCAAATTATAATGTCACAAAAGCTAACAAAGCTTTACATTTGCATAGAAAATTACTGATAGGCTTTGCCCAAAAATGATATGCATTTAATTTTTTTTTAAATATCATACTTTCATATTTTGCTATGTAATATGAGCAATGTTGGGAAAATTTCAAAATATTGCATCAATGTAAGCATTTGATTCTAATTAATTCGCAATACTGTAAATTTAATATTTTAATTTTTTAACCCTATTTTAAAGTTTAAAATATATTATGGTTTAAAAATAACTTATAACTGATCATATATTTATTATGATGTCACATTCATTGCATTAACGAAAAAAAAATTATATAATATGTATGTTGAATAGATTTTAAATGAATAGGTACTACTTACTCTCTTTGCCTCCATAGGAAGGGGCATTTTTCACGATATCTACTTGTATCTATGTATAAATTATCAAAATTTAGAGTTAGATAATGAATTACTAGAGCATAACTAATTGAAACAATTTCGAGCACTCGTTAAAACTCACACATTGACCGTACATTCCTTCTTTTTGGATATTTCTACTCTCACTCTTATGAATCTTCACTTGGCCACTATCCTATTGTAGAGTAGAGAATAAAGACCAAAAGAGAGGAGTTCGGTTTGAATGTCGTTTATACAATAACACGCGTCTCGTTTTGTGTCGGCCTTTTGTGTGAACCAATAGGTATTTATTCTACGCCGCGTGACGTTAACGTAAATTTTGTACTAAAACCGGAGTATCTACGCTTAGATACTAGTCATAAGATATAAAATTTTATAAAGGCTATTATAAATTTCATCGTCGAGACCAGCTACTTAATTTTTGTATTGATTTCGTAGGGACACAAACTTAGCAATAAATTGTAGAAATTAACTGATAATCATGTAGATTCACATCCACGGGTCGTTCGAGTGACACGACAGGTCGGTAGGCCGGATGAGGCAGTGAGGCAAGCAGAACCAGCCGGGACGAGGTATGCGCATGACACGTTCTCTTCTAACTAGGTTTAGTATTACGGGTGTATTTGGTGTTACGTTGAGCGTTTGATGATAGCGTGTACATTATGTTTTTGAATAATATACGTATGTTTTGATGTATATAAATAAAGTGTAAATGTTTAACGCACAAATAACTACAAAAACATTGTACGAAACATTATTATGTATTTAGCTATTTACTATAACTGAAAGTTAAAGATTAGGGATACGACCTTAGGTTTATTCGGGCGTCTGCTGCCAAGCTATGTTGTTTTACTGTTACTTATTACATAAATAAATTTAAAGTTTAGTAAAGGCTAACATAGTCTTCGGTTGTTTTGGCAGCACGTTGCCTCGAAATCCGTGAAATCCTCCTCGATGTAAATTATTGAATTCAATACTGACGAAAACGAATACCTAGTTATAATATAAGCAATTCTTCACTTTAGGTTAATGCAGCAACATTGTTGACTGTTCACACGCACAAACATCAACAATACGTCTCTCGAGGCTCACCGTCAATGCCTCGATAATCGTTCTTATATATAGATAAATATCCATGTGCCATAGACGTCCTGTTCCGTTAAAATTAATGTAAGGAAAACACCAAATCGTAGCCTTTTACATACAATATATATAGATATGAGTACAAATAGTTGTGGCCGAAGAATCGGTCCCGATGACGAGCAAATATTTTATACAATATAAATATTATTTTAATGCATTCGTACAAATCAAATTAAGGGTATATTTAGTCTATGGCTATAATCAAATTCAACTCTGATGTCGCAAGCAGTGATGGATTTACACATTTTTAAAATATAGGCTGTTAAGTCTATGCCGCCCTTACCTCGACAATTCGCAGTTCCTAGATTATTTTGTTTTTGTCTTTTAAACTTGTATGAAATAGCAAAATAACATTGGCTCGTAAAATTTGCCGCCCCAGGCTCAAGTCTACTCAGCCTTCTGTTAACTCCGTCACCAAGTGACCATATCATCCTATCTATTGCAGTCTATCTACTATTTCATGGCACGAATGTTCTTCGGTATATTAAATTGCTGCTAAAATATATTCGTAACATTTTATTTTTGTCATATTTTTTTATGTATAACTGCGACAATTATTTTTTTGTCTTGTTTTTATAAGAGTTTACGTTAACTACCATTACTTTTACGTTTTTATATGGCATCGATTATACTATTTTAGCGTAATTAATCAGATTTATTAATTAATTATTGAATACCTTACAGAGCTGTACAATTTGTATTTTGCAAAACAACGGTCTTCAATCAAGTTGTATATTTTAAAGTCTAAACGAAAACACACACATATATATATATATATATATATATATATATATATATATATATATATATATATATATATATATATATATATATATATATATATACAAACATTTGATAAAACATTTAATAAAATATAAATGTTGAAAATAAATGCCAACCATAGGAAGTAAAATGTGTGGCAGTGATAATAGTAAATATACCATACATACGTACCATAGTCTAAATATACTTGTTAATATTACAATAGCATAGCATTCTAACGGATCAATATTTATATGGAGGTGATAGTAATATACGACAACGGTAAAATCTTATGATGAATAGTCATAAATTAAGAGTTTTACTTATTTTTCATAATAATTTGTACGCGACAAGAATAGTTATGTGAATAAATAATTAATTATCAAAATATGTAAGCCATGAGTGAAAGTCTTAATGGTCTATATTTTCATTTACGCTTTAGTTTTATTTGCCTGTTTGAAGGAAGGTTAATGACAGTGAGAAAAATTCCTGTATAAATTACAAAATTTGTAAATTTAAGGTGGGATATGACAACTGATAAGGGAGGGGTGGAATAGATATAGTAAATAATGCACAATATAAAAGTAGAGATTTTCTTTTTGATTTGCTTTAGCTCATATTCTTATATAGTTTTTATATGTTACGATAAATAAAGTGCAATTATTTTAAAAATTATTTTCAGCAATTATAAAAATGTGTTTTTTATAGATTTTATTAAATCCTATACTACAAAAGCCTTAATCAAGATTTTAATCAGCATTGATGTAAATAATTTTTTGTTTGTAATATAATTTTTTTGTAACATAAATGTAATTTTTTTTTAATCCATGACACCTCTTGACAGCCTCTAAAATTACTCAAAAGATAATCATTGCTCTTTATTTAACGTAATAAAATGATTATTTTTAATTTTATTGTCTTGTTCATTGTTTGCAGATATGTTATATAATATTTATTATAGTTCACATTAATATACCTATATAATATATTATTATGTTTATTGTCTTTGAGTTTATCTAACATGTTACAAATTCATTCATCTATCCTTCAATCATAAACCTTCATTATTTATTACTAATAAGTTCTAGATCATATAAATATATGTAAGTAACCTAATTTATAAAATCATAATTTATGTATTTGAAACGGCTAATTCGCATTTTCTAATAAATGTATCATTATAATGGAAAAGGTAATTGTGCACAGGGCGACGTTATCTTTACCTTAATCTTGTAATGTTACCTTATAAAAATGCCTGGATAATAGTGAGAGGTAGTGTAGTATATAAAAGCTAAATTACAACCATAAATAAGAAAATTCGGCGAGCGGCGCGGCCGCGGCGCCGGCTAACACTGCCACAGCACGCAGGCTATATATTGATATGATCTAGGATGTGTCGTAGGTATTTCTCGAGTAGTATTCGTGTACTAAGTCTTATGTTACGCCTTCTAAGTGATATAAGTGCGCGACGCGCGTGGGGCGGAGGCGGGTGCGCTCATATAGTGGCGGTTATGTAAAACGTTTACATGTCTTAGTCAATTGAACAAATTTTATTTATTTAAAATTTAATATATTTCAGAATATCGGTTATCTCAAAATTATCTTGTAATAAGAATATTGTAGATAATATGGGAATTATGGATTTATCTAAATATAAATATATTATTGAATGATATCAATATTGAATGTATTTTTTCTTCATAAACAGTGAGTTTTAAAGCTTCCACTATAGCCTGTAAGAGAGAGAGAGAGAATAGCCGCTCCGCTCGATGCGTGGGGGCCGCGCGTGCGAAGTGACCTTAGGCCGCACCCGCACCGCTCGTGTAGACATCGTTCAGCACTCGAACTAAGGTTAATATTGTTCGAATAATTACGAAGTAGACAGATTTTGAAGTTTAATATTATTTGCATTTTCCTAAGAGTTAGAACGATTGAGACAGTAGGTCGCACGACCGTGTTATAATGAATTGTGGAGATGTTTATTAAAAAAATACGTTTATGAAAATGAAATAAAAACAAAAAATATTGTCATATAAACCTGTAATTACTAACTTAAGAGGAATTATTGGAGAAACAGAAAAACGTTAAATAAACCGATTAAAATACTGCCACGTTTATCATTTACCTCCTATCTTCCCGATAAACAATAAATACTAAAGAAAAGACTTGTATTCTTTAAATATTTTAATATAAAAATGTTCGCTTACGTCAATATCACACTCGAACTTACATCATCTATTTATATTAAGTATAAAAACTATGACTTCCAATTAAATTATCGTTCTCGCAACAGTATAAAAACACATTCATCACAGTAAGGCGTTCGCTATACACAATATATCGAACGCGGACGCGAAACACGCGGACACGGACACGACGCACGCACACAACACGATCACAGTGAAGACGCGGTGAAGTTAGAGGCGCGCGCTCAGCGCCAGCGCCAGCGCCAGCACACAGCTCGTCAGCGCTGCTGACGACGCCGGCCAGGCCGCCACCCCGCTACGACCCGCCGCTTCTCCCGAATCTGCACAGATACACAAATTAAAGTGAACCTGCAACTTCAACAGCACAGTGATTAAGAGTGCTAAACATGCCAAACAACACAAATGGGAGTGACGATGATAAAATGCATAATATAAACCGATATGATTCGGTAAAGCAAAACAAATGAAAAGTAACCTACGATGCGGGTGAATGATGACGCGGCGGAGGACTTTTCGTGCCCTCCTTATATATCGGAGCCCCGAGTCAATATTATAGTTTAGCTCCGCCTGATTGAACGTTGATCACTGAAACATGAACTTGCCTTTAGCAAGACATCTTTAGTTTATGTTCACCGGTACCCGCCTGTGCAAACTACTCTACTGATGTATGTATTTATGTACACTCTACAAGTCTCATGCATGCATCTCTATCTACTAAATTCTAAACTAAGGTTTTTGATATACCATTACTACTTATATAGGTTATCAATTTAACGTTAGCCTATGACTAATTTAAATGAATTGTTAGTTACACACATAAATAGTGATCAAAAATAATTGCTGTCAATTAAATATTTAAAACGATAGTGCAATTCTAATTAATAATTTTACTACTTTAGTTATCTTCCGAGATATAACACGTGCAGAATATGTACGAGGAAATATCTTACAAGATTTCACGACGCACTCCTACTATTGTACGTAGATGACGGAGATTTATAGTTTTATGACATACACACGTAATATCCCTTTCTTAGTATCTAAAATGTCAGAATTTAGTTGTTTTTTACTCAGTAAGCTTTTAGTGATTTCACACAATCTGTGCCGTGTTATTTTTCCAGAATACATACAAAATCACTACATAACTTAATTTCAATTCAGACCGTTTCACGTAAACATAACAAAAAATAAAAGAAATATATTATTTCAGTCTTGTATGTAGAGAAACACTTTCACTTCAATATAATAAGAATATTAAATTTAAAGTTTTTGAAAAACAGTTTACTATTAAAATTAGAAATACCCTTTAAGAAGTTAAAGCACTAGGTATGAATTAACCTTAACAAGTAGGCATTCAAAATGTATATACAATTACATTATATGTACATTTCGAATGTAAATATGTATAAAACTGTTATGCTAAAGATACATGCAACATGCAAATCCCAATTAAGCCCCAACCCTGCTTAAAGCAAACCAAAGTAACACTAGCATGCGGATGTGGTATAAAATATAACGTACAGGCAACGCGTGAGAAGCTCGCCGGTACTAAAATCACCGCTTATTGTCTATAATCTCACTGGTATTCATATGTTCCCCTAATTTACTAATTTAGTCTTTGTTCTTTATGTTACTCTCTATGTACAAATATTCAGGAACTCTCCACCGAAGCTATTTCCTGAACCAGAAGAACGATCTGGGAGCGGATGATTTTACACCTAAAAGACAAACACAAACACACGTGGTAAACGTCCCAACCACCATGGATTAACATTTAGTGTTAACATAAATGTCATCGAACGTTTAATATAAATGGTGCTAACAAAATATACTTTAAAATTAAATATTGTGTTTAAAATGTGATTCATACAAATTAAGTTTTGTGATTAATTTTACTGAATACACAAAATTTGGTGCACACAGTGCTAAATTGTTGATTTTTGCACAACTACTGTAACATTTATTGCTTGTTTTATTCCATGTGTTGTGCCGTAATATATATAAATAAATGTGATATAAATGAAATTATTGTGTTTAAACACAATACATTACGCATTAGGTTCGGGGCGCCCAGAAGCCGTCGTAAATATCCGACCAATGCAACCACCGTCGACCACTGCATTCAGCTTAAGCTCAGTTAAATATTAGTGCAAAAAAGCTGACGTATTCAGTTAGTTAAATTTAAATAAGCAGATTAACCATCACATATTTTATTAGTACAGAAATAGAATATATATTTTTCAATGTTATTATATTATATGTAATTACTTTTAATAAATTAAGAAGCTCTTTCACCACTGTCTGATAAGTTATTGCTAATACAATTTGACGGCATACATAAAAATTCTTAAGTAAGGGATAAATAATATTAATTGGATTAATTGAATGCAAATGACAAAAAATATAAAATTTATACAAGAAAATCTATATAATTGTCACAAAATACACAAAATATATGAAGAATTGAAAATTAATCTAATACTGAACTTAATAACTTGAAGAAGTTACATACAGCTAATCTACTAAGAAACAAATAAAGGAACAACACATACAAGAGCGGGACGACATTGTAAAACAGTGGAAGACGGTATTTCTTTTCAATTTTCACTCATCAACTTAGAGGGTCGCTTTTAAAGAATAAGTAAGTCAAGTCGAAGTAACTCGAAATTTACTACTGTAGTCTAGTCAAAGTAATACCAAAGTTACTACTGCAGACAGTTTCAGTCTCATCTGGGTTGACGTTAAAAATGCTATTCACTCAATTATAATTGTTAAGACTAGTTTTTTTTTTATAAAAATACGAACTGAACTGAATTTAAATTCATTATTAAATAAGTTATTAATTAAACAATTAATATTTGTATAATATTTGTATATTATTTGTACGGCGCTTCTATTAGTAACAAACACACTCATTCAACTTTATAGGAAAAATTTCAATGAACTTGTATCATTGATTGTTTATATCAAATTCGAGTGACTGCCAGGAATGATACATTTATTATGTAAATATAAAAATTAATTAAATCCCTTAAAGCTCAAATAATTTAAGATTCTAGTTCCATTTCTACTTAAAATTCCATCGTGAATGTTCGATCAAATACATTTAAACGTGTGCCTTATTTAGTCTACTGTTTAAATGATATTTGAGTCCAAAGTCGTAATCAATAGTTAAGTTGTAGTAGTATTTCATCACATCGTCGTTATGTTCTAATAGCCATTATAAAAATGTAGTAATTTGTCATAAATTTTTGTTCTTAATCCGAAAGTCACTCCACATTATCTCCATGAGTGCTTTAAGTCATTGTCTCTAGTAACTCTATAACAGTGTCTTCTAAGTCATCTCAAAGTCCCTCGTTGAATCATCTCTGGGGGCCCGAACCTACCTGCGTCAAATAATATGTCGCCGACGTCCTCGTCACTGTGAGGTGCATCAGAGAGTCGCGCGTTACCTCCAACAGTGCCACGCGGCGCGCTGCTGCATCCGAGCCACCAGTAAGCGGAGGATCGAGGGAAAGAGGGGTTGTCTGTGTCCACCTAAAAATATTTTAAATATATAGAATTAAAAAATGAATTAAAATAATACATCCCAAATATAAGCATCGCAGTATCTTATATATATATATATATATATATATATATATATATATATATATATATATATATATATATATATATATATATATATATATATATATATATATATATATATATATTTATATATATATATATATATATATATATATATATATATAAAGAAAAATACTCACACTGAAAGTCCTATCATTAAATCGCCAATACGATCCACCTTTGAAGAAGTAAGTGTAACCATTGGTGTATTGTAAGGCTGCGTTTATATTATCAGGGATTCCTTCCCAATTCGAGAGTGGTTTGGGATACGTGGCCTTGACTGGAGGGCGTTGTGCGGGATCAAATCTCCAGAATTTCGAGCCTTTGTAGAAGTAAATTTTGCCGTTACCAGACCAAACTAGAGCTGCATCTATGTTATCAGGAATACCGGTAAAACCTGCAAGTAAATAATATTTAATAAAAAAATTTATTGTGTCTTTTTTTTATTTTCTTGACTTTTTTTTCTCTTTATTTTCTTTTCTAGACTTCTCCGGAGGAAGCTTATATTTAAAATATTTAAGGCTGACGTTTTTAGTTCAGTTCTTTTATTATGGCGTTCCAAAAGCCAATAGAGCTTAAATCACTTATCCTATGTCACGTTGTATGGAAAACATACGAAGGGAGTTGTCTATATACGATTATATATCGTAAACCCATAAAGTGCAGCGTACTATGTACTGGAATAATGGTATACAAGAATAAAAACAAGTTGTAATTAAGTACGTAAAATAATAAAACAAATGAAACCCAAAATAACATAATCCACTATATAAAAATATTCGTTACCTTCACTGATATCCTTAGGGTAGTCTCCATCCATTTTTTGTCCATTATACCTCCAGTATTTGGATCCTTTAAAGAAATAAGTCTTTCCATTCTTATATGTGAAGGCGGCATCGATGTTTCCGGGAAGACCAGGCCATGCGCGCGCTATGAGGCGTGGGTAGCCGGCAGCCACACCAGTGTCTGTTAGTCGCCAGTAGTGCTCACCTTGGCAAATAATTTTATAATTAATAAACGTTGAAAACTGTTTTGAAAGCTATTTTTATATTACTCACAAAATAATAAACAAAAGGTGCATACAGGCTATGAACAATTTGAGGAAAAAATAATACTTATAATTCATGTTTCTTCGTTTTGATTAGAGAAAATCCAGCGTTGGGTTCCGCACACGATACGTTATGTTGTAAAAAAATATGTCGTGATACTAGAATTACTCTTGATACTTTACGAATTGGGCTTATTCATTAAAAAATAAATACTTATTTATAAGATATATATGTGAATCAGATAAATAACTAACCTTTGAACACAAAGGTTGCGCCATCAGCGGAATTGAATATGGTGTCAATGTTCGGATCGGAGCATAAAGCAGGGTCCTCGGCAGAGGGTTGTGGAGTCGTGACACGGGGGATTGTGGGATTTGGTGCACCAATATCAATTTGAGTTTTATGTCCATACAGTGCCTGTAATAATAAACAGAATAAATTATATAATGATTTGCTAAAATTTTACAAAGTATTATGATAATTTAGTAATTGTCGTCAAATCATGGGGCAAAAAGTTTTATATAAACTATCTACCTACCTTTCATACTATGATTCAGAAGTAACTATCTAAACAGAAATATATGTATATATGATATAACTGAATAATTTATAATTATTATTTTACCTGTATTCCTTGAATATCGTCTTGGTCAAGTTGGAAGGCTGGCTGGTATCCGCGGTAGAAGGGCGCCATCAAAGCTGATCTTACATCACTGTGCGACAGTCCGAGAGAATGACCAAATTCGTGCGCCGCTACCTGATATTACAATTTTAAATAAATATTATCGAAAGTATACATTTTTTAAAAATACAAATATTTTAGATATAAGTTTATTTGTATATCAATCAATCGTAATATGTATGATAATACGTAAATAAAATATTAATTAATATTTTGGTAAATAAATAACGTATTTATTGGAATGTGTTCAACAAAATTAATTAGAAAAAGGAACATATCTTACTTGGAAAAGATTGGTTCCTCGGTTTGAGTTAATGGACCATACTTCAGCGTCGTCGAAATGAGCGTCACCTCCATAAACCTTTTAAATAAAATTTATAATAAGCATGTTGGTAATGTACACATACCAACTTATACAAACAACGTCTGCTATGCAACCACTATTTTTAATATTTTAACCATATTTTGAATTGATAACATTTTGTATATTTCATTTAAGAAAAAATGCTTAAGAACTATATTGAAATAAGATCCGGGTACTGATTTTTATATTAAATACTTTAACGGAAGTCACATGACTCACACGTTATTACTCACTCGACGATAGTAATTTATGTTTGTTCCTCAGTTAATACTCATAGTAATGTACACAAGAGTAATATTATTCATATATTTTTTTTAATTTTTTAGTTTTGTTTAGGTTGACTCAAAAAACTGCACCCAACCATGAAACATATGTGATTATATATATGTAATATATATATATATATATATATATATATATATATATATATATATATATATATATATATATATATATATATATATATATATATATATATATATATATATATATATATATATATATATAAATTTAAATGCTTAAAACTTTACTCAGATTTTTGTTTTAATACCTAGTTTGGTAGAAAGCTAGCATAGATAAACAATGTGTCACAACTACATATATGTCACAATAATATGTATTTGTACAAAATCAAATTATATTTTTTATATAATCTTTCAGTTATTTTACCTTACCTTAACACAAATCTTATATTTTATATTGTCATGTTTATAATATAATACTTTCCCATTATAAATTTCTTACTTCCGATATATGTATATTATGCTTTATATTGTCTTCACGCTGTGCTCTATAATGTTTGTATTTGTGGTGCCATGGAAATGAATAATTTATTCCATTTGACCAATTGCGTGTGGTAATTATCGTTATTAAAGCGGATACAGGTTCAGAATACTACTACGTAATGTTAATCACTAAGCGACCAATAATCTCAATGTTATCCTTGCTTGCAAACAATTTGTGCCGCAGTCCGTCTGCTTCTGACTAAATGTGATGGTTATGGGCTAGATTCCCACTCGAGGCAATACATTATTTCCATGTATGTATATACATATGGAGGAAAAAAATCTTCTTATTTTATATTAATATTAATCTTTATCTCATCTTTATTTTTGCTATACCTGTACAATCACTGATAGTACTCTATATACTCATTGTAATTATAATTTTATTTATCGTTTGTGGAATAGTCTACTATACAAAATTTTTGCTTTCTTTATCTTTATATATTCCTATTTATATTTAGAATATAAAAAATGAAATTACTAAATATTAATACTTACTGGAAAATAAGCATGAGCGAGGGTACCCCCGGGACCGTCAAAAGGATCACCGTCACCATGCTCACCTTTCTCGAACCTATTAACAAAATATAGCTAAACTCAAAATAGAAACAATAATAGATGTATTTAAACAACAGTAAAGAGAAAAAATGTTAACTTATTATGTAGAAAACATGTGAGCACAAATACGAGTATGTTTTATATTATATAGGTTACATATTAATGCCATAATTTTGAATGACATGAGGACTGGCCAAATGTAACATTACTGGTCTAAATTAATCATCTGTTGTATAATGGATCATTATCATGAAGTAGGCAATGACAACGGTTACGCAACGAGGATTACTATTATGACGAAATCTGGTAGATTTAACTGGATTCGACATTTTAAACTACAATGAATCTCATTGTTGAATCATTATAATATGTTGTGTGTAAGGTGTACTTATGGAGTTAGTACAACTGTTTCAATTTACATTTTCCGTTACTAGTTTTTACGTTTTTATATTTTATAATATTATTGTTTATAAATGTATTTTAATTATTTGGTGAATTTTTAAAATACTACTTTATAAGCAGTAGTTGTCAACTTTGTCTATACACGATAAATGTCGTGGTGACGCAACTATGAGATGAATAGGTGGTTCTCTCAGTTTAATCTTGTCAACTTGTTAATATTTTAAACCTTCCAACTTATAATCGTACATAATCCAGTTCATACAAATTCATCAATTCATTATAGAACTTGGCTATATTATTACGTAAGGATACGATGTAAAAAAATATACCATCATACGTCAAACATTATCTATTTTTTTTCAATTGTCTTAGATGTTTAACTTCAATCCACTTGTACATATACGTTTGTTAATATGATAGTAAGGTAAGGTAAGATATACCTGATTTCAATGTGCACTTGTCCAGATCGTTTCTGTGTGAAGGTGAGGTCCGTGTAATCAGACCAAACAGAGAATGCCTTAGCGAGTTCAGTATCTACTTCAGCGCGGTTCAAGCGGGATGGGTACTTGGAAATCTTATATGTAAGATTCTTAACTCGCCATCTTGAGCCTGAGTGCGAAAATTAATGTAAATATTATAAGTATGTTATTTGTCTTATCACTATTTAATTTCTTGAAAACATTTTTTATTTATTACATGAGCATGTAATATTTTATTGGAATTATTATAGCATTTTAAAGTTATAACTAGAAATATGTTTCTTTTATAGATTAATGTTTATTAACTATATAGAATAAAAAGTTGACATGCTTAAGAATTTATCTTTGCTGGTTGGCATGTGAACAGATCTTATTATTATTTCTTAGAAAACTGGATTTCCTCATAATGATTGTATTACTGTTAATATGCTAGTAGTACATATTGAAAATATTATACATTACTTGTTCTAGAAGTCTAAGAATTACATTTAAATTTTTATTGTGATAAATCTAAATCGTTTGAGACGCTTACCTTGTAAAGCATATCGCTTAGCGCGACTTTCTCCAAAGCCAACTTTGTCTTTTACTCCACACCTTGGCAAGGACATTAACTTAACGGTTTCTTCATCAAGTTCCCCTATTGAACATATAAAGGTATATAATAGCGACAATAAGTGAAAACGTCCTTTTTTTAGGATAAAAATGTACAAAATGTATAAATGTAAAATATGGACGGTGCAAAGATCGTATAAGTTAAGTACTTAACTTAACTTATACGATCTTTGCATCGTCCATATTTTATATTTATAATTTTTTTTTATGTCCTCACATTTTGTGTATAGTAAGCAGAAAGAACCTATTCGACATAGCATCAATATTTTTTCATCAATTAATTTAATTTAATTTAAATGAAAAAAAAAATAATTTTTATTTTATTTAATTATAATTTAGAGAAATCACTTTTATTGTACACCTGAAATATTAACTTAAAGGGCTCTTGCACACTACCACTCTCAGACATAAGGGTGCATGTTCTGTTTATTATAAGAACATCTACAACCATATAATTTTTAAATTAAAACTTTAATATGTTACTAAACAAATTAAAGATTTTCCCTGATATTTAAATATAATTCTTACAAGGCTTTGACATATTCAAATTACACTTAACAATTTTCGGACAATTTTACAAAATAGGCCCTTTTAATAATGAATTAAGAATAAGAAGTTATTTGCGAAGTATAATGTGCCATATTCGTATGCCTTTTTATTTATAATATAATAGAAGAAAACATAAAATTTAATGAGTAGGTATATTTTACAAATTTTTTCGTTACTTCCCAAGTTTGGTAACCAAACGTCAAATTGACGCTGTTTAGGTACCAGCACAATGATCCTAAATGAATAATTTATATGAGTATATCGTTATTTGCTTACATAATATCAGGCCCGTGTACAGAGACCAATAAACTATATTTAGTGGCAAAGCACGTACATTGTAATGGAGATTCAAGTTCAAGCCACGTAATGGTATGGTATACTAGTAGTTGGCTGTCACCAGTGGTTTTGCAGATTTTAATTGCATTACCAGTATCATTCGTTTCTCTTGACGACGCGAATATAACGACTTCATATTGTGATTATTACTATGACACATATTTTTATGTTTAATATGGTGTTGTTCTTTTATGTGTATTCTCTGCAATGTCTTATTTAAAATGAGCAAATGCTCATTTTAAATTTAAAATGAGCAAATGCTCATTTTAAATTAGACTATGGTTATATAACCATTTTAAATTATAAGCATAATTATAAAAAATAATTATATCTGATCATTGGTAATTATAAAAAAAATTATTTCAGCGAGATGCATCAAGGCGGCAAGGTCGGACATTCGGATGTTTGATATGGGTTACCATTACATCAACTACGTCGACTCTATAATTGAGCAGATGCATTGTCACGCATATGAATCATGTATTTTCCTCTATTATCTCTTAAAGTACCATGTCCATCATGACTTGAGTAGAATTCAATTTTATTAATTTAAAATGTTTAATAAAATTATAAAATTCGAATTCGAAAAAATATATAATAATAATACCATTTATATAATATGATGAAAACCATAATTCGTAAACATGTTTTAAAAGTAAAAAAGTCAAATTGCTATAAATATACTGTTTAATAAATTGAAATAAGTAACCCTCTACTGTTATAACTTACCAGTATTGTTTAGGCCGGCAAAGCTTTGGAATTCCGTAATGGCTCGCCTCCAGGACTTTTCGTCCATGATGTGACTACTAGAGGGATTCCTTACAGATGGACTGAGGTAACCATATTGTGCCAGGTACATCTGGAAATTCATCTCATAATCAGACTGCCGCATCCAATGTTGGACATGGACCTTTGTCATGATGATGGGTATTAGTAATGGTGCAATGAAGACGACTAGTTAAGCTGAAGCGTTTTTAAATAAATAAAAGCATCTACGTCATATCTTCAATATACCTATAAGTTTTTATAATCTGTGTATATCATATATTATGGATCAAAGGTAGATATTTTTATATAAAAACATATGCATCTACCTAGTACCTACTGCATACTATCAATGTATTCATGGTGGAATTTCCTTTTGTTATGGAATTGTACTATTTAACCACTTAGAAAGAACATTAGCGATGAATAATATCGGCACGTGAATAACGCTACTAAGTGATCATAACTCGTGTGCCTGTAAATCCGTCTGTGTAAAATAAAATTTAAAATATGTTGTAATTAGTGAAACAAAATATTTATATTTCATCATGTATTGCTTATTTGAATATTTTATAATATGCATACTTTATACTATTTAAATTCACAGGAAAACTTGCTGCCAGGGGAAAACAAAAATACTTATTCATTATAACTGGGAATGTTCCGACAGCAGGAACAATAGAATGACAAGATCAAGCGTCACGCTAAGTGATTATCATTACTGAGATTAACCTACTAAATGTATAATTTGACATTACCATGAGCTCAAGTATATTAAAAATTGATTGACTGATGACAATGTAAAATTAATTTTTAGTGCTGTTAGCCGTCACGCAATTATATGTGTTATTTGACAGCTTACTTGGAAAATATTTAAATCATTGTTAGTATCAAAGTTAGAACTTTAAAATTGTTTGTCTAATATTTACAATATAAACCCTGATGGACATTGTATGGTAAAATTTTGTTGATTAAGAAAATGCAAGTTTGTCTAAGACAAATGTCTTCATAGTAATAATTAACTTATACTTATCTATTCACATATTATCGTACACAAGCGCAAGGTTACCCACCATTGTTTATTGTAGACGCCTTTTGATAAGGATAACGCGAACGATAACAAAAAAGTGTGCCGTTCCTCTTTTTGATTATCTCGTCTCAAGCAATTCTAACATTAACTTAATTTGTTCGTTCTACTTTTAGCTTTAACAAAGTGACCTGTAACCAGTAGTATTTATACTTTTCAGACGTCTCGATGTTAGGCAAAATATTATACTTTATTATAATTATTAAAGTATAATAATCATAAAATTATGTATATATTTATTTACATTGTCAACAGAAAATCTTGACAAAATCATAACTGAAGGTATCGTTTTCCGATCGTTAACCGCAGTCCCTTATGTAGGGATGGAAGTTCAAGTAGCAAGTGTCCTTGGTTGCGCGTGCGATGCATGTCAATAAGGCATTGTGTCTGGACCTAAAGCTCTTTGTCCTATTCACACTACATCAACTCCAGAGATTTACTTTAACACAAAAATGTATTTTTTTTCTTATTTTACACGAGATATATATAACACATGAGGTCCTTAACAACATGTTCGTTATTAAATTTAATTTAAAACATATCATGTTGGTATGTGCTACTTAAAGTAATTGCTTAAATTACTATTATTTTTCTATATCAAATAAATTAAGTCTTAAAAATGCCGTATCCCCAATACCGTATTTACTAATCATAAAAATGTGAAGATAAACAGGACTTAAACAAATAATTAATAATACCTGTAAAGTTAAAAGTAAACTTTCAATGACTAAGATTTAGAAGGTAAAGGCTCTGTTTTTGGGTGCGTGGAGTACTTTGGCCGCTAGAAGGGGCGTTGACACATGTATTGTTCATCGCACATTCATGTAGACTGCATTGAAATAACTGTCAAACAAGTGACAAGCTCTCGTATTGTAACAGTAAATTTCGTATACGTATCCTTCGTTTCGATATGATCGTTTTATAATTTTTTTAAGTTGAGAAAGTGGGTACTTCAAGTAAATTTTTAGAAGTAAAAAATGTCCACGGTAAATATTACCGTAAGTTATATCACTCGTAGATTTACGTAGATTCTCGTAGATTACTACAAATTTAATAAAAAATGGCTTTATCATATCATTTATCACCAATAACTAATGTATAATTTATTGAACTCGTGCCGCAAAGCACCGTTATAAATAAATCCTATTAGCACGAATGAATGGAGATAATAAAGATGTCTGTCAAAGTTGGCTTAAATTTGGCATAGGCGTATCGAGGCCAGTGTGTCCTCGTAACGGTCAGAGGCTGCACAGGCGATCATTGAAAGGCGTAATGGTATAAATACATTAATGGTACATATTTAATTTTTTATTATATAAAAAGATTTATGGGAGTGATTTTTTTTGACACGCTGGAATAAAGTATATCATGTTGGTATTATCAAGCCTAATGCTATAATGCAAATAAAAATATTTTTTATTTTTACAATTTTATTGCCTAGGTCTATGAAACGTAAAATACTGTTTATTATTTATTATTTCCGGTTGGAATTACAGTAAATCCTCTCCAATGCCCCAAATTTGGAGTGTCCCCACCAAATTTCCAAATTATGCCAAATTTCACGTTTCGTAAAGACATCGTAAAGACAAAGCTCGGGGTTGAATTACGCCTTTTAACACGCAATATTTCGGACGGTATCAAGCGGGTATCGAAATATCTTAACACTAGGTTCCCTCTGCCTACTAAAGGCTAAAATTGGTCCAAGAATACCTATCTTCATCGTATCAAATATCAAATATTTTCGTTTGTTATACGCAAAATGTGTGACGGGTTTTGGTTATTTATTTGAGACATTGTATATATACAATTTTTTTGTATAATATTTACATAAGTAATAACTTTACTTACCTACCAACACAAAATATTAAGACAGCTGACAAGATTTTATTATTTTAATTTAACATGATAAATTATTTTTTAGTTACATACAGTTTAATAGTTAACACGTGCAGTAATAAATAGTGATACGTTATAACGTATATTATGTAAATAGGGCATTACCATCATCGCGCAATTACACCATATTCTTAAGATTTCATGAAGTAAAGATTTGTAATCCAAAAGAGCAAATGAAAAAAAGACAGCACCAAGAACGATTCCGCAGTATTAGAAAAATAAATGTTATCTGTAATGATAACAGTTGAGTATATAAAAAATACTGGATAGTTGCGTCGTCCGGTAGCCGTACATGGATAGATTTTAAATAGTAAGATGATGACAATTTGTGTTCTAGGAAGCTAAGCATTGCTGATATGCTTTTCGGTAGACGAAGTACACGTGCATCTACTTATAAATACTTCCTCATAAATTATGGTTATGTATCAAAATTCTTGATGCCTCTTGCATCAATATTCCATAAAAGTATGTGACTGTAAACATATTAAATATATGGTTTAACTCGTCGTATTTATGTAATATTTGATTTAAATATTTAAATCCATGTACGTAATTTACTTAAAGTGACTGTAGAGAATTTACGCATGACTTTTGAAAATGATGAAAAAGCTAATACCAGTAATTTAGTTAATAAAATTAAAATGCATAAGTTGTTTAGTCTACTTGAGTTTATAGACCACTTTATCAGATGACGTTTCATACATCAAAAACAATGCAACTAATGCATAGTAATGAGGTACTATAAATTACATGCATTATTGTTGAAAATAAATATGTGTAAATGGGGTTGGCGTTCGCACATAGCATGCACGTGTTATAATAAGACGCATATCGCAGATGAGTGGAAAAGATTTCGCTGCGCCGTTGCGAACTCGTGGACTATATAATATTTGTACCATAATTGGACCACTTAAGTAATCTAATTGGGAATTCACTGCAATAATTGCATTATTGACAATGAATTGCTATAATAAATGCAATTTATATCTATTATTTTTCAAAGTTTTTATCTTAGCATAAATAAAGTCAAATATAATCTACATATAGAAAACAATGAAATAAAATGGTGTAATTTTGAAAACTTAATGACAATTTTCCACCGTCAAACTTAATTCCGTACAGCGGTATAGGCATAGGCAGAGGCGTATTGTTAATAGACAACGTTCTCCCATTCCGTCCTAATTTGAAGATATTGCATGTATATATGCTATATGCAATCATCATATAGCATATATACATGTATATATGCTATATGCAAATATCATCTCAGAGGGTGTCTAAGCCAATTATCTGTCCGATATTTGGTTTCCGGCATACGGGTACGCGACCCCGGGACCTCGAGCCACCACTTTCATAACCCGATCCAATCCATGTAAGTGGTGTCCCTCCCCTATATTCCAAGTCTTTCTGCCTCTTATTCCCTGTCCTTTCTTGGTTTCTCCCAGTAATGGGTTTGGAGGTCAGATGGCAATCGCTCCACAAAAAAAAAAAAAAACCACTTCGCCACTCATATGGACCGATTGGTCTTAGTCGGAAGGCAGACCCTGGCAAAAAGCCGGGACTAATGCCAGGAAGAAGAAGATATGCTATATGCAATGTCCTACCAGAGTGAGGACATGAAAATAATTAATTTTCCCCTTTTATGCACCGAATCCACGACTATAGAATTTACAGTCAGAATGCCGTGCATCGAAGGTTTATTTACAGCTTTTCAACTTATTAACAGCTTTTCAAATTTAGTTCTAATATTAAACTTACTTAGTTATGATTCAGAAATGGTACCTTGAGTTACCTTTTAACAAATTATTTACATGCATCTTCAACTTCCACGCCTCTACGTTTTATTAAATAGTCAATTCAAAATGTATAAATTCGAGAACGTGAGTTGTTTAGGCATGCGGGTCTAAGTAAACAACAAAGAATCTAAGATTCCGCAAAATAACACGAGTAGAAAATATGCGCAATAGACATCTGCTATTAACATGGGACCGTTGGCATTTAAATATTTATCACTTATATATGCAAATTCCGGCAATAAAATATAAAAAATGCTTGTTGTTTAAATAAACACCTAAGCCTATTTTCTTTAGCCATTTCTTAGTTATGTTACATAAGCGACTGACTTGTTTCGTTATATTCTACTAACAGTACAGATTTATACATTTTGGTTATGTATATGAAACAAAAGAGTAGGGTTTATAGGATGGTACTTGAAATATGTGGAAGACATACATACATATCATTCCGCTTATAATTTTCCATGCATAAAGAAGTATTGCGTCCTGGGTATCGAAATCTATGATACATCTAAAAATATTCTGTTTTCGAATTAGAAGAATTTAGAATTTAAAGTACTTTATTTGTACTGTAAATTTTAAATTCATTCTTAAAATCGTATAATAAAAGATCAACAGAAAGTTCCCTAGGTAGTTTGATTACACGTCGAATTTCATACAATATGTGGTATAAAAGGAGCATAACCCCGCTTGTATTTTTGATTGCATTGACTTAGAAGCTTAATTTTTTCCACAAAGTTTTCAGAAAAATGATCTTAACAGAAGGACAGACTCATTCGTATGAACATCAAAGTAATCCGTTTTTTTAGGATACGGAACCCTATAAAATAAACGCTTGAGAAGAAACCGTTATTCACACTCATGCAACAGATAATTAAACATTCAATTACTAACAATTACTTGTGGATAGACAAAACATTAATATATATTTCTTTGCGTGTAAGACAGCATTAACCGTAGAGTGCATTTTTTTCACGCCGTTGTCGCCCTTTGTCCGGACTCATGATTTGTCACGTGGATTAGCGCGTTGTTGATTTTTATAATTGATACGTCAATTATCAAATAGCTTACACGTGTAATAAATATATTTTTTATTGGCAATGAAAATATTAAGCGAAGTTATTTATTACTGTGCATTATATTTAAGAAAACTCTACGTAGTCGGTATGCTAGTGTTACACTTTTGCGATGCATCACAAAACTACGATGGTTGACAATAGCTGGAGTAATGATTAAGCGTCAATACGAACAATGAGAAGTGATCATCGGAGGACGGTGGCCGTGGCGCGCGTGTTGAAGGTCGCCAAGTGCTTCCTGCGTGCGTGACGAGCATGCGCGCCGGCACCGCAAGCCAACAAACCTCATATTAATATGCTGCTAATAATAATACATCTGTGATCACCAAACCGCAATAATTGTCTGATTCATTTTGTCTACGGCTTGTCTCGTTAAAAGAAATAACTTGGCTTATGATTTACAAAAAATAGCTAAAATCCATTTATACAATAATACCATTGAGGTGACCCGGTCGCTTCTTGTGTTCAGATAAATGCTATTGTCTGTTAAACTGGTTAACGGTGGCGCTATTTCGAGAGTTCCAAATTTTCAATTTTAGCTACTATAAACTTCAAACGAGGCCAATTTTAAATATTTTTACTAAAAGTATATAATAGACATGTTTCTGTATTCTATGTTGTGGTGTGTTGTGCACACATTTTATGAACTTTATTTAACATTTTAGTATAGTTTTAAATACATTCCATATTCTGCGAAATCTTGAAACACATTTATTTCCCATGAAGAATAGTCGTGACTAGAGTTAAATACTTGTTTGTTAGATATAAAATACAATTTTTCATCACTATCTCTGAACCATCTGGTACGATTGCGAGATATAAAGATTCATATTTCCATAAACTCGAAATGAAATAAGGACCGACAACTAAGTATATTACAGTTAGGTATGCACACTTTGTACTCACTCCCAAATAATTTTGTCAAATTTTATCCGTTGACAAAGCAAATGTTAAAACTATTTTATATAAAAAAGACCTTAAATATTTATACTTCTATACGAAGAAAAGTTAGTGCTGTACCTATATCTGTTTTACTATATGCCTATATATTTCGAGAGTTCATTGTTCTAAGTTACGGCGTAGGAAATTTTACGAGAGATGTCCGCTGGATGGGACACGAATCGAATTTTTATGTCGTATTAATCGTACAGAATGTAACAGCACGACGAAAACAAAGAATATCTTTGATTCTATACGTTATGCTGGAACCATTGTTCTTTATTGCAGGAGGACGATGGGAGAATGACCTCCTATATAAGGGTACGCTATTCGCTAACAGTACCCACTGCAAATAGCAGGAAATACTTCTCTTGCAACAACAACAGAAATGTACTTAAGAAACTTTATAGTACATTGACCTATCGAAAATCCCCTTGGTAACGAGTATCCTGACATATTTAAGCGAATGCCGCAATGTTCTTCTTCTATCACCCGTATCCTAGTAACAAACCAACGTTAGCATTTCAATACTTTATACATGCCTACATTATTTTTCTTTTCCTAATTTAGAATAACTGAATTTAATATTATAAATTTATTTCATAATATTTTAATTGCTTTTTAATTTATTTGAGTTATAGATTTGACAATAATATGTATAACCTATATATAACAATAAAAGCAGACTAAGACAATAAACAACTGAAGTAATTGTATTAACCACTTCGTATTATCGTGATTTATAAAAATATATATATATATATATATATATATATTATATATATATATATATATATATATATATATATATATATATATATATATATATATATATATATATATATATATATATATATATATATATATATATATATATATATAGTATACGTGTAGTAGAACTATAATTCACTCATACTTTTCTTAAGTACCTACCAGCTATGTAAGACTAGCTTTAAAATTTCATTTAATAAAAACAGGTTATTAGAGCGTGGATTTACCTTGACATAGTGTGACTTATCAGATTATAGGCGAAAAGTTTTAAATAGTAAAAATATTTCCATTTCCGTTTATATGCCTATATAAACTTAAATATGTATATAGCAGATTATTATGAATACAAAATATATATCGTTGCTAAATTTTACCCGTTTCTTTTAGTAGTAAATAGTGACAAATGATGACAAAATTAATTATAATTGATTTGTATTGGAAATCGGCGGAGCGCTAATCGATTTGGTTAAAAAAGAGATAATGAAATATTGATCTATTTGACCTAGACATCTTATATATAAAAACACTGCATATTAAATCTACATTGATTAATTAATTAAAATTTTATTGTGATTAATTTTATTTACTCATATATATATATATATATATATATATATATATATATATATATATATATATATATATATATATATATATATATATATATATATATATATATATATATATATATATATATATATATATATATATATATATATATATATATATATATATATATATATATATATATATTGACAACCCTAATTTCAAAATTATGACTCAACGTTCGATTTCTAAGAAACGGAAATGTTTCCTCTTGAACCCTACATTCCTACCTGACTCACGACAACGACGGAACCATTTTATGTAAATTTTTCCGACATATGTGTTATTCCGGTTACATATAATATATGTATATATAGAAGAATTTAATTTGAATTCTTTTTACATATATTAATGTGGATAAATTGGTTTGAAAGCATCAAATTTTAAAAGTGCCGTAATTAACAAAAATGACGCAGGCATTTACAAAAAAAAAGTAAAATACCAAATGACCAATAAAAGCGATGTAAACATACACATTATGTATGATTAACGATGAGTCATGCATTATGAAGTCGATTTTAAAAGGCAACACGTTCGTTGATATGCGGTAATATTTGAGATTTCTATCTTGTTCGGGTAGCATTTGTTATGAATGAATATTACTACAAAGTGAGCTTACTACAGCGTCGCTCAGATTCAACATTATACAATTAAGAAGGGTGAGCAAGATTCTGAGAAGTATGAATCAGATATATCGACCCAGTAAGAGATCATTTCCGATTCCATTCTAATCGATTAACAGATGTTGTATGGAAACTTAATTAACGTAACTCATACAAATATTACTCACCAAGAAGACTAATTGCTTTTCGTTCAATAAAGCTTAACGACAATACAAAGGTACGTTATGATAAATAACAAAGCGATGTTGAAAAATAAAGCATCTATGATCTATGGTGGAAAAGCAGCTGAGTGAGATGGCAGATACTATAATGTGATTTCAAAATTCAGTACTTACCATAGCTTTGTTTGTTTCTCCGAAGGCTGGCGCTGCACTGCTCTGTGTCAGAAATACCATCGCCGCCGCCGCTGTCCATAATATTCTTAAACTACTTCTCAAGCTCACGAACGCCATACTTCTAGATGATATGTTATTTGAAATAACTAAGCTCATTAGTTCTTTAAAATTACTATAAAAATACTGTTCCCTTATAAAAGACGATATGTCATTCTTATATTATAAAAATAACTATTAACCGATTCGGTTACAAATATTTCTATAAAACCATTAATTGATTTTGGTCGGACGAAGAATGGTAATGGATCTGAAACAAAATAATTTGCTGATTAGTACTTTTTGGTAAGCTGTAAGTAGCCTTACATGATACCACACTATGATAAAAATAGATTCATTCGACGTTTTCTGGGGTCACAATCTCAGTTGACACATCTCGGATGAGTCATATCGTTTAGAATATTCATCACGTGTAACACAAGTAAATCTCATTATTTTTCATATTGAACAGCATAATAAAGTGTTTCTACCTTTCGAAACTCGTAGATACCATATGGGATTGTCCTAAGTTCAAATGACCCAGATATGGCACGAGGTACGGGCTTGTCAGCAAACACTGTTATCAATTCGAAGATAAATCGTTTCAAGCTAATCGTCACTCATAGAATAACCTATTTGTTTATACAAACGCTATATAAATATACATTTATTGACATTAATGTTGTACTGATTTGTCAAGTGCAAATGTAAATAAATTGCAGTATTGAGAAAATATTTTAATCTTTATATATATCTCCTAGAAATTTTGAAAAATTGTTCTATATATATTTTGTTCTTTTTGGACAGAAAAGAACAATCATTTTGAAAATTTTATAATTTGTTATACTTTATAACAATTTGCTAATATGAATATAATGTATTACAGTCAAAAATCTAGCTCAAACATATTTTAGTATAGTGCACTAAAATGTAAACACGACGATAGGTTATGATCATAATTGTCTAGTAAGGATGTAATGTGATCTTGTATTAAATTTAAATTGTAATGCCAAAAGTAAAGTGGCGATAGCGATTTTCTGCTCAATAGAGCATAGCGATGGTAGTTTCACCGGCATTGGTACTATTACCTAACATTATTTATCGATTTTTTTCTCCACAAGCCCATTTACAATTGCAATGTAAATTTTGACTTCGAAAATAAACTCATGCCTAATTATTTTACGAAATTTAATAATCAATGTCTAATTTGTAAGACCGTAAAGATTTAAGTAAAGTGCCTTTTAAGCAATCATAGCATTGAAATAAAACGGCGTGAAGTAATACCTTATTTAAAGTTTTCACTTATTTGTTCTCTGTCATATTACCAACTATAAATTCAATCATTCAAAGTTATATCGAAATTTCGTCAATACAGCTGTAAGATAACTTATTTTAGAATAAATTATTATGTTATTCACATAATTGGTCTATATCTAATTCTAATAACTTAGGAAAGTTATAATTTTATATAGATTTTAACAAATACAATTTTAAAAAATAATATTTAAAGTTTCAGAAAAATACGTAGTTTAAAAATAAGAAGACATGATATATGACTGACGTACGTGACTGATATATGACTGTACGTTTTACAAGCTTCTTTACTTTACTTAAAGACATAACACCTAATTCTTAATCTTAACACTTAATTGACTGCATTATAAAGTCTGAGAGGTCATCCTTTAAGCCGAACCAGTCATGCGTACCATTCTGGCTATAATATATGAATAATTAGGGGAAATCATTGTAAATTAATCAAAATACTTATTAAAGGAAAGTAGGAAATATTATTTTAATACTAAAATGTCAATTTAATGTTGATATTTTAATATTAATTACACACAAAGCGAAGTAGACAGAGAGGACTTGTTGTTAAGGTAAGGTTCCGGTTATTTGCTTTGTGCTCGAATCCGGGACCGCTTGAATGTCTTACCAGAGTGGGGAAATCGAGATAGTTCATTTCCTTAGGTGGGAATCGAAGTTACACGCTATCTCACTGCGCCACAGTGATATGATTCATTGTAAGAAAATATGTAGAGCCTCAGAAATAATGCTTCCGGCTCTTCGTGACTTGATTTAAGATTACTTAAAATTCATTACTTTATTGGCGGCAGGACCTTCTCAGCATATTAATGAAAAACTTGCAAAGATCTTAAGTCTCTCGGGACAACATATCTTATAGAGATTTGCATCTTGTGACATTGTCGTATTCTTGCTTCCGCTGGGCCATGGAAATACTAACACTATTATGATGACAAATAATAAAATTTTTATGTAACTGACTTATGAAACAAATGAACAAATGACTTTATAAAACATTGTAAATACTATACAAAAAGCTAAAATCTAAACCTAAAACAACCAAATCTGTCTAAAATATGTTGTTTTCTGTCAACTATTTCAATAAGTAGAGGTACATTCACATATGTCAGTATAAAAAATTTTTAAATATTTTACTCGGCTTAACAATAAATTTTAAAGTTATAATTGGTTGGATAAACAGTAATTATACTGTTCTACTGACAGATGATTACATCTGTCATCATACAAGTAACTAAACATATACATAGCGTCTATTAGTTGTATATGCACATAGATATACTCGTGCTTGTTTCAATGTCGACGTCTTAAATTAGAAAAAATCACGATATATTTCCTGTTATTCTATGTATTTTACCTCAATGACATTTGTATGATGACTCAATTGATCTTGACTAAGAGGAGTAAGAAGGTATAATTGAAATATTTATTTACCACTTTAAGTTCGGCAGGTCACTAAACACAAAAAATAACAGAATATTTTAAATATAAGTGTATATTAGTCTTTTAAAGATTAACTGTTTATTACAAATTTTAAAGTATTGAGATTATTTATTAACAGTAGTCGTAATTGTCACAAAAAAAAGTAAATTACTTATATTTATTATTCTATAATATCTATGTATGTACACGTCATGTCCTTAATAGTCCACAACTGCTTGTATAATATAAGAGATCAGTTCTTATCACAAAGATAACGTTTAACAGTTTTATCCAGCAAAGTATTTGTGATATACAAATCGCAACGTTCTGGTTTTAGAACAAGATTTTTCTTATTCGTAAGCGAATATATTATCAATACGACTGCAATTGAACGTAACATCAAGAAATATAAAACAAAATCTACCTATATAAAATACAATATGCACGATGTTAGTTATTCGACACATGTCATTCATAAAGGGGACTGACCAGCGCACCTAGCATTAATAACCCCATGTCTAGTGAATACATAAGTACATTTGTGATTGTTTTCCTACTAGGTAGGTGGTAGGAAGTCTTCATACTTCGTTACTTTGTATACTATTATATATTATTACTCTATAAAAGATATTATTACGTAAATGTTTTATAAAAAATATCTTGTCCAAACGTATTAATTATGGCAAGAAGCAATTATTCTACATGTTTATAGAAAATGCTTATCCATTGCTCGATACAAAAAATGAATTGAAACGGTGTTTACTGCAGCACAAAAGACTTAATTTTCCATTACAAAGTATGGTATAAACAAGATATTGTTAAATCTATACGAAAGAAGTTTATATTACAGAATACGGTTTATTGTTATATTTACAAATAATTGTTTGTCACTTTTACGGTTGTAATATCGATGTGGACTTCAGCTGATATGATATGAATGGAATGTTATCTACATACCTGTAGTTCAGATCCTAATTTCACGCAATCCTTACTATATGAAACATGTGCGTTTTGTTTCACTAGAGCGATCACGGTCGTCCAAGTAAACATTCACAGGGCACTTCAGTCACAAAGTCCCGCGGGGTTCACTTGTTTCTTTGCAATTGCACGAATTTTCAAAGAAAATGTGTGCGTCGCGTGCGTACGAGCGTCGAGCGATCGTTGTGCCCTATGTGGCACGACCTATCGCTGTTCGCGGGTTAGGGCGAGTGTGCGGCGCGCGAACCGATGCCCGCTTATAACCGTCTCAACGCGGTGAAGCCTCCGCCCGCCCCTTTGCCCAACTAAACTTACTTTACAGAAAAGCTCGTGCCCATTTTGCACAGGACCCTTTAGCCACTGGCTTTATTCACTGGTATAATATATTAAATTAATAGTTTAGAGTTAATATAATATTTTTTTACAAAAATACTATGTTGATGTTTTTATTGAATTAAAGCAATTTGAGAAGTTATACTTTCTATAAGAACTACAAAAATATTCAAGAGCATTTATCAGTAGTATTCAAATTCCATAAAAAGAAGTTCAATAGTAGTCAATAAGCACACTTTGAAACTCGCTTCTTCATAAGCAGCATTATTTCAGCATTATTTGTAAAATATGCTATCGCATCTTAAGCTAACTGATTAATTCCTTAAGTAGACTGATTAGTTCCAGAGTAGGCACAAGCGATGAAATATTGTGTATCATACACAATATTTCATCGCTTTTGCCTACTCTTCATGAAATAGGAAAGAAATTAGAGGTAATCAGTTATAGTAATAAGACACAAATTATTGGAATTTGTTAAGATAATATACAAATTTAAGCGTAACGTGAGTCGAACCCGCGCCTCTTCGATACCGTCCAAGCGCTATAGCCAATTCATCCATATGTTCCTTCAAGTACAACTACAACTTATGTTGTCTGGAATATTTTTTAGATTAGTATATATTATTTCAAGAATATACGAATATTGCCTCGAACGATAATGACTTCACTTGTAGGACATGTTCTTAGTAAAATAATTTGAGGCCGTGTGTGTTCTTCCTTGAAATTAAAGTGCTTTACGCAGTTGATCGATTGTTTGCATTTTTTATAAAAATAAAAAAAAATGTTACTGCACTTAAAAACGTATAAAATATGTATTTATTTATTATTTTATTTATTTAATTAAGGACAGCGTACAAAACATACACTTATTCTAATATTTCAAACATGTCTTACAACTATGGGCTTAGTGCTGCTTTAATTACAAGCCGCCACGACATGGTTAGGGACAGTGTCATTTATTAAAAAAAAAAACATTTATTAAAATAATGAAAAATTTAACTTATTTAACACAAACAATATATAATCTAACTAGCTTGAAAATAAAACTGAACTTATAAATAGCTAATAAATAATTCTATAGGTATAATTATATATAAAATTGGTATAAAAATAAAAATCGAATACTTTTCTTCTAATGATCACCAAAGTAGCTTATTTAGAAAATATTTCAGAGTTAAACTTAACCTACAATATTTTATAACTAAATTATTTTGACACCGTAACCAATGAATAAGCTGTTTATATGGGTCAATATTGACTGTACAGTGCTTCGAAAATCGATGTTCTTTTTAAGCAAAATATTTTTTAATATGTCTCATATTCATCGTTAAGGTATTAGTCGTAATACAATAAAATATTCTGTGAAAAACAAAGTAAATAATTTATTTTTCGATATAATCAGGCTTATCGGAACTAAAGAAATCAGTGATCGCCTAGCTTGTAAAGCTTCGTCACATTGTTTCGTCGAGTTATAAGTTCTACAATTTATATAAGTATATTATTATGTATACATCTATAATAAAAATGAATAGGATAAAACAAAATGAAACGTAGAAATAAACCATTTTTATTATATTATTAACAAAATAGGTAATTAAAAATAAAAATATTTTTAAAAGAAATTTGAAACAAATTAATCTTATTATATCGATTTAAAATATCGATCTATACCCATAAGTAAGTAAAAAAATTGTGTCTGTACATTGAACATTTTTACTAAAATTTGATGCAGCGATATGTAAAAACACTAATAGACTATGAATCTATTATTTTTTATATTTTTGCTTATCTGTTTGGCTCTTGAGTAAAAGTTCATAAGCGTCATATAAAAATCTAAGATCTAGAACATCTGGAACACCTGATCCCAAAGACCAAAATCCCAATAATAAAAATCAAAAAGCCAACTACATAATAGTAATTATGGAAATTACAACTTAGAAAAATTTATTTCCCGATGAATATTTGACATATGATATTTAAGTGATTTTCGATTACAATAAATCGGTAAATGGCAATCGGATGGCAGGGATATTAAAGTTCACTCTAACGAAGTTGCAGGCATCTACACGTTTGAAATAATTGCAAAGTAATTTGACAATATACAATAGAGCTTTTGAGTTTATTCTTGTTTACTCGTTTTCAGAATTTTGTTAAACATATTTATGTTCTTGTATAAAAAACAATGATATAAAATGTATTACATATTTAAAACGTATCGTTGTGCACCAGCATGATAAGCGCCTTATGGCATGTGGCATAACCTTCATAGGGCCGTTCCGCGTGACGAAGCTATTGTCTGCAGTGAGTAAGCCAGGGTGGCTTCCCTGAATGCTGGTGGTGGCATGAAGTCACTAGTCACCACGACCGAGTTCAAGGTTGTCTTTGTGTCTCATAACCCGGCCGTTAAACGCGTTATGTTATCGATATAATACATTAATCAGCATATTTTAACCTCTAACGACAAGATGCAAATAATATTACTTGAAAATAATATCATAGAATAGATTAATTATAATTAATCCTTATATTTCGGAATATATTATATGTTATTATTTTATCTCACCATTGTTTACATACATAAGATATGTTGTAAAATATTCATTCAAACGACTAAAAATGTTATTAGATTCAATTTTTAATAAATGTTTGTAGATAGCTGTCCTCTTTTAATACGAGTATATGTTTGTGAAGTTGTGCAGTCAACAAATTAACAAAAGGAAGAAAGCAAGCCTCGAACTAGAACACGAATAGGTGCTTTGTTTCTAACATATTAACATAACTAACACAGATTTTCATCTCAAGGACGGATACTATGAATATTCTTTTAAATCCTTGGAAATATTTTTTATGTTCCTTTGTGCTTTATTGTCAAGGGCACTGACTCAAACCATTTTGACATTTTATTTGTTGGTATACGAAATATTTTACAGAGGATAATTTTTATATTTAAAACAATTTTGGAGAAAAAAACAGGAAAGTGCAGAAAGGTATGAGTTACAACGTTCTCTCTCATTTTAGTCACAAAATATGGGTGTCTTAAAAATAGCAAACCAAGGAAAATAGTTAAATAAATAATAATATTTAGTTAATAATTGCTGTAAAAGTAATCGTCATATTGATACAAATCATAAGATTTCATTTTTTTTCAGCTTTGAGCATAGCAGAGTAAGCAGAATGATCCCACTGCATAACAATGATCTTAAGAGTACGGAGTGTCTTGCGTTTTATAATTCTTTATATATATATATATATATATATATATATATATATATATATATATATATATATATATATATATATATATATATATATATATATATATATATATATATATATATATATATATATATATATATATAAAATTCGTGTAAAAGCGACGGTTGTGGGTTTGGTTCCCACTCGGAGAGAATGAATTATTTTGGACTTTAGAGTGTTATAGAATAAAGGTATAACTCCATACATATTGTGTAAATCAATTAAAAAGGTACTCTTAACATATTATTAAAATGATTAAAAATCAAAGATTATACGTTTGCCTTACTTACGCGTATTACACACTTATCCTTGTAGAAAACTTGTTTTTATTGTATATTTATATTAATTTTACTAAGTACTTGTCTAACGTATGATAATTGAGAATATTAAGGCATTATTAGGGTTTAATACCCCAATAAAAAAAACTTGTCATTTTCTCCTTATCAGAACCTGAATTATTTTGCTGTCTACTTTTGTCAAGAAAACATAAAGATAGCATCAAATTTCCAAATCCATTCCAAAGTTGCATGCGGTGTAGGACGATAAATAGCACAAAATCTTAGTGTCTAGACACTCCGTCCCTCACTTTCCGTCTTAACTCGAGACATGCCGAAACTCACCAATGTACTTTGTCTTTCCAGAACGGAGATATAAAAATAATATATTACCTCAAGTGGATACCGACCACAACCATCGTGTTGACAGATGCTGGCCTTCAATCCACATTTCATTTAAAAAAACTTAAATCGAATTCTTATACCATTAAATAATATAATAATAATAATTTATGCCATCATACATATGTTCGCTAGAGGAAAGAGAAAGGCATGACCCTTGATTACCAATAATAATGTATTAATTTTCTATAAATATAATTTTATATGTACCTATAGCCTGTTAAATTATACATTTAGGAAAATGACGCAAATACTATTTTAACTTTTTCCGTATAAATGAAATATAGATTTATGATGTTAATATTTAAAGTAAAAGTAAATATTTATAAGCTGTGGTTATTATGACTCATAAAAATTATTTACTTGTTATGTTCTTATGTAGTCATAAAAGCTTCTGCTGAGGATATTGCATTTGCAAATATAGCTTAAAAGTGTATTGTTTAAAATATATATTGTACATTTTATTCAATCAATAACTTCCCCTAAATAAGATCTGTAAAAAAAAATTTTTCATTAATACAAAAGCTCGACATTTAAAAAAAGAAATGAATGTTGAATTCATTTCTTTTTTTAAATGTCGAGTTTTTCTATTATTTTTTTTCGAATTCAATATCTAAATTTTATCTTTTATAAAATAGATGTTGAATTCAAAAAAAGGTCCCTGATCCTATTGAGGAGACAGTGAGACCCTATTAAATAAATATCAGTCAAGTGCGAGTAGTACTCGTGCGCCGAGGGTTCCGTACAGTCACGATTGTAGGTTAACGGCAACTTATAAAAATTGACAAACTTAATTTTATATTCATATTCATAACTCTAGGGCAACGGGATATACCCTGTAGGTTTTGATTACGCGGCAATTGTCATACAAAATGTAAAAAAAACCTTAAGTTTGATTTTTTTCAATGTTTTAGAGGTCATCGATTTGATGAATCGGATATTTGATATGAATTTCAGATAGATTCTTCTTTGTGATTTTGAAGAAATGTCTTGACGGACAACAAAGTTATCCGTTTTTTCCTTTTGAGATTCGGAACTCTAAAAATGCGTATATACAACCGTCAAATTAATAATATCTAGATGATTTGTTATCAGGAATAGAAGCAAAACTGAAATGTAGGTGATCTGTATTTACGTTTGTTTAGATAAACACCTACGCTAGGGTCGGACCGTTACAGTTTAATCATACGCAAGCTCGCTTTATACGTTCCATAATTAATAGAACATTAATGATAGATGTTGTCGTATCATTATTCATGATTAGTATTTCTATGAATTGATGCTCTAGTAAATTTTCCTGAGTACAAATTCTTCATAAATGATTAGTTTATAATTACAACAAAAGACAAAACTATTCTTCCTTATTCAGCTTATTAAGATAAATCTACTTTCCTTTTTATTTGTTGTTTAGCAAACTTTTTGGAATGTCACCGAATATAATCTCGTGGTAGGCTGGCGTACCACTGTCACTATTTCATATCCCAGTAGCAGAACAATGGAGTATAGAGGAGCATCTCGCATCCGTTGATCTCATCAAGTAATTAATACAATAACAAAACAAATGCTATGACAGGTCGCTTTAGACACACATTCTGCAACATTTGCTCTCCAATGTCTCCAAAAACAGACATTTTTCATATATTTGAACATTCATATATTTGAATTTGTACCAGAACAAAGTTTAAGATACTGACATTATTCTTTACTTTTAATTTCTTTCAGATTTATTGCATATTGATAAACAAAAATTGATTGATAAACAAAAATAATTTAAATTTCATACTTCTCTTGCGACTGAACATCTATCGTTTGGTTCACTAAAAAAGTACAAATTTTCTTATTCTTTCTTTATCTCTTTAATTATGGCGTTTCAAGTATACTAGTTGAGCACAATTCAGTTTGCCAATGTCAAATGTTTCCTCTTTATAATATTAGTTTAGATAAGTAGTGATGAGTGATACTTAAAACCTAAAAAACCATTAACATTACAATCTTTTTTATGTACTCAAAATTACAACTAATAGTATCTTAAGTATATCTTAAAATATATTTACATCATGTACGACAAAAAAACGATAAGCAAATTCTTTGTAGTCCCACGATCGAGTGGCAGCAAAAAAAAATTATCCAAATTCCTTCACGCTCCGAGGTTTTTCAACTCTTTTGCAGATTCCCGCTTCTCCTTGACTTATCCTAAAACAATGATGATTATTCGAGAATCTTTCCAGTTAAAATAAAATAACTAAAAGGTATAGTATAATTTCATGAGGAAAAGTACTTTTCTGCGCTTTATTCAATATTGAAGCTTTTATCCAGAAATACGAATGCTACACGAAAGTTTATAATATTAAGAATCCTTATATCGGTAAAACCTCTGATTGTAGTAAATACATTCATCGGTGAACGATTCGAATTTAAAATGGCGTGCGCACTGAATGCAAAGTTGTAAGTACTTATTGAAGTTAACAGTATATAGTGGTTATTTTGATCATCGCTCTTTCGAATACACTAAATATGGTTTATACTTACTCATATCAATTGAAAGTAACTGTTTTCTTTAGGACTTTTCTTTTTTTAAGATATTATTTCGAAATAGAATTTATGTTTCGATATAGAGTTTAAATTTTTTACTTATCAACTGCAGTATCAACTGCAATAATCATGCAATATACCATCTACTCATCCACGTTTCAGTTTAGACAAAGTTGGGTTTAGTAGTTTCAATGGCGATAGTTCTAAATACAGATTTACTTTTATTACCCATGCAGCGGATATGTGTCAGAATGAAATTTTGACATACATACATTAAGCCCAGATCCAAAATAGTCTTCCATTAAATCCTTAAACGATGATTCATCTTATCTTCGTAGTAGTTTCTGAGTAACAAGTGCTATCTATCAGACATCGCAATTACTTGTCACACTTAACTCTAACGCCTGCGTTGGTACAGTATTAAATTGTTTTCATAGAAATAAAACTACGTACCTACAAGTATCTTTCCAATCGATGGATATATAATCCATTACGATTTATGAATATGATCATCTATAATTAAGCAACCACGTTGTGAGGAAAATCCAAAGATATTTTTTTATTGTATGATTATAATCAATATAAATGAATATAATAAAACAGTAAAAAAAATGTATATTAACAAAAAATATCAATCTGTCTGATAAAAGGTGACAAACTACCTTTCTTGCGTATGCACTTATTTCGTATTATCAATTAATATATACCACTATAAATTACCAATTTCGGATATATTTCTTCATTTACATTGGAAATTCTCACTTCTTACCAAAATTCATAGTGGCAGCTCAACGGGAAGTACCGTATAGGTTTTGATTACGCGACGAAATTTCTACAATAAGCTGCTAAAAGGAAGCTTAAAGCTTTTTTTTTTTCAAATATATTTTTTTCTGTATATTTGAAATTAATTTCACCATCATATTATGCTCCATTTTATACTGGTGAGGTAAATGCTTGCTCTTAAAATGCTTTTGTAGTGAATTTACTTAAAGAAATATTTTTATTTACGGTAAATAATCAACCTTGTTAAAGCAAACCCTGGCAGGACTTGATTTTTGCCCCTAGCACATAATGTCGCTATATGGTTTAAAAATAAAGGACATAATGTAGCTTTACTTTCTCGTCATCTTCTCGCCTCACTGGATTCAAGAGATGCGAAAATACAAATGCAAATAATATTAAAAAAATGGTTTACAAAATCACAGTGAAATTGAAGTTAAAGTACAAAATACAACCAGTTCAAGCAAATTACAATATTGTGACCTCGAAACGGACATAATAATATTGTCGTTATTTTCAGTGTTTTGATGGCTGAAACAAAGCATCGTGCTTATTACACTGAAGACTGTAACTGTAAATTTTGTAACAGTAGAATTACATAAAGAGTGAAATAAGGTGCTACGGGACACTCGATGACTCACGACGCCGTTAGAAAGATTCACCGCATGAATGGTGCTACCCAATATTTGTTTGTACGTAATATAAAATTATTAACACTTTTGTAAATTACTTTTGATAACTAAATAATAATAATTTAAAACTAATAATTACTGAATTTTTACTGGTTATTCAGTATTGTAATATTATAAATTTAAATTATTTTATGAATTATACATCCAATTAAGATACTTGCATAAACAGTTCAATCTCAAAGGACAAAGCAACGAAAACTGTACTTTTAAATGATTTACTTACAGTATATCTGCAATATGTACAAACATAGCAACATACAACGTTTCTGGCTATAAAACAATGAGTCAGAACAATTCAGTTTCTAAGTAACTGGCCCGACCCATTTTAAAGATATTACGATAGATATTAAATAAACTTGTGTTGTAGAATTTAGTCAGATCAGTTCTTTAGATATGGCACTTCGAGCGTGTCAGTTGAACAAAAATCACTTCGCCAATGTCACGTTGAATGGAGAACACACGAAAGAGATTGTACGGTAAAAGAATTAATCACACCACAAAATTAGAATATATGTAAGAAAAAAGAGATTCAGTAAAAAAAGTCAGCATCTACAACAAGCAAGCAATACAACATGCAATTAGTATTTTTTTTTATTTAATATACATGTAGGTACATTAAGTTCATCTGATTGTCTAGGGTTTAGAGAAATAAAAGTGTAGATATATTACTCATTTACTTATTAAAAATTTTGGAAATCATAAGCAGTATAGATAATAATTTTACTCGACTTTGCATAGAAAATTACTAATCATCATTGTATCCTGTGACATACACTCATTGAACTTATTTGCTGCATTTGCGGTTTTCCTTCTTTGTTAGTCTCCAAGTGACAGTAATAATAAAAAATATTAGGATTTATAAAAATAATAGTGAATAGATGCTCGATACAAGTAACTCTTATCTAAGCTAAATTGGCTAATTGAGCTCAAATAGAAATAAAAAAACAATTATTGATCTTACGTTTTTGCATTTTCTTCCAATATAGTATCTTCGTCAGACCGAACCGAACCGAACCAACCAATCACGAATGTGTTTCGAGTACATTACAAGTGGGTATCGTTTTATTAAATTTCGAATAAAATATACTCGTATTCCAGTCATTGGCTGGAAGTATATTAGTTTCTTATTTGTAAAAGTCACGCTATTTTTAAACTCAATTACATTAGTGTATGACTAGAAACATATACAATTTACTTAAAACTATAATTCTCAATAATATAAATCCTCTTATACAGGTTACTTATGACGTAGCCATTTTGCGTCAATGGAATTGACACAAAACCTCAAAACCAGTTATCGTGAATGAGTCGCACTGCTCTAATAGTGAACCGGATAATTATGTTGGTATTTACAAACACAGAAGTTTCAAATAGTTTTATAATTACTGTCATGAAATACCCAAGACAATATAGATGTCGTGGTCTTATCGTAAAATTGACAAATTTAGAAATTGTTGATCATAACGTTGAATTGTCAACGCTTAATGATATGATTAACAATAACGCACTTCGTTTTCTTTGACCAAATCATAAAATAATTTATCAAGAAAGTCTCTAGATATTATTTTTTGCATGTTAACATGACGGCCGTTAATAAGGTCAAGTTTCAAATATTATTTACTAAAAGGGGAAGAAATTATTCGTTTATTCGTAGTTACAATTGTGAGTTCACTAAAATATTAAATTAAATTTTATTTTCAGTTTATACGTAGATATGAAATATTTAATTATTTATAATTGTTTAATAAAATAATAATATAACATCTTCTTTCAGCAAGTGAAGTAAATGTGTAAAATTATTAATTTAATATAAAAAGGCTTTAAAATAAAACATCTAATCTAAACGATCCAAAATATCACAATTAGATATTTTGGATCGGTTAGATTACATTTTTTATTTTAAATTATGATTCTTTAGAGGTTTTTGTAAAAGTTGTTATTACTAAGACGTCGACATAAAATAATATGAGATTGCAAGATATTCTCTATATTTTATGAGTACCTAATATGACTATCGGTACTATGAGAGTACCGATATGACCAAAGGCTAGATGACTAAATCGTTAAGCGTTAACGATTCAACGATATGGTCAAGGATTTTTATAAAATCGTCAATTTCTACAGTTTATCCACGACACTTACATTTTGAACATGCCGCTTAACGTTTACGGTAACACTTGAATACGAGCAATGATAATTCAAGCCGAAAAGAAATATTTATAGGATCCAGTAACACCTAACGAAGAAACATTTACATCACCTTCAAATATTTTTTATTATTCATATTAATATAATTAATAAAAAAATATATAGATACAAAAATAAATGTTTTTGTTAAATATAAATATTTATTATTATATTGTACCTTTTTTTTATAATAAAAATATATAATTAATTTGATTCCTTTTTGTAAAATAAAATTTGAATACAAAAGCTGTAATTTAAAAGACTATATGACTTAAGGTACAATTAATTTGATGTAACTCTCGCTTTACTTATCCATGAAGAACTTTGCTCCTACTAAACAAGAACATATAATAGTGCCAACTCATCCAAGTTACAAGAGGAGTGACTCACTTCGTCCAGTTTATATCAAAATAAATTAATAAGCTACATTCACCGTTATACCCGCTGTCCACCTACGTTTCAAGATGTAAGTGCTCAATAGTCGAACTTTCACTTGATATACTTATTATAAAAAAAGTAGCCGAGCTCTTTATTTTAATGACCAAAATCACGTCTTGAGTAAGAAGATGTTATTGTTTTTATTTGTTCATACTCGCCCATAGAATTATCACTTTTAGTTGTCTGATATTAAGTTAAATAACTAAGCCAGAGGTTATGTGTCAGTTTTACGCTTGGTTTTTATAGTACCTACTAACTTGTTTTGGTTTTCTTGTTTTGGTGCCGAGCTGTGACAGCACATGTTTTGTCTAGTTATGAATATAGGATAATAAAGGAATATTAATAATAATTCTGGATTTTAAGCCAATTATTAAACCCCTATTCTAATGTCCAAAACTCTAACTTTTAAATTGAAATTGAGTAAAAGATTTTTTACTAAGTAATTTTTCATATACAAATAGTATAGTAGTAGTCGATTTGTATTCATTATTGCATTTCATTGTTTTTATGCATATGAGCGTTATCAGCTGCTCGTGCGCCTGCGAATGTAACCTCTAGTAGGACTATGCAAGAATAACTATTGGCATCTGAGGCATTGCAACCTTCGATTACACTTACATCAATATAATTATTATCATTTCCGTAACTCTTCATTTGCTTATTAGCTCCACGTGTGAGGAAATGCGGTGTCCTGTTTGTATACATAGTTATTTAAAAAAAATATGTTAGTACGATATTACCCTATAATATTGTTTGCTGAAAATTAGTTTATATGTAAATATTTTTATTTATATAAATTATAGTAATATTGTTTGCTGGTTAGTTATAAAAATAATTTATTTTTAATCCAAAACATACTTAAATATGTACCAACATAAACGTACGTATATAATATAAGAATTACTGTCAATGAAAAAAATTATAGAAACAAACGTAAGATAAATAAAGGTTATGAGCATAATATTTAATTGCCTATTATCTTATGTATATATATTTTATCATTGGACTATAGCCAAGCGAAAGGATGCTAGGCAGGAGTCCAACGTTTCCTAGTACCTATTAGGTATATGTACTTAGATTTAATATTTGTATCGTCGACCTTCATTGAAATTTACGCAATTCCATTTATCTGTCACGTCAGTATACCACTCGTTCTAAGAAACTGAGCCATTGACCCCATACTCATCTCTGAACACAAAGTATAAGAGGAAAATACCTACGGTTCCGTTGTCGTTATAATTTTAAGTAATTAGCAGTTAAAGTACAAAATGATGTGTGGACTGAATATAAACAATACGTATATGAAAATTAAATACGCTACAAAATAAAATGTAAGGAATTGTAGCACAAGGAGGAAGCGATGTTGTTCTTCTGTTTGTGAAATAGGGGCATGCTTACATTAGTGACTTTAGTATATAGTGACTAAGATTTTTTTAAATATATTTTTATTAATTGTAAAAAGAATAACCAATAATTAAATGTTCTCATCCGAGTTGGTAATCGAGCTAAAAATGTAAGACTCGATAGAGTATCTCCATATCTATAAATATCATAAAAATTTTGTCAAGATGACAGTTTCTTTGTGTTTGATTTTATAAGAATTATTCTTTATCTAGATGCTTTTCAATTTTAAGCAAATGTAACATGAATAATGAAAAATGAATATAATAAATAATTGATTGAACACTTAGCCTTACACGCAAGACGAACAACACTACGCACATCTCGGATGTCGCTAATTCCGTACGCTCGCACTGAATCACTAATCAACGACAGCTAGCACCACCCATCAGTATTCCACCAGCACTCACAGATCACAACGCGACGGCAAATCGCTAAAAATATAAAATACGACAAGGGCGTTTCATGGCCGACATGACCTTACTAGAATCTCATAAAATATCCAAATGTTATTTCCTGTTTTAATTATTTATATATTACACTATTAGATGCCGTCTTATTTGAAAACATGCTACAGGTAAAATGAAACGAAACAAGCCTTTGGTTTTATAAATTTTATTACTAAGGAAGTTTGTAAGTTATTATCTTTAAGCACCTTCTGATAATTTCAGGAAGACAAATACATATATTTTACATGATTCATGTTTAGAGCATCAAATCATACTTAGCTTATATTACAAACATTATTTTCAAATTTTAGGTAACTGCATTTTATAACAAGCGCATTAATATACTTTTGGATATGTGCGTTCAATAAATGTAACACGAAAATAATTAATTATATATTTCCTACGAAATGCATACATTTATTGAAGCTGCTGTCATGGGTACAACATCCCTACCAACGTAGTCGTCTAAAACCATTGGTCAAAACCATTCTAAAGGTTCTTCTTAATCCCAAAAACGCTCCAGGGCCCGAAACCATCTCTAACAAAGTCCTGACGAATCTGCTGATTCCATTCGTGTCTTTATTGGTCCTAATTTTCAACGCTCTTCTAAAAGGCTCATTTCCTACCGAGTGGAAGGAAGCCATAGTTATGGGTTTCGCTAACCTGTAACCAGACCGTCATTAGCTGCTTAAGATAAGTATACGGAAAAATCCTCCTCGTACTGTTAATTTACAAACAATCGGCTTCCCACCACGCCACTCGACCATCCATCAAGTTCACCGGCTAGCCGAGTACATTGCGAAATACAACGTCCACAGGTTGATCCGCAGCGATACAGTTGCCATTTTCTTAGCCATAGCCAAAGCCTTCGATAGCTCTGGCGTAGCGGCTTGCGCCTCAAGATACTTCCAGACTCTCCCGTACGCATCATTCGACAGTACCTGTCCAATCGTACGTTCCACTACCGCATACAAAATGACACTCTCGGCCATTCGCGCCGGAGTTCCACAAGGCTCTACTCTCTCTCCACTTCTATTAAGACATATATTTCATAAACGATTTTACGTTTCATCATGACCATTCCTAATATGTAATAAATTTTCATCCATTTAATATGCTTATGTTTTTTAAGATTTTTTATAGTTAAGGTTGTGCAGTCATTAAGTTTGTTTACAGCAAAATAACAGCATTTCTCCAGTAAATTTTGTTTTTGTAACGGTATCCACATAATACTGTAATTTTCATAAGAATAAAAAACTAAGATTATCTTGCCGAGGCCATATAACCCGTCCAAGCTTTTATTTTGATTATTATCTTTAAAAGCACACACTTTTAACATAAACATGTTAAGTGTAAAACCTTTAACTATGTAAAAATAAAATTATTATTAAACATTTAACTATATACCTATATAAATTTTAGTTTAGTTCGGCAGTGATGATTTGTTTTCGGATAAATAATTACTATAATATATAATAATGGATTCCGAATAACAATGATAGAGAAAGATCATTATTAATTTTTATATACACTATCGGCACTATTTATTTACCTCTTTTTCTAAGTTCCTTTTACGCAAGCTATAGTTTTGGAAAAATTAAAAAATCAAAATCTCCACAGTAATACAACGAAAATGTCCAAAAGAATACTATTGCAATACATTATTCATACAAATGCATTTACTTTCAAGCAACGTTGGTTTATTTTTAATTGAATAATATAAATAATAAATAAAACACAAATTTAATAAAAATTAAACCAACGTTTAAATACAATTTTACCCTAAATTAAAGGCATACATATTAGCAAGAAACAGTTTTTACACCTGGAATATCAATGAAGCCTCGCTGAAATATGTCTAAGTCGGGATTGTCGCTCATACGGTGTGCGATTACCTTCTCTTGGGCAAGGGGGTGCCAAGCACCGAGGGTGCAGCCCACGTCTTCAACTGAGCCGTGGTAATGACAACGCCGCGTCGCTCGGACGGATGGCACGTATTCAAACACGCGCACACGGTTGCAACGGTGTATTGCGAACCAAATTCCTGTACATAGGAGGTTTATGCAAGTAAAGTATGGCGCAATTATTAAACAATAATTATTATTTATAATTTTCTTGTGTTTGTAAAATAAATCTGTAAATTAACTGTTTTTAATGGTTATACTATTTACCATAAATTATTACTATACCTATAAAACCAGAAGATGGTGGATTTCGGCGTAGCCGGTATGTTGAAGAATCTTGTAAAACTGTCCATAAATCCCATAAAATACGGGGATGCAAAAGGTGAACATCGACTCCGCTTCGACGGTTGAGCAATCTAAAATAACGACGCAATAATGATATAATTACTTTATAAAATAAAATACATCATTATATACAACATGATGATATATATAATAACATACAAAAATACCTTTTGTATACTGAAAAAACTGGAAAATCTGGATGGCGATACCACTCTTCCAGTGTTGAAGAAAAATTTGCAGGATCCCATATAAGTATAGAAATATTGTTAAACAATGTATTTTCTAAAAACTTAAATTCTGGCTTAGTAACTACCTGAAAATAAGTATTCAATAAAATAACAAGATTTTATAATTTTATGTGAGCATGAAATTATAAAATTCATTGCACTATTTAATTTGTAACCAAATGTTTTAAAGAAAAGTAAGTATAATCTTTCATACATTTTTGAATTATTTCAATTTTGATAGTACTTTATATAAATTTAATTGAAGTTACCAAATATTATTATTCATTTATGATATCCTCTTTCACTACCTAGAACATTCTTGACACTCTCCCAAAACTCCTCAAGCTCATTCGGTATAAGATATTGGGGATACTAGTGCACACGCCACTAATAAGAATACTCTTGTATTTCACACGTACTTTGTGTTTTAAGTGTTTCATTATATTTTATTTTGCATTTGTTTAAATTAACCATACACAATAATACTAGTAATATTGCCTTTTGTACGCAAATATACTATTCTTCATGGAATATATTTCAGTCCTTGGTAGCGAATCAATAATTCCGATGTTCTTAATTTTAAAATTACCTGCGAATTAAGAATACGAAAGCTGGTTTTGGCACCAACATCTTCTGTGTAGTTTTCTGTTGGAGCGTTATTAAATCTTAACACCATATCATGAGAATCTGTAATAAAAAAAATAGATTAAAAGGCGTAGTTTGCCATATTTCTTAAGTAGATTGCATTTTAAAGTTATTCTAATTGAAAAAAATCGGGCTTTTTGTTTTCTCAGAGTAAAACTGATATTGATACTAACGAATTTGCTGATAAAAAGAGGAGGAAAACAGTGAATAATGGTATTAAGTGTTAACCGAGCTATACTTGCCGCTACTTGCAGCCATTATTAAATTGTAAGGCAGTCTGTTAAGACGAAGGTAGTCGGATCGGTACTCAGTCAGGACAATGAAATCGTGTTCCATCGCTCGACACACAATATAAACAATGGAATATATTGATATCTTTACTCAGCTAATACTGCTTATGCGGAATACACAAAAACTGAACAAAAGAATATAAAATTTGAATTCCTAAAACTAGCTCGAAAGATAGGTAGGACTGAGACAACAACCAAATTTCAATAATCTACTTAAACTTCTCTTAACCTGTGCATTCCTAACGAATGCTATGGTTTTGGGTCATTCCAATCTAAATTGAGTGGCAGTGGAGTTTTCAGGGCATCTTAAGGAATTTCTTCTTCTCTCGATATTTTTAAAAATATCTATTAAATTCAAGTACATAATTTTTTTACGTTAAATTATACAAATTTAAAAAAAAAACAGAAATTTATATTAATTAAGAGGATAAAATATATTGTTCATATACATACATAGTTCCATAGCGTGACTAAAACGTACAGACAAACAAACAGTCATAGTATTTGTATTATATTTATATTTCAATAAGCAATTTTAACGTTATTTAATTCTTACTTATTGTGTTAAACATAATAATATTAGAATAGAGCCAATGAAACTCTGCAACTTACAATGCCTTTGTGTTTTCTTATACAATAATACCAGCCTACGTTAGATAGCTGCAATCCCAATTTTAATTGCCATGAGTAGTGTACAAAAAGACCTTGACTACAGATTGAGGCTTTTTTAAATTTTCTGCTCTACTTCACAGATACGATACAATAAAACATATTGAAATATATTTAAAAAAGCTTACTCGAAATGGATAAGAAAGCGAAACAATGGACGTAAACAAAGTGTTTAGCGTTACTATAATTACTACTAGATACTAATTAAGTATACATTATTGAGCGAAGCGATAACTTCCTATAAGAAAATAGGTAGGTAGGTAGTGACGTATGACTCTACAGTATGAGGAAAATTTAGCGGTGTTTTGTAATTTCAAGTATCTATTTCTCCACAGAAGCCACGTGCGACAGTCACATGAAAGAAAAACGAGACCACTTATTAAAAGATAAAAACTATTTAATAATGTATGTTGTGTATTATATCGTACACGTTTATACTATTGTCTTCTTGCGACACTTGTAGTAAAACTTTAACATTATCTCATATATTTTTATTGATTTTTATTGATGTTTTATTGATGCTAATGTTTCTTAATATAGGTGTATTGTCTATTCGCCTATACGTTCAAAATGTACAATATGGCCTCCATAAGCCAGAATAATTTCCACAAACAATTTTATAAGAAATTCAAAACAAGTTACATAGCAAAGCTTATCAACAAATCTATTAAACAATTTTCCTTTTAAATTTCACAATGTTTTCGCATACTTGGTGTACAGTTCAACATATGCACAATAGTAAGCAAACTATAAATTATACGTTGTTTATGGACGCGTGGGCTGATGACTGGTAAGTGAACCTACAAAGTAAACATTATGGCCGGTAGGAAAACTTTATTTTTTACTCATTCACTCAACCATAACTTGTCACAACTTCGTGATTTTTAAATGCAATGTAAATTTTTAAAGCAGTATTTTTATTTAAAGTTGACTTGACTTGTTGTTTAAAAGAACTTTTTTTATATAAATCTTTGTATGGGATTTTTGTTTTTTGAGTTATGTTATATCAAAAAACGACTTTTAATGTAAATAATTGAAATATTTTCCAGCTGCATGTAGATACACATATTATATCCTTTACTATAAGACTACACATACGTATGTATGTATGTACGAAAAAAATACAAAAATAAAAAAACCCTCGGTGCACGAGTCTGATTTGCACTTGGCCGATATTTAATAAAATGTTACAAAAATTTAAAAGCCGGCGTCGAATAACAATAAAAAAATCAATTAAGATAATATAAAAATTGACGAACGTTTATTTACTCACACTCAATATTGTACGGCTTATATATTTTGCTCGTTATTTTATTTCATGCAAAATAAAATTGATTTATAGTTCTACTTATTAATTTAATAATTAATATGACAAAAGGTAACCAGATTGACATCAAAAGCAACACAAAATATCTGGGACTAGACGGTCGGCGGTGTTCGGGGTCTTCGGCACATTGTGGGTGAGACGAATACCTCGAGCCGACAGTTGTATACCAGTGGTAGTCCGATTGATGGTCCTCTATTGTGCCCCTGTATGGACAGACGCCTTGGACGATGCACTACATCACCCTACGTCACGTGATGGCCATCTGGGCGAAACGGGGGTACCAGATCATCTTCAGTGAGGTGGTATGCATGTTGGCTTGACTCCTGCCGTGGGACTTGGACGCAATTTCTCTGGTGTTACGGCCTAGCGTCTATGGACCCAGCAAGGCTATCAATGCGCCAGGAGGAGAAGCGGAATACCACTTTAGAAGAATGATAAACCCTGATGGCTACACAATTTACTGAACGGAGGACAATCGAGGCAGTTCATCCAGTTTTCCGCTAGTCATTGACGAGGTGTCACGGAGGTCCGAACCTTCCGCATCATATACGAAGGTACTCATGTCAGGTCTTCTGGTCCCCATGTCTCAGGGGCGCAGGCCGTCGAGGATGAGCACCGTGAGGTTTTAATGGGTATTTGGACTGGTTCACATCTACCGGTCCGCGGTATACATAACCTGTTCGAGTCCCTACTCCGGCGGGTATCCGTAAAAGAAAAAAAAGATAGAAAAATGTTGAGATTGAATTTCGCCTACAAGAACGCCAATACCTATGACACCATATAATTAATATACTATTTAAAACGCTATATTTAAAGAACTAAAGTTAACTAAAAATAATAACATAATTAATTATTATTTTCTAGCACCAACTTAGCAAATAAAATCTTATGATATACATAAAGTATAGTCTTGTATGAGTGTACTCATACAAGACTATACTCAAAAACTCTAACCGTGTGATTAATATTTAGAATTTATAGTGTAATGCGCTTTGACCTATCAAGCTTTTTACAAAGGACAAAGACATGTGCAAATGACTAACACAATGCAACTTAAATATAATGATTTGTTTAATGATTCATCGTTTATGACTTTTACTACGCATACTAAATCGTATGTTAAGAATCTAATGGTGTAGCGGGTAATTTATTTATTTTATTGTTAAATAACGAAAAAATAACAGGAACTGACTTTTTGGAAATCAGCGAATCATTTCGTTTCTATACATAAAATTTTTACTGTTTTTCCTCATAAGTCTTCTTAGTAAGTCTTCATTTCCTTATTTCCACAATTATTTTAACGCTCATTTTAATTATATGATCAATGTTTGTATATGTTGACAATATATTCGTGGCATTCGTTCTCGTACATACCTATATATAAATTAATACATATATACATATGAATACATTTAAATTGTAAATTCTCTAAATATACTGAATCAAGATTAAAATATTTTGATTATCATTTGGTTCTATTGTTTCTTCTATTATATAGTAGACAAACTTTTTATTGGGTTTTCTAAGTATTTACCATAAGGGACGCGTGGGTTTTACAGATACAGTACACAGGCGCCGGCCGCTGGCGCCACAATCTAAACTACCATATCTGCATATCGAACCGTCGCGCATTTCTGCGAGCCTAGATGCGATGATCATGAATAAATCAAATGATCGTCGCATAATAAAACACTTACATGGTATGATCGCTATCTACCATTCGTACATAATAAGAGTCCCATAATAAGTATCTTAATTAAGCACACCGGATGTAACTGTACATAAGCGTTTATCGAAAGCAATTGGTTTTATTTTTCCTTTTTTTGTATTAAAATAATATTTAAAACCAAAACTTATTGTGTGATTAAAGAAATTAATATGATTATTTACCCTATCTGAATAGAAATATTTACCTAAAATAAAATAAATACAAATAAACGTGAAACACGTCTCCTGAAAGGTGTCTCCTGGTGTTGATTCATATAATTTGTAACCACAATATCCTATTACAATAGTTGGCGGTATATAATAAAGGTATACCTAGTTGTCTGCTGTGATTTGCAGCTCTGAGTAATCAGTGAAGTCCCGTGGACAATAACAATTCATGTAATTCGCATACGATTTGGGACGTTCGACGAAGACCAACGCCTGCGCATGACAATGCGGTCACAAAGCAAAGATCCGATGCGATAGCTGTATAATGGCGGTCGATCACCTAGTATCGTACTACCAATCGTTGCACCCTATAGAAAATTGTATATATAAAACACATAGCTACAATGCAAATTTAAGTAGATACCTAGTTATTAAATTTAGTACCTCAATATATATATATATATATATATATATATATATATATATATATATATATATATATATATATATATATATATATATATATATATATTATATATATATATATATATATATATATATATATATATATATATTTATATATATATATATATATATATATTAGTAAGCACACAATCTATGGGGGCAGAACTAAGTAAGGATTCAGTTGAAAAATGTCCGCTACTAAAAGTCAAATAAAGTTCACGATCGCAATGGTGCGAATATCAAAAAATGTATAATCAAATTCAATAATTGTTTAATAGTAAATAAATAGAAATCTAATAAAAGCCATCTAAATTATATATAATAATAATAAATCCACCAACAATTTTCAAGTTTTTACTAGCGGAAGTGTTTCATTCCGTATGTATCTACCTCTTCTTATTTTTTTATTATTTAACGTTTCATTTTAAAATTATACTCATTCTACAGTGGCGCTTCTTCAAACTAATGTCTTTAGAGGGACACTTTCTGATACACAAAGACGGTGCTCTTTACCCTCCATAACCCAAAGATCCTCTTTGTGTATTATAAGTTAATGCTCTTTCCTAGAAGGCAAGTTTAAAATATTAGTAAAGCTTGTAACCGATTGAAAATCCGGGCCAATAACTGTAAATAGAAATAATTATACTGTCTTGAACACTCATAGTGTACGTGAATCATACATTTATTACAATGGTTAGGTATATGGAACTATTTACCTTTAAAATTCAAGTGACTGCTGGCAAATACTGACTCGCAAGCAATTTAATTATATTATTTTACATACCAATAAACTCTCCTAAGCGTGATCCTAAAAGAGCGCCAGCGCTAGTAACTACAGCACATGTATTAAACATCCGATGTTCTTGCAATGGGCTCTTCGGAATTGGGAAACCTAGTCTGGCAAAAGGTTCATCTTCCGCTGTAACGGTGCGCACGGCCAGCTTCCCTAGTGCGCACAGTATATCCTCTCTATTAAAAGTCTTTACAGCACCTCTTTCGTATCGGACATCATATGGATTTTGGGAATCTAAACCAGATGTGAATACTTTACTTTCACTCATCAACACTCTATGAAATTCCTTTAAAAGTAGCTCCTTAAAATCTGTAGTCTTAGTTTTGCATTCAGATGTAGTCAAATCGTTGCAAACGTACTTATCGCTGTCGAGTTCGAGAATCGCTTTGTGTAAATTAGGGAACCTCGGACTGCCGGGACTTTTTACAACAATATTATTAGATCGCATTTGAGTCGCAAAAGATCTGTTAGACCACTGCAGGTGTCCAGTTTTAAATGACACCACTGATCTTTTTCGCACTGAATCAGTCTTTACTAGAGACCTATTCATTACAGTATTGACGTTGTTTTGTAAAAATGTTTCTTGAAAACTTATCCCTGATATGCCATTTTTCTGAGGAACCACGTGAGATCTACTAAAAAGTCTTTGTTTTTCTAAACTCATCCAATACTGTGACCATATCAAGTATAAATAGCCGCACATTCCAAAACATAGGAGATTGATAAATATCCACACAGACATCGCTGCTGCCTTCATTTTTAGGAACAATATCAAAATATTTATATATTTTTAATATGACTATTACATTTAAAGCTAACTATAAATTTTCAAAACACTTATTACTTAGCAACATGCATCACAACCATAAAAATATTTTGGAGGCTTGCTTGAAGTTAGGTCAACGGGTGGAGTGCAATCAGCTGAGACTGAAAGCTCACGCATGCGCTTTAGAAGGAAGCCAATGCCGCAATGTTATCTTTATTAAAATATTATATAAAACTATATTATTACAGTAAGTACTTATCTATTAGTAAAAGGCATTTTCTGTTAATTGAATGAAATTGAAGGACCTTTTTAACGACTTTATACTGCGTACGTCAGCAAATGATGATGGCAACATCTTGATTTTAAAAAAGTCTATTTACCATTAACAATACATTATATACGCCATATATACGCCAAGTTATCTTGTTGATGCGCATCTTGATAATATATGTAAACTGACTAAGCTTATTGTGCATTAATTAAAAATTAAATAACATATTATATTCACTCCAATTTTTTATTATTTATAATATATAATATATTTGAATAATTTATTATTATAATCTCATTCGCTAAGTCTGTGAGTTAGAAAATATTAAGATTTCATTCGAAAAAACCGAGATTTCAAATCTAATCGTTTGCATTAAATTTTATACAAAGATAAAATAACGTCGGGTTTCACACACAAACACGCTAATCTTACTGTCCATGACTCTAAAATCCATCTCTCAACTTTTTAAAACATATTGAGCATTCTATTAAGGCAAGTGAATATTATCGATGTTACTTAAAATATAAGAATCTTTATTTATAAAATGTTAATATCATTTAAAGGATAAATAAATGTTTTATAATGAAACGTGTTTTCATCCTCAACGGATCATCAACTGGTTACTTACCAGTAATGTATTAATAATTTATTTTAATTAATTTATATTAATTTAATTTATTTTAATATACATTTTGTTATTTATAATAATTTGCATACCATAAAACGTAAATATAATATTAATTATTATAATTTTATTTTTTATGGTGAACATGAGTGTCTTGATAGTAATGATTAACTTCTTTGCAGAGAAAACACAAAAATATTTAAAAAAAAGTAAAAGTAATGTCGGAGTTTTTGGGAATTTTATATGCGTTCAGTTCAATCTTCATCAACTTTATATATTCAAATAAACATAATAATTTGAATGGTAAATGCGCAAAAGTATTTTTTGCGACATTACGTTGGCTGTGCTGTAGTATTTAAACACATATTTATACGTATAAATATATTAATAAAAATCGAATTATAAATTTGCAGTTTTTTGAAGCACAAAATTTTACACTTTTCATAAAATGTATAATTTTTTTAATTTTTGAACTCACACCAGTTGGAAACTATCCACAATCTTATTACCTTCAAATATTTATACGTTTTATAAAATCGTATTTTTCTTTCCTTAGTATGGAATAACACTTTAAAATAACGCCTTATTTACCAGACAGTCTTTTTTAGGAAACTCGACATAATTAAGCGATTTTTGACTGTTACTAAATTCACCTGTGTGTATTGCATACACAACTGTTTCACTACGGCCTTATTCCTCATATTAGGCCGTAAGCCTTTAAAAAGCCTTTATAATAATGTTTATTAACAAATATATAAACCAATGATGGATGATACAAAAATAGTAAAAATTTTAAATGTATAAATAAAACACATTTACAATTTATATCATTGTATTAATTTGTAGTAATGACTAGTGTTTTACAAATTAGCAACAATATTTCAAATAAAAATTCATATATAATTGCCAAACTGTCCGAAAGTAACATTTGTATTTGCGATGCACACATATTTTTTTATATAAAAATGATACAAGATTTTTTAATAAAACCTATTTTTAATTATCTGCTAGATTGAATGTGTGTCCTAAATACAAAAGTGTACAATAATATTTTTCTTACAATCAAAAAGCCCTTAAGTCTGCATACTTTTATAAGAACAAAATGTTATAAAAAAATAATATATTTAAAAAAAACGACATTTTGTAGTCCGTTAAATATTTCAGTTAATATATTTATTATTATTTGAGTAATTTAATTAATACTTAGTAAAAGGTTAATCATATTTCTTTATATTTTAAATTTTATTCAACATTTAAATATTGATATAATAATTAAGATTAAGATACATTCACATATATTAAATATTATAAATATGTAATTAGATAATTTATAATAATTACCAGAACCTTCTCACAATAAATTATTTGTTGTAATAAAAAATAATAATTCATTGTTCCCTAGTGGGAATCGAACCCAGTAACCATCGCGGTTTAACACTAGGTTCCTTCAGAATAGGTTCCCTCTGCCTAATTCTGCCTATCTGCTATGTGCGGGATACAATAATAAGAGTAAGAATCGAAGTTAATAGTTAACTATAACTATTATAATACATAAATAAACAAGAAGTAATAAATTGTAATAGAAATGGTCTAATCTTTTAAAATACTCTAAAAAGATTCTACTAAAAGGAAAAAGTTTAGATTTCGTTTTAGAAATCATTACTTTAAAAATAATTCATAAACATAAACAATGATTAATAAATATAAAAACACAATATATAATGTTTTTACCTTATTCAATTGACACTATACATTTCTAGATTACCTTAAATACAATTTTTTACTTGATATTTTATTTCCGTCTAATTTAGACTGTTTGTTTACAGGTAGGATTTTAAAAGCTACTAAGCACAAATCGCCGCGACATTTTCTTCAATCACTTTAAAGTTTAAGTCATAACTGATAACTGGATAACATTTAAGTATGTGCATTTTCACAAAGCTCAATGGGTTAATTATATAAACGACGAATTCGTATAAATAACGCACTTTAGGATTAAAAAAATATATATATGAAGTAATGATTGTAAAGAATGATATTTGTGAACAATTACAATTTGCTTATTGTCTTTATTATGCTAAATAAAAAAAAACAACAGTGACTTATGTGCTTATACAAGAATCAATATAACATTTAAAAACTTTAAAATTCATTGCTGTACGGTATTGATAACAAATGACCAGTTTATTTAAACTGTAATTTTCACAATAAATAAAACTGAAATTCAGCATTGACTAATCCTAATTTTAAAGTTAACTAATGGCAATGAACGGAATCTCAATGATGCCATTTATAAATTAACCATGATTTTAATGATAACTTAGTATAAGAAAGAAAAAAGTATATTTTATGATTGAATATAAGAAGACAACTGTACATATCCTTTAAAGAAACAATTATTGAAATCGGTCCTGAAAAGATCATTTTAACTGTAAAAGAAAATTAATACTATAAATTGTTCACAAGGCATAAATAATATAAAAACACCTATTAACTTTTATCCACAGACCACCTATAGTTCATCCCAAACACAATATAGGCATACACGAGAGCCATGACGGTCATCTTAGCGAGATGTGGCAGCGTCGCGTGGAGGGGAGGTCAGCGGTCCTCCCAGCGCTGGTAGCGCGCTCCCTCCCGCGCGCCCTCCCGCGACAGCACGCGCGAATAGTGCAGTATGGGGAGGACCGCGCCGCCCAACACTACTGCACCGAAGGACGGCTTGTGAATAAGCCTGAAGAATATAGATAGCATTGATTAGAAATCGCTATAAGATGTGAGATATAAACTTGTACAGGAAAACGTTACGGCGCATTACACGTGAACGGCGCCTTCTAAAACTTGAAAAATATACAATCTTGTTTCTTAATAGTTGGACTATATAATATATAAAACGTGAAATCTAATTTTCTTTAAAATACCAGCTAACTTTAAACAATACTTATTAAACTTACCAAGGTAATGAAATGAAAAACAATGTATATGAGAAGGAGAGGACCAAGTTAGCCCACAATCTCGTACAACGCCTCAAGTTACTGGACACCCACTGACACTGTAAAACTATGCAAATAAAAATGTATTATTGTAATGATTTTGTTCATGTTCGGTAAGTAAACATTAACTACTACTTATTCCATTTTTAAGGAGACATTATATCTAAGTAGAAATATTGCTGTTGCCAATATGTTGCTAGTTATGAAAATTCAATGATTAAATATTTATTACCATGAAATTTCACTAACAACTCTAATGGTTACCAACCTCATATCATGTAAAAAGAAAAAGCTTTTATTTTGATATATATTAAACTTAAAAAAAATTGAGTTTCTCTTACAATATACTTACCCCTAAATGTTGCGAATATATCGAATGCTATGCGACCATTCATGTATTTAAGTTAAAGCAAATAATATAAAAAATAAAAACCTTTAATAAATACTTACACAAAGTCAACCACTCTGGATGTAATGTCATAGCCGATGCAAATACTTGTACGAAACCCAACATTCTATATTTCCATGTATGTGTATTCGCGTCTCGCTTTTCCAAATCATGCAATTGTTGTAGGTTATAAGATCCTTTTCTCATAAGAGACACCGGGTCCGCCGTAGGAAAGTTTTGTGGGCTGTAAGGCTGGAGGACACCGTGTTCAACCATACCCACCGCTGTGTACTGTAATCATTGAAAACTTTTTCTTAAAAATATAAATTAATCAACTTTTATATGGAACTGTTGCTGCAATTAAGAAAAATCAGTACCTACTGATTACCATAGTAACCTAAACTTATATATATTTAAATACCTACCTTATATAACTAAAATTATCGATTGCTTTATCAATTTTAATTTTATTCCTACTGTATCTGTAATTTTCTGTTTATTTTTTAAATACATTGATTTACACATAACAAAAGCAAAAATATAAAATATTTTGTTTATATGTACGTGTATGGTATCAAAAGGAAAAGTTATTTAAATTAAAAATAAAGCAAAATAATTACTATTAAAAAGCACATAGACATGATCTCTAAACAATATATGTGACACGACTACATTTAAACAAAGCATAGCGAAGATATAAAATAAAAAGTATACCAATACTCTATTCCATGGGTAAGAACTAAGAGGACACATTGTATTAAAAAGTCATTAGATAGGTATAAAGTTAGCTATTTTGAATTTAAAGGGGGTGATGAGTTGACTTACAATGTCATCCTCTCGTCCCGCATAAGAGAAATGAATTCGAAGATCACCTATTTCATGTTCCAGTGCACTGTTCCCATGGTAATAAAAGCCAGAGTGTAATTTTATGTCACTCCTATCAGGTCTAGTGTCTGACCAAATTTCATAATAATCATTTACTTTTCTTTTTACATCCAAACCTAAAAAAAAGAGAATATCACATTTTAAGTTTTTGTAGTACAGTTTACACAAATTAAGAAAATCTTCTTAGAATTCCAAGGACTATATGCGAGACCCAATCGCGGTTTAGGGACTGTAAGTTAAAGGTTGATGTGATACAAAAGTGTATTATTGAGTTTCACTAAAAAAATGTTATCTGAAACGTATTCTCGGTAAATTTAAAGGTAAAAAGTAAGTTGTTAACTTCCCATTAAGCTTTATTTTATATTTAACTAGTAGAGGCCTGCAACTTGTTAGCATTGACTTTATGATCCTTGCTACCTGAACTTCATTTACTAATTCATTGCAATCGAAAATGAGGTCAAAACTGCTTTCACCTTAACATTAAATTATTTATGTAATTTGACTGTTCCACAATAAAATTTTGACTTTGAAATATAAAAATACTCGTATGCTGATAGATTTTATCTAAATCACAATTCCCATTTATATTATTATGTAGCTGATCTGGAAATGTTTAACCGGTTTTCCAGATATTTAATGTTTTTATCCAATACTGCAGTTAATCTACCAGAGTAAAAAAAAACTTTTAAATATAATCACTGACCGGGTGGGGCTAGAACCCAGAGCCCTAGGAACAGGGTCTCACCAACACATGTTTTATACAGTATAGTCAAACTCTGTCCCACTGTACATATGGGTTAATCTTAAAAATTATTGATAAATATTTTATCAATATTTTTTTATTCTCTAAATTACATTGGCTACTATATTAGACTCATAGACAACTTGCATTATTAACTTTTGCTTATATTAGCTAAGCAGTGTTGATTAATTGGTTTGTTTTCTTATTTAGTTGACAGCACAAAGAAACACAACTAATATTATCTCACCTAAATACATCCATCCAATTTTAACATTTTCAGCAACATGAGTTTCACTGAACATTGGCATAGATGTTGGATTGTGATGACCAGGCCTAATGTAAAATAATGCAGAATCTACCACATAATCTTTCCAATCTTTGTGATACCAATAAGTCTTCTGAGATTCATCTACTGGCTCACTCACAAAATTTTCTGTTTCACTGTACATTGCATCATAAAAAAATATTAAGAAAAATTATTCCACCAAAACATTTAAATAAAAACATATAATGAAATTCATCAAGACATTAAGTATGCTACAGTAATAAATGCAAAAGAAATATCTTCTTACGTAGTTTCCTCAATCCATTGATACATTTGGACTCTTTTTCTCAACTTCACGGCTTGCACATGTATATTATAATCAGGTTCAGAAATAGGCTCTTGAATCCTGAGTGGCCCCAAAATATGCACAACTTTTCCTTCATATCTTTTAGCTTCATCACCTGTATGTACATCAATACTTTCTGCCACAGAAATTAGTTCTTCTAACATAAGGTTACTTTGAATTGTTTGGCACTGCAATAAAATATTATTTATACACAAAATACAAATGAAATATATTTCAATATAAAATATATTAAAAATACAAAGTATATACTAACCTCTGACCATATTAAGAAATAAGTAACTCCAGAAAACAAAATAAGACTAAGTAGTGTAGTGAGCCAAGTTTGTTTGAACTGATCCCAAACCGTTCTCCAATCCATCTATATTGAGAGTATAATACTTATAAATTTATAATTTTTATAATATAAGTAGTTGTTATTGTATTTTTTATTATAATTTAGTATTAAAAAATAAATTATTTAAAAGATAGTGAGATCGAATGAGATAGACCGGTATATTTCGACTGTCACCTTTTTTGTTGACTCTTATTATTTTTATTTTCAAGCAGATATTAGAAAATACATCTAAATAATTCTATAATACATAACTTCAAAGAAACTTGCACGTCAAGTTAAAAATAAACAATTTTTTTTCTAACCAATAACAATAACTTCTGAGACTGACATTTAACTTAAGCCATAAACCATAGATCAATAATAGATAACCAGAGGTTATAAAAAATGAAGACAGATTGATAAAATTCTTTACGCATATAAAAGATGAAAATATAATGTATAAAAAAACAATCCCAGAAACATAGCATGTGAATGGCGAACATGGCGACATTGTGCGATAAGGTCGCCATGATCCTACGATCCTGAGAATAATAATGGTCTCTTACAACTTTACAGCAAAAATAAATCTAAATAGACAAATAAATTCTCATATTTATACAATAAATAATAGACATAAGTACACCTAAAATAATATTATTTTACAGAAATATACACATGACATGATACTTTAACGTAACGTAACTTCTTTGTCAGGCACGCCTAAAAACCATGACCATAAATTTCAACACAATAATGACAATCTGGCCCCTTGTCTATTTCGTAAATAAACAACAAACTAGGTTATAAGAAACTGAACGGAGATATCTTCAAAATAATATACAATTTTATCAGTAACCAAAATGTGTTGTAATATTTGATGTTACTTAAATACACAATGAATTTTAAAATATTCGCCAAACATGCAAGGAAACCTACGTTAATGCGAATATTTGTGTACCCACAGATATTCCGGCAAAGCCGAAAATTTTACCATAATTTACCTTTTTTAAATTTATATAAAAATGTGATAGGTATGCATTTGATAAGCATGAGTAAACTTTAAAGTAATAAAGCTTATTTCTCATATTAGTAGTAACACTGTTTTAGGCATATTAGTTAAAAATATTTTACATAGTTACGGAGACCTGTAAACATAATTTAAATTAATTTTACATTCATCAGCCTTTTAACTTCTAAAATATTTAAATTGCCTAATACATAATGTTGTGATACATTTTACATCACTATTGCAGGTGAATCAATAACAGATAATTATGCGGCTGTTTTAAAAAGAAAACATCCTAAAATTTACGACTTAAATTTAGAGCAATTACAAAATACCTTACAAGTATTACAAAAATTTGGAATAAATTCAGAAGATGCTTGCTTAAATCCCCATCTATTTTGTATGAACCTAATATCAATGGAAAATTATGGAGAAATTTTAAGGGAATGTAATTTTACAGTCATTCAACCAAAGCATATTATAAGGTATGTGTAAGGTAAGACCTATATTTATAAATAAAAAAACTTAAATTAAATAACATATTTTTTAGATATCACACTTTGGTTAAATCAAGAACAATATCTCAATTAAAAAAAGAAGGCCTTTTGAAAAGTGAGCTTAACTTAGAACAATTATTATATGACTGCTTCAGTGATTGGCCAAGAGAATACATTAATTTTCTTAACTTCTCAGACACAATAACAAATATTTGTAAGTACATATATAAATATGTAAGTATTCATAATTTTGGATTATTATTTAGTAATGAATATATTATAAATATATTTTAGTGACAGTAAGATTGAGTATCTTAGAAAGATATTTGCAATGGAAACTTTCAATAACAAGTGAAGAATTTAAAGATTATTGTAAGAATTATTTGCCATTAAAACACAGACCTATGTGTGATATTCAAGAATCATTACATATTGCTCAAAATAATATAAAATTGAATATAGAGACTATAAGAAAGAATGGCTTTATCATATCATCAGATCCAGTAAATACTAAATTAATATTGGAGAATGTGACTACTTTAGCAGAGTTAGATATAAGAGATGTAATAAAAAGAGAACCAGCCATTTTAAAAAATAATTTTAAATCACTTTTAGAAATAAAGAAAATACTTGAGGTGACTATATGGTTATAAATTATAACTTGTAACTTTTTTTTTAATATACATGTTGATTTGGTAAAAAAAATTGGTCAAATATGATTTAATCCAACAAAAGTAAATTGGCTACAGGCATTCTCTCATATTTTCAGATACTGTTAATTTTATCTTTCATTTATTTTTAGCAATATAATATTTCAAATGAAGCCCAAAGATTGGGTTTTAAAGTTTATTGTATGAAGCCTCAAACTGTTCGTGCTAGATTAGAACATCTTGTGAATCTAAAGGAATATCAAGTATTGGCCTCAAATCCTAGAGTGAGTTTTAATAATTATAAGTAAAAAAATACCAGTCAACAGATTGACAACAAAGTGATCCTATAAGGGGTCCTAATTTATGAAATTTACCTCAAAAAATCATATCAAACGTTTTACATCCATTGTATCGCAGTAAAGAAGTTTCTGTCCTGTATACGCGATTGATTTGGATTCGATTCTTTCTAGTATAAAGAAAATAAAAAAATGTTTCAGTTTCTGACTTTGCTTAACGAAAAGTTGTTGAATTATATACCTTTGTCTATATATTTTTTTAAAATTATTATAACTTCACTCTATATCGTATATGACCGTAAGATCGTAGGATAACCGAGCTTGTGCTAAAGGCTCTATAGAACGTTCTCAATTCGTGAGCTGGGTACATCGGGGACATTATTTGTGAGTAACATTTACTAGTAACAACAAGCTATATTTTGGTGAAAAATGTGTTAAAACAATGGCCCAAATGCTTTATACTATTCATTCTTGAGAAGGTTAACCATTTTAAATAACTAAAAATGATGCCATCAATCAGACTGCACCGGGGGGTGGTACATATTGTTGTGGTTACTGGCACTAGCTATCTATTTATATATTTTTGTAAGTAACTACAAAAATGTATAATGTGTACTCATTCCTAATAAACTTTGTTAACAATGTTAAATAATGCCATAGAACTTTATATTGAATTGAACATTATCGAATTGAATTGGTTTTATATATCATACTTTTAATTAGAACAATTTCATTTAATCTTATATGAGATTAAAATATTATTGAAGCATTTAACTTGCAGGTGTTATATATGGTGGTCCATGAAAAGAAAATGATGTCTCGATTATCGAGGATACAGGCAGCAAGAAAGCAATGTTTCAGTCTCAACCATTTGGTATCCTCAAGTAAAGTATTTAATACGTGAGTATAAGTGTTGCCATTATTCCCACTCAATGACATATTTATAATTTTACAGAATAAAACTATCAGTGTTTTGTTTCGAAAGTACAGTTTATACGGTTAAGTGCAAAAGTCAATCAATGTATTACATTTTTCAGGAATAGCCCTGTGTATAATATTTTAGTTAAGTTAAGTTCAGTTATTAGTTACAAGAGAACTTTAAGTTTATAAGAAGAACTTTGAAAAAATATTCCAAACAAACCACTAATTCTAGTGTAGTGTAGCCTTTTTTATGAAATATAAAGGAAATTGAAAAGTATTTTTCTTTTATAGATACATTAATAGCTTTGGTAACAGGGCATGTGGTCGAGATATTGTTATTCTTATAAGTTCTTCACTTCATGCAAAGGAAATATCATATAAATCGGTATTAGATAAGCTTAAGAAACACAAGTATTGGCTTCATACTGCCTTAAATGTGATTGGAGAAAATATTAAGTTTTTGCAAAACAAATTTAAAGATGACGTCATATTTAATAACTGTCAAATATTATTATATCCGATGTAAGTAAACAAATTTATAACATAGATCAGTACTAACCACTTAGAGAAATCACCAGTAGACTGAGAACTCACGGATTTTTTTGTAACGGTCTAGGAGACGGTTACTTTTAGTTCTATGTATTGTAGAGTAGTCCCCTTATGACAATAACCCAACCAGTGGTCACTAGTACCAAATTATGGGCCGCAAATTTCAATTCAATTCAATTGAGCGAAATTTGACATCTATAGCAATACGATAATCTCTGACCAAAAATATGTTGGGAATCTCTATCTTATGTGAATGATTTTGGTCTGGCTGGTTATTGTTGCGAAAAACAAGATCACAGAAATGGTTAGTTTTAGAACATATTCAAAGTCTGCCTGCTCTCAGTGGTTGTATATATAGTAAACGTATCAAGAATCGTTACAAAAAATACCGTGACCTCTTATACTATAAGTCCAAAGTCACTTAAAGTTAAATCCTAATTTCTTTTGTTTATTTTTAAATGGCAATTATAACGTAATCTTAAGACTTGTCTAAATATTGCAGATTTGAATTAGAAAATTATATTGAATTACTAATAAAATTAAGAAGAAATGGTATAGCGACAGAATCAAGTAGCATCGGCTTAGACACAATTTACAGAAACTTAAACTGTCGTCTTTTGACGGACAATCAAATACTGAGTTTAGTTTTGTATGAAATAGAAAAAAAATATCACTTCAGTGGAGATGGTGTATGGAACAAAACGGATAGCAAATCTACACAAACCCAAGTCAACCAAAATGCTGTTCAATAAACAATTACTAATACAATTTTTGTATCGATTTGTATTTATACTAATATTTATTACTAGCTTTTATATGGCACTTTACCCGCGTATTGATATAAAAATAAGTATAAAAGTAAATATTGAAAATAAAAATATTTGAAACGTATCGTGTATCTAATTACATTAATCACATATCAGTACCTAACGTACCGTATCTACAATTTATTTCGCCCCATCTTCCTGAATTTCCGAGGTACATGATTTCGCTCTCGTTATAAATCTCTCTCTAGCTCTATAAAGACATAGATATTTTGACCTCTATCGCGTCTTTTTAGGATTTCTGAATTTCTACACAAAAGTCCATCAAGCTTTTTTATCCTTAAATACATCCTCTTCGCCATTGTATACATAGAATTGAATTAAAAAATATATTATGTGTTAATCCACTCTAGGCATAGAAACTTAAAGAAAACCCTTTAAAACTATTAAAATAATCAATATTTAATTAAAATAGCAATTTTTACAAACAGAAATTTGTAAAAATCTCCCTACTGAGATGTTAACAACGTAATAAGTTGTAAAAAGCATAAGAATTACGAACAGTGTGATAAGGAACGCATGGCTTAGTGGTCAAAGCGCTTGGACCATGAGGCGCGGGTTCAAATCCCACTGCGTTCAAATTTCATGTGTTTTCTTTAAACATTAAGTATTTTGTTCGCTACACCTCGACCGCACTAAATTGGCTAAAATATTAATCTATTTTAATTTTAATTTTTCTAATTAATGTTCAAAATATTAATCTATTTCTGAATGTAACTGTTTATATATAAAAATTGTGGATATAACATATATAGGCTTGTAAATAAAAGATATTATATAAGCACGTTTTTGTTATTAATCTCCAAAATTTACTAACCTACAATATTGCTTCAAAAACTTAACGTATAAAATGTGATAACTTATCCTAGACTTATAATTGTATGAAAGTAAAATACATTTCAGTTAATATCATAGATGAAGCGAATACCCTGAACTCTGAAGTGAAGATTTGTTACGAAAAAAATAATTGAGACACTTTTTTTTAATAAGAACAGTAACAGAAAGAAATATTTATAAAAAAAAATGTTCTTTTATATTTTTTGTTGGTTACTTTTTTGATATTACTATTGTAAATCAAAATTTAGTTGTAAATATATATAGGTAATTGCAAATATTATTTTCCGATAATAGTTCTAATCTACAGTAAATTAAACAATACTTCTTATATAAAAATACATAGTTACTAACGTAATGTTTGGCACATGATTCACGGTTCATGACAACTCTAGTACCTATAATATAAAATAATCTTTTGAAACAGACATCTTAAATAAGTTCTGCAGCTTTATTCTAATATATAAAACGTAGTATATTTACTTGTATAATATTTTACAAAGATATAACTAGCACGTTAATATTACAGTATAAATGCTATCTATACTTTTGGGTTTAAAGTATTTTACTACCAAAAGCACAAGTTTATTTTAATTATATTTACTTAATTTCTAAGTTGGGTTCAACCCGTAGCAAATGACAAAATATATAATTCTAGATACAGAACAATAAGGCACAAGGAATGCTCGAGTAAAATACCAAATTTTATACATTTAATATGTAAAATTTAATGTCATTTGGCAGTTTTCTATGTCTAATTGGATGTATTTTGTATAATTCTTATCATAATAGATATATATCTAAGATATTTCAATATTTAATATACGAGTACATAGACAAACACATGTACATAGCTTAAATATCTATTTTTATACTTTTACAAAAATTGTATCTACGCGTGTTTTACTAGTTGATTACCTACATAATAATATTTATTTTTATTTGAAACTTATTTAAAATAGGTAACGAATTAGCAACAATGCTTTACGCGTGGTCAGGTGCATTTAAATGCGACCTGTTAAGTTATCAAAATTAAGTGTTATTTTTATAACTTAGGCCTTTCTTTAAATATATAGACGGCACAAAATACTCCTTTTCGAAATTGATCTACGCGCTAGGATAATTTCGAAAAGGAGTATTTCAATTCAAAAAAGGGGGCAGCGACGTGTACGGCTGACCGGAGCTCGGTTCCATTTTAACTACAACCGGCTGTGTTATGTCAGAGTGGCGATCCATCTCATAGTGCTTCTCATGCTGGACCATGCCACACTTATCGTAGTCTTCAGGTGGTGCAGCGTATCGAGGTGGATCTTCTTGCAAGGCGCACGATGAGTATTTGTCCTCGTGTTCATGACTTCGGTATTCCAATTTATCATCATGCCCATGTGTTTCCATTTGTGGAGAGTGAGCAGCTATCATAGGATAATCCCTTACGCCAAGCGGTGGGGGGCTACCTTCTCCATATTCGTAAGAGTGACGCGGTGCAAACATTTGACCATCATGGCCATTAAGCACTGTTGTATAAGAATATGCCGGTTGAGTATTAAATCCAGGGTAACCACTACTGCCAGAAGACAATAAATGGTGTGAAGAAAGCTCATATGAATGTTGATATGACCATGAATCTGCAGGAGCTGGTAATCCATTTTGAGGGAATGCAGGCAAGTTCCCTCCTATACCAGAAAATCCTCCACCCAATGTTGTAGAACTCGGTGAGCTCGAACCGATGTAACCAGTCTTTCTTGGTGGTTCACGCTTACGCCATTTTGCTCTTCTGTTTTGGAACCATACCTATTGGAAATTAAATGCATGCATTACATTAAAAACAATTTCAACATATTAATATTCGTTAATTATCATGTAACATGACTATTATATTTATTTTTAAATATTAGTAAGTATTTATATAGTATGTGTAGAACTAACCTGAACTCTTGATTCAGATAAATTTAGTTTCAGAGCTAGTTCTTCTCTCGCAAATACGTCAGGGTATGGGGCGCGTTCGAACGCCCGCTCGAGCTCTTCTAATTGATATGCGGTGAACGTTGTCCTATGAACAAAATAAAAATTAATAAAATGATTAAGTATTGTCAACAATTAATTAAAAATTCATGAATAAATAAAATTCTTATTATCCCGCGGAGCATCTAACATATGACGCGTGCAATATGGCTGCGGGCACGCGCGGAAATTGATTGAGCGTGAAACAAAATTCACCCCTGTTGCGTGTGCGCACCTCTAATTGTTGCCCAATTGACAGCACTTTTAATGTAGTAGTGGAATACCATTAATTTAAATTGTTTGTATACTTTTAAGTAAAATATTAACGATATTTAAAAATAATTTGGCAAGCCTATGTGTGGATACCTATACATATTTATATACATTTCGTAAATGTAACGATTATATAGAAGCATATATATATATATATATATATATATATATATATATATATATATATATATATATATATATATATATATATATATATATATATATATATATATATGTATATATATATATATATATATATATATATATATATATATATATATATATATATATATATATATATATATATATGAGAAAGATATCACTGTAACTAATAATGTCTTTACATTCACAAATTCTTTTTTTATATTTTTTCGCTAATCGTATCTAGAGATTCATATGTGATAAAGCAATTGGCGCCCCGCTGGGATACGGGTAATTATAGTAGATGTATATTGGAAATTCAATAACTTAGACGTCAGTCATTCTTAAGAATTACTTTGCTCCATTCCAGTACTATTACAATACCTTAAGCAAAAAAGAAATGGAAATGGAAGTAAATAGATTTTTTGTCAGATAATGTGGAATATGATTAAATGTCCTTTAAAATATTATTATTATAAATTAAAAAATCTATCAAGTGCGAGCAATACTCGCGCACCGAGAGTTCCGTACCAACTTCATAATTGTAGATCAGTAAGAAGTACTACAACAAAGTAATCCTCTTCTTCCTTTTTTAGTACTTACACTTAAAAATAATTTTATTTTTTCTGTGTTAAACTGTTACAAAGTAACTTATAGTCATTTTTAACACTCTTTTATTAGCTTCGGTCGTATGTATGTATGTGTGTATCTATGTAACGGAAACGTTGAACGTCTTTTTTAACCGATTTTGAAATGTCGGATTAATTAGAATTTTTGGCTACCTTTCTTTATAAGCATTGATTACAATATAATATTGTGAAAACGAAAAAAGTCGCATTTTTGAAAAAGGTCGAGAAGAGAAGAGAGAGATCCTAAAAAGTACAAGATATATTTCTTTTTTATTTTAATTTAATAAAAAAAATTTTTTGCAATGTAAAAAACGTGGGTTGCATGGTGTCAATAGATTAATTAAAAAGCGCTCCGCTTTATTACATTGCAATAATTTTTTTGTTTAATTGAAATCAAAACATTTTTTTTTTAACTTTTTAGTTAGTATAGTCCGATATATAGGTACATTAAGAGCTACTACCGAAAGGTTTCCAATAAATATTTAGTAAAAAATATTATAATATTAATACAATACAATCTAGACAAAAGTTTATTTGGTATGCCATCTGTCATTAATATCGCACGTTATGTAAAATCATCCTATTAGTTATGCAGTAGGGTGAGTGTGTTAGAAGGTACAAAAAGTAATTTGTAATATTTACTTTTCAAATTTACTTTGGTGTTACGTTAAAGCTTTAAAAATCCTATAACGTAATATTTAGTTAATTTACATTGACAAATGCTACGATGTCGTAGCTATATGTTTGGCATCGCTTTTTCGTAGCACCTCTCGTCAAAAATCACTTTGCAACTTAAGCGAGGTAGCCTAACTGTAGAAACCTGATAAAGCTATATTATCATATAGCTGCATTATTTAAGTACACAATCAGTCGCAGTAAGTAGATGAAGAAGTTATTTTTTTCTAAATTAACTGAGAACGATATTGACCTTTATTTATGTAACAAATGGGCATTTCAAATATTTGTTAAATTTAACCTACGTACCTTGTTTTCTTCTTCTTGATGCCATTGTTTTCACTTTTTTTCTTGTCACTTTTTTTTGAAGTTGAAGGAGGGGGTGGTGGCGGTGGATGTTGAGCGTGAGACGTAGGAACTGTCTCAACCGCCTGCAACAGCAGTGGCTCCTCCTTACGCTTTTGCTCGTTGCCCGCGTAGACCTGCAGATCCTCACGATATTGCAGCTCACCACCAGCGCCCACCACTACTTGAACTTGCCGATCCTTGCCGAACTCGCCGAACATATGTTCTTCAAACGTAGGTTGCTCCATGGCTGCGCTGCCCTCATAAGCGCATTCGTAACGAGGGCCCGCGCCGCCGGAGCTGTCCCCGCACACGTACATGTAGCCGTCGGCGGCAGGCGGGTGCACGCCCGCTACCTCCGCGCCAACCTCGCTCGGCTCCGTCGCGGCCGCCTGCCTGCCGCTACCTCGGACTCTGGGCTCGATGAGCCCGTTTCACGATTGAATTATCGACTCAGATATTAAACAATTGAAGCTCATTTAGTTTAGTACGCGGGATCGACGCTCGCGCCGTTCGTTTCGTCGTGTCCGTCCTGGTTAAATGGCTTTAATCAACTTTAACGAACTAACCGAATTTGCTCTGCGGTTGGTCAATTTATATTACCATAATACGACGCTCGAATGAATACAAGAGCCAATGAGTAAACTGACTGAGCTCGACGAACGTGCGTACCAGAATGCTATTTTATTTCATAGTAGATGAACCGAAGTGAGATATTAGATCGGGCGAGGCGGGCGTTTAGGACGATAGCACAATATGAAAAGGGAGCCAATAGCGACGCTCCGTAGCCACACCCCCGGTGCTTCTCCGAGACTCGTCTCCCTCGAGGCGGCGCGACGTACGCGCGAGCTGCGGGCGCTGTCCCAGCGCAAGCTTTTGATAAACGCATCATGCGGGATTCCCACAAACTTAACCGAGATGTTGTTTGTTTCAATAGTATTGTAGGGTGTAAACGCCCACATCATTACTTTTGAAAGTCCATGGTTTTTATTATAAATCCGTATGAACACCACTCACATGTCCATTTCATGATTTATAGCCGTGGGAAATATACGATATTATACATATTATTTTTCTTCAAAAAATCAAAATTCATATCTAAATTAATTCACATAATAAAAACACACATTTTGAATTTACAAGGTAGAATGCACATATATTTATATAAAGTATATAGAATAGTGAGTCCTCGCTAGCGACATGTTACACACCAACTGATGTTGCCGATCAACACTGCCATCGTTTAATTATTAATTAACAGTTATTGTAGAGGATTATTAATAAAACATGCGCCCTGACTATTGGCACTTAGATTAGCGCTGAGGGAGTAATGGCGCATTTCAACAATTTCGGTTGTTATTTAATTGAAGTCAATTTAGATGATCAGAGTCTATTTAGGTTGGTGCTGGCACTCGCCGGCGGGATCTCTCCTTCATTGGGCTCATTGGTGACTTTCAGACAACACGAATTGCACTCGCCGATGCACTTTTAAGCGCATTTGCACTGATTATGTCTATTAAAGTGGGTCATAACGATTCATCATGGTCTTGTGAAAGTAACGTAACATTAAAGAAACCTGTTAAGAACATAAACATTCGTTTGTTAGTGAAATATTATGTGAATTGTGTTACACCTTTACTGTGGAATATAATTTAATCCTTCCAATATGTTTATATGTGAGGTGTAGTTAATAGTGAAAGACGATATTCTACACGCAGAAATACATAACAGACACGCTTAAAATAAATAGAGTGAGTATTAAATCAATTTACCTCGCCCATTGTAGAACCTAAAAGGGCTTTATGTGTTGAGCTTCATTTAGGTACAAATTTGTTACGGTTTATTAATACTAGATCACACGTAGATCTTACCTTATTAAACATTTATCGCACATATTTTTGTATAAAAGTGTAATTGTATAGTAAAATAGTTGTAATTACTGAGCAGTGTATTGTATAGGATATAAACTTTTAATTTGATATGTATAACATACAATAAGATGATTGTTAAGTAGCGTTACAATTACTCATAAATATAGTAAAAATACAAAAAGAATGATATAGCCAAAAAGCTTTTATCCTGATAATTTACCACTATAGGCATAAACTGTATTCCCTATAGCATCGACGTCAAAGAGCTCTTTCGTTCTCGTAGCAACGTAATTCTCTATTGTTCACATTTCCGTTCTACATTTGTGTATGAATATTCTCACGTGTACATACATTCTTACTATAGATTAATCTAAAGTGATTCAGATAATTTTATTAAGTGTTTAAAAATTTTTTTTTGGTTCATAAATAACATATTAAGTGAAAGAATAATATTTCCCACTTTAAAAAATATTATACATATACTCGTATATAAATATACGAGTATATGTATAATATTTTTTATTAATATTAATCGAACTTAACGATTAATCAAACGATTAACGAAAATATCGATTAATCAATATCATTGAACAAGAAATACTATATAAAATACTTATAATTAGTTATAAGTTTTATATGATTCGACTGTAGGTGCATACAATAATAGATTCTACGTCCATATCGAGGAATATATATATTATTTTAATCATTTGTATTTCCTCGCGTTGGGTGGCGGTGTCCTTGCTTTGTACACATAAATTTACGCATACATACAAAGATAATATGTAAAACTGTAACTTCTTTGACTATAATTTAATACAGACATGTAAATATTTAATCTTACATAAATGCAAAAAATAGAGGAGAGTCAAGAATGATTTTAAAGAGATAAGTATTGTGCTTTAAGAAAGGACTTAAAGTAATTAAGGCTATTAACAGAAGGGAATTCCATAATCGCGCAGCCCTGACTGTAAAGTAGTTGGTGAGATAGGAAGTGGAATGTGAAAGGATTTTGAAAATAAGATTTTCATGTTAACAAGCAATGCAAGTCCACTGGAACGCTCGAAATGCCATATATAAAGAGAAGAAAAAGAAGAAGCGATGCAAAAACGAGTGAGTTACTTAAAAACTCCAACCATACTTAAAGTATATAAATAATAGGACTAAGGAATAAGCCACTCGAGTTTTTTGGGAAAGTCGGAATTTTGGTAATATTTACGGAGATCTTGAGACCGGGAGAAAATATAAACCTTATACATAGATTTTATAAGTCGCTCAAGCCTATTTAAATGCTCGTTTCTAACGTCGAGAAAGAAAACGTCAGCATAATTTTTTTTGTGATTTTTTAGGGGTAATGCACACTAAAGATAGAAGTATCAAATTTTTGTATGTTTTCTTTTAATATTTTTAAAAGAAAACATACAAAAATTTGAACCCAGCGGGATTTAAACACGCGCCTCGTGGAAACCGTTCAAGCGCACTGACCACTAAGCCTAGAGCGCTTCCTTCGACGAGGCGCGCGTTCAAATCCCGCTGCTTTCAAAATTTTATATATTTTCTTTAAGTGTAATTAAAAATTGTTTAAAGTAGACAGATTGCTATCACAATTTTAAAAGGTAGAGAAATAAAGTTTCGTAGTCTACTAAAAGCAGTGACCGCTATAAAAAGCTTACAGCTTACTTCGTTCACAAATGTTAATCTAATATGATACCCAAGTTTTTACTTGTTTTGAATACAATTGGCATACCGTATTAGAGATAGAAAGAACGAGATATTTATTTTTGATAATAACCCGGGACTACCTCTAATAATACATTGGCTTTTGACTAGATTAATAGTAAGGTTGTAAGACTTACAGACAGACAGGTCAGCAGCAGAATTTCAATTCTTAATCGGAGGTCAAATAATCGGAGATCTTTGAAAATTTATAAAATATAGTTGATAAAACTAATTTCGCTGTTGTACGTTAACGCTTGCAATTGAATTTTATATATATACTATTATAGTATTATTAGAAGGTATTAGTTAGCCCACAACTTCGTAAGCGTGATTTCTATCTACCGAGTTATTATTATTGAAAATTCCCAGGAAGTTTCACTAAGGATACTTTTCCGTATATTTTATACTTTAATTTATCTATGTTGTTGATCTATGAATGTTCAAGATTATTGATTTTTATATATCAAAATATCAAAGAAAAATATCAATCACGCTGAACAACTTTTTTAAGGAGCCATTTTTTTATCTAGTTATGTAGTTTTTGCTGGATATTACTATTCTTTATGAAAAGTTCCAGTTGAATTTTAATATGTCAACGGAAAACGTTCATCACGGCTAACAATATTTACCAAATAGTTTCTTATTACTTACAGTTTAGCTGAGCTATTGTGGTTCAACATCAGGTGTTCCAGGTCTGTGATACTTAAATGCAAATGGAAAGTCTTTGTCATATTCGATCACTTTTGTTATGACAGCATTTCATTATTTCTTATAGTTCTGTTCTTGCTTATTCTCAGCTCATTAATTACGGTTCTGCATGAAGTATGCTATCAAAATCTATTATAGGCTAGATCCTGACATGACCTAACAACTATATCACAAACGAGGTTTTATTTAAATCCATCCAGTAGATTCGAAAATGTGCGTGTACAAACCGATAGATAACGGATAAATGCCTCTTTCGTAAAAATATTTAATGTACAGACAATTTTTTTACTATATATTATTATAGTATATACCCATATTCGTACAATTGTCAATGAATAATCTTTGCAGTATATTAGGCGTTAAATTTTAGACAATCATTTCTGACCTGACATGCTTTATCCTTAAACTTTACCTTCCTATCAAATTTCATAATCGTAAATTAAATAGTTTTGAGATTTCACGATTAATGAGTGTGTGGCTGTTCTATTTTATTATTTACAATTATTGTGAATATAAACGAATTCGAAAACTATTCATAAACAAGACAATCACTTTTATTAGTTACAATTTTGCGATGTGCTGTGATTTTGCATTTTGAAATATTTCTGTGTCCGATGGCTCCTACTAGAAACATCAACAAGCGGCGGGGAATTAATTCTATAGGTAGATAGATATATTATAAATAAATCGTATAAGGATAGAAGAATTTATAGACAGAAGATTTAAAAAGTAAAGTTAATTAACAGTTTAAAAAATTAAATGCTTGACCATCCAATTTTAAAGTTATATTTTGGCTATCACGATTTCAATACTTAATAATATAAAGTTGAGGAGTTTGTTTGGACGCGCTAATCTTATTGAGGAAGGCTATAATGTGCATAATGTGTGCTGATAAGAATGGCAGCAATCAAAAATATTGTGAAAACGGGGAAAAAAATATTCTTAGAGCTTTCCTTGCGTGCTGACTAAACGGTGAAAGTTACGGAAAAATTCATGTATTACAAATTTGTTCCTTGCTTTTAAGGTCGACTCACTATAACCATTTTTATGGTAACTAAAATAGTTCTAAAGTAATATATTATTTGCAAAGGTGTTTTAACTAACATGATATTAATCTTTATTCAAATAAATAAGTTATTTATTTCACAGGTACTTATTTTTTAACAAAATTGGAGGCTACATTTATCTTAGTAAGCAGTGGAGTGCTTTAAGCCCCTAAGTGTTTTAAGTAGAGGGTTGCAAGTTTGTATGAAACTCGATAGCAAAAACAAATATCCACGCGGATTAAGTCGCGGGCGGCCACTAGTTTTGTATAAATTTGAATTACAATATAAGCTTTTAATACATTTTTTGGTGAATATATATGCGCTACTTATTGTACAAACCAATTTTCGTTAAAAGTGTTCAATGACTAAATTATGTTAAGTTTGTATAATTGCAGAATGTTTACACAGCATATACTTGTTTATGTATTACACTGTATATACGATTTTTTTTAATTTTTTCACTTTTAAATTTAGGGGGGGTCTTGTATTAGTACCACTTTATCACTTTATTGATTTGAAAAATAATGTGTGTGATTATATTGTGATTATAGTGTGATTATCATAATTGAAGATCTATCTATAAACTCCCTAATTTTTAGGGATTTATTAATAATTTATTTTAGTAGAACACACATGTACAGCAGTCCATAAAATGCATCTATTTACTAAGTTTCAACCGTATAGTCCAGACAGACGTGAATCTATAAGCATTCCATTAATTTATATTAGGCTACGGAGCTCTAATAAGGAAAATATTACAAACAATGTATACATTCATTTTGTATTTATGTATGTATACATTATAATATAATACATACAGGTACAAAATTTTAGTATCAAATTTTTCTAAGTATTCAGAAAGTGAATGTCAATTTTTGTAACAAATACACGACTCCTATCAATTACACGTACCGTTTATATTTAGATGACAATGCTGTAGCATATTGACTTAGAGATAAGATGAGATGAGAGCAATTTAATAAACTGTTATCAATTTTATATCCCATATTTATGATGACATTAGACTCCAAACTTAATAATTCTGAGCGTTTTATCCGTCCATTCAACTGTCGCCTGCAGTTTTAATTTTCTACGTCCAATTAAGCGGAGCTTGGGTAGATAGTAAATTTCCTTTCAGATGAACGCTATATGAAAAATATATGGATATGATTTGTTTATTGATCTTTTTGTTTTTAGGTATCGTAGATATTGTATGCTAGGCAGGTAATTTATAATATAAATGAGAAATACCAAAGCAATTTTGGAAAGCCGCTGTTACAAAGCTGGGAGCGGAAACTTAGTATTGTATAATTTGATTTATATTTATTATTAAAGATTCTATCTATAAATGAGTTATTTTCTTGAAACATTTTGCATTTATAAAACAAATTCAATCCAAGATTGTAAGCGGCTAGCTTTGTTATAGAAATAATTTTATAATAATTTTTTTAAACTAAAATATATTTAGCAATTTTTTTGTAGAAACTGTTCGTTTGTAAATTAAAAGGAAAAAACGGTATTTTTAAAGCAGTATTTGAAAATAAACAAGTAGGTATACGATGAGTCATGTGACGACGCGTAGGCGCTTCACATAAAATCTCTCTGTGGACGCGACGTACAGCGACGCTGAATCTGCCGCCCGCTCAATTGGAGGCAATTGCTTTAATTGATTTCAATTGAAATGACCTCGCGCACCGGCTCCCACTTCTAGCTTGACACTTTTACATCTATCTTTTTTGGAGCTGACATAAAAGCAATGATATACGTCAGTGCCCCTAGATGAACCCAATAAAACGACGCCGTATGTAGTACATATACATTAGCTCTCGGCATGGTTACATAAGCTTCTAGCGCTAACGCAATTCGATATGTGAATAATGGCGTCGACTGTCGTTAGTTGAAATGGAGGCAAGTTTATGAAGTGTTTATTGATCTATCCCTATATATATTCAATATAGTTTTGAGTCCTCTATCTAAAATTTTATAATACTGCCTTTGTACCTTTGTCTTTTTAAAATAAAGTTTTAGTTTTGATAGACGAACAAGAAAGTGATCTTATATGGATTCCGTTTGGTTTTTCAACTCATATGTGCAAATAGTGTTGATGTGAATACATCAACACTATTTGCACATTTGAGTTGAAAAACCAAACCGAACCCATATAAGATCACTTTCTTGTTCGTCTATCTGTCTGTCTGGCTGGTGTTTTCAAGCTGAAATTAATACCAAATATCGAAATCGATATCGATTCGGTACGGTACCTTAGAGCACAGAAAAAATTCAAATTTCTAATTCAACACAATCAAAGTTCATATTTAATTTTTTTGTGGTATTTTTTAAGAAATTCGCCGTTTAATCAAAACTTACAGGGTACTTGCCGTTGACTTAGAGCTATGAAATTTGACTATAAGTTAAAGCTTACTGTGCAAACAAAGAAAATATCTTTTAAAGGAAATTTATTGGTATAACCCAGTCACACAACAATACAAACTTATATGTAGTAATCATTATTTAATAATTTCATACATAATGAGTGCATACGAACGCAAACTTAAGTTTGTTGACTCTTAAAAGTTGTAATTCATAGTTGTTTATGAAATTTCACGGGAGTGAGAACTTACTATAAAAAGGGAAATATCTGAAAATTGACTGAAGCTTAACACGGAAAGTAACTATTACAAACTTATTTTTGTACTTCATTTCATAAAAAATGAGTGGATACAACCACAAATTTAAGTTTGTCAATTTTTATAAGCTGTATATTCCTCAGTGGAAAACGTACAATCGTGAATTTGGTACGGAAGCTCTCGGTGCGGAGTACCACTCGCACTTGACCGATATTTTTATTATTTACTTTAAGAATATAATTAAAGGAATTCTTATTGCGAAAAACTGACGAATCTTCGAAAAATTAGATATATCTAACGTACAATTCATTCAATATTGTTAAGCCACGTTAAAAATAAATCTACAAGCAATGACAGTATTATTCCTAAAAAGACAACACACATTTTGGCACGTGTTCTGTCCGGTCCACAATTGGCGTTAATTAGGAAATGGCGCGGGACGGCCGTAAAGCGCAAATGTCTTGAACTATGTGGGCAGATGAGCGGTACCTAATCGTTCATGGAATCTACTGCTTATATTATATTATAATAGTCATACTAAGTTAGGTATATATTATTTTAAATTGAATTATAATAATATATTTTACTCAGTTTAATAACCGTTGCTACAAAGTTGCTATAAACGATTTGTATAGTTAAATACTTTGTGAATATATTTCACCGATAATTTCTATATATAAAAAGTGTGACGCCGGTCTGGTAAAATTGTGACATTTTACAGACGCGGGAATATACAAAACAAATCTTGTATATGTATAAAGAAATAATTTAAATCACAAAAATAAATGAATAGATGCTTTGATAATAATATCTAGTCATTACAAGCAAATGCCAGAAGCATTATATATTTGCAAATATAGCATAGCAACGCTATATTTGCAAATTTATTTACTTAAATCTCTCAATAATAATAATAATATGAAATTTAATTTAATTATTATTAATTTCTATTCCATTTCTATTCAATTAAGTTTTTTTTCCAGACTAAGGAAAAAAATACTTTTAGAATAACATACAATTTTTATAAATTAAAATTTGGAACCATCCAACATTTCCAGGCGGATTCCAAGAGGCACGAGTTCAAATCCTTCTACGTTGAAATTTTATGTTTTTCTAAATGTATATAATATTTAATTGCTTCTGCAGTAAGCTTTACTTAAAAATATTAAATAGTATTAGTATATTGTATTCCTATAACTTTCTTTTAACTTTTAACTCTTAGTACTTCTATAGAATTTTTATATCCATTGTTAATGTATATTTTCTGCATAGTTAGCAATCTCAAATTACATTAGATATATTTTTTATCAAATGGGAAAAACTAAACAAGAAAACACTCTTAATTATTTTAATTACAGACCAATTACATTACATTTGTAAATAATATTAATTAATTAACGCGGTCCAAAGAAATGTTTCTTTTTTTGTTTTTTATTTTTAAACTTCCAAAATCTAGTGTTATCTTTGCTATCGTCTTCACTAATAGTCTCTAATTTATGTTTATGTGAATGGTCATTTACTAGTAAAAAGCTATCTCTTGCCATAGAAGATTCTGTAATATCTTCATCAAAACTCAGGGCTTCAATTAATGTAGGAGAGTCGTCAAATCTTAAATGTTTCGAAGTACTTGCTTTTTTAACGTCTTCGTGGTGTATCTCGCAAGTAACTGGTATTTTTTTAGGAAGAACAACGGAAGGTCGTTCGTAAATTGTACTCTTTATCTCCTTTTCGTCATCAGAAGGCAACAGATGCCTTCTTTTAGTTTGAAATGAATCTATCTTCGTCTTAATATCATTTTCCGATAATTTACTGCTTTTCGAGAACTTTATTAAGCTCAATTCATCGCTATACCTTCTATCATCAACATTATGTTTAGCTAATTTAAATTTTGTTAACGAGTCATGCGCATGGCTTTGGCCTATGTTGTGAATATTTTTATCAACGTTTAAGTCGATACTGTCACCGGTTTGCACGCCTTCGTCTTTTAATCTTTGCGTTTTATATTTAAGTAATTCCAGTTCAGTAAATGAATACATTTTTGAAGATTGTCTTAATTCATTATATTTACTATTTTTTTCTTCTGTTTGTTCTTGCTTATTCTTCTTGAAGCATGGTAAAAATCCACAATATGCCAAACAAAATCTTGTGAAAATATTTGTCTTTTTATTTTGCTCTTTGTAATCTTGTAGAGAAACATCATCAAAAAAGTTTCCTGGATATAGAAATTTGTCGGAAAAATCGTCAACATCTGTCGGTGATCTCATAATTGAATCTAATTGTAATCTATAACAAGAATATAGATATATATTAAAAGTTGCACCTAGACCCTCACACCTGACAAGAATAGATTCAGGTTTTATTTTTATCTAGGTAACTCACTGTATATATAAATAAGAATAAAAATCATTAAATTTATTATAAAAACACGTTTAGGCAACGCTTAGCCTTAATTTAAGAGAAGATATTTAGAATAGAAATCTTAAAAATAACAAATAATAAAGTAAAAGAGTTTGCAAAGTTATATTGGAAAAAGTTGATATTATTAGTATGTATTATTACAATACCTACAAATATTAATTCATTGATAACAAATTGAGTCACAATCGTTCCAAACAGATCTGTTATTACATTATCGCTCAATTAAGTTTATACTTCCATATTATTTATATATATTATATATTTAAAACGTAATATGCAAATCAGTCTTAATGTAAATATTTTAATTTTTTGACGATATAAATAATGTTGCAGGGAATAAAAAATTTAAGATATCTTAATGTAGCTATAATTTATATATGTAAGTTATAGGTGTCGTGGTCAAATCGTATTAATTGACGATTTCATATAAACTAAACGCACGCTTAATTCATGATATCGTCGATCTTATTTCAGAAATTTGTATTGTAATTTAATAAAAATACTGATGGCTACGCTACAAGCGTGTGTTTGTGTGTCAACATGGTGGCCGTGAATATGTTGTTTGTAATATTCTACAATTTTTTTCTATAAGACCATAAGACCTTCTCCGAAAGATGATATACACAAAATATTGCACATTAAATTCAGTCTAGATAATCAACAAATTCTAACTAAGAGTCTTTCACAATTGTCAAATCTATTACTAACGATAAAATCTAATGTTCAAATAAAAACATATAAATACATTTTTTTATCATATATACAATCATTATATCATAATAGATGGACCACTAATTAGTGGTCTAGTCTAAAAAGTAACTATGATACTTTAATACTTTAATACGGACTTACTTATTTTCAGATGTATCGGAAAAGATGAAAAAGGCTTCGGAGACTCTAGGAACACATCGCTTTAACCAGTAGTATATCGTGTATAGCAAAATTAAGAGCAAAGCAAGAAAGCTGAAAGCTGCTATATAAACGTTATGTGGAAGACCCTTTGTCACTCCACACAAACGACGATCTTCATCATATATATCTGATGAATTTATTATTATATAATATATTATTATTTCTATTGTAAGTACATAATATGTATAAATACAATTAAATAATTTCTCATTTATATTCTTTTTGTTGTTTTCCTCAATGTCTGTATAGTAAAATTATCAAAATATTTGTTAGCGTCTTCTATGAAAGTCGTTATATGTAACTTAATATTTTTCTAATTAACTGCGTACAAAAAATGCAGCATTACAATAGCGATAATATATTTTTAGTGACCTTAAAGAATTTAGAGCTCTTATTATATTTATTTATATTATTTATGATATTCATTTATATTATGAGTTATCACATTTGTTTGGAGGTTATGTTTAAATAAGACTATACTTATACTAAAATTAAGGATTTTACCATATGATCCACAATTGGGAATTCCATCGCAAGCATTTAAAGAGTCGATGCAGACTCGAGAACCAATTATTTGACATTCGAGATGCTCCGATGGACACCGAGATAAGTTACCGAAGAGTGGAAACGCTGGGGTTAACACAATCATCATACGATCTAACTGAAATGGTTTGTTAATTAATTTGAAAAATGTTATATTACTTTTTGTATCTACATATCATAATATCACGAAATGTATGTAACATTTTAAAATAATTTGATTTAAATATGTATATTTCATTAAATTATTTATAAATCCTTAGGAGTTGTGTATGAGTTTATATTTTACATATGTACGTATCATTCTTTTTTGTAAAGAAAAAAGACAGTCAATTTTTTATCCCTAGAAGAGATCTTTTCCAGTCAACTCTTGGAAATTGGTTGGCAAGTGCAAAATAGTGTGAATGACGAGGATTGACTAATCATAATAAAAATAGCACAGATAAAAATATATTATAAAATTGGGTACATCGTAGCGGCACAGCGTCTGGGTGTAAACGCGTCGGTTGTGAGTTCGATTCCCATTCGAGGAGAAAGAATTATTTTAATTTTTCTCGCCCTGCTCACAAAACTAAGGTATTAAGTAAACGTTTTACGAAACGCACAGAAACCAGGTAACAAAGTGATCTAGTTCTAGGTTCCCTCTGCCTACCCTGCTAAGGGCAGACAGGAAAAGTCATTATATAGAAATGTCATTAAATATAATATACATAAATACAATAAATATATTTATGAGATAATATATATCACTAAATTATTCTAAGAACTAAAATTATACAATCGACAAAGTAATTTTGTAGTTTATCTATTTTACATAAGGTCTATGACAAAATTTATATATAAAAATATAAGTATATAAATTTAGCTCACTCCGTTCCCCGCTATTCGCCAATTCCCGAGACATTGCGTATTGAGCGGCGAAACTCAACGCCGAGCTTTCTCTTGTTACCGGAGTGAGGAAATTAAATAATTAATTCTCCCTTCATGGGTATCGAATCCACAGCTGTCGCATTTACGCTCAGACGCTGTGCCACTGCGACGACGACCTCTCATAAATGTTATATTAAAAAAGAAACATATTATCTTTACCGTCATATTACTAACAGCAATGACTATTCGCGAGGTATTGAATAGAAACATTTGATGAGATTCGGCTTCTTCATAGTCGCAGATGTTAAAAAGTGCTCCGCCTACGTAGTTGCGTAGATAGCGTAGAGCTACGCGACCTCCTATCTACAATATTGTTATATAAGCAACTTGGGTTTTAAAGAAATAAATCATTATAGTTATTAAGAATCAGGAATAGGAGAAAAAAAGATACAGATACAGTGTTGGAACTCTTCGACTGAATGTATGTGTATTAAAACATTATGGCCTTAAGTATATTTTAAATATCATAGAACAATTAAACCTCGTCATCTTGCAGTTCCACTAAACGGGCTAGATATTGGATATCATACAAATTTATTTTCTCTGTTTCAGAAGCTATGTATTGCTTTGTTGTTAAGTTGCGTGGCCGAGATTTTTCTATGTCCAAAGATTTCACGTAACGCTTTTTACGCATCTGACTGTTGCCCAAAATGAAATAATATATTAAATGGTTTTAAAATTTCATTTCATTATAATCCAGACATGAATAGGACATACTTTGGCTGCGACGTTCCCGTTTTATTGTTAAAGTCTAAAGTTTCATTATATAGGATCGTCGAATTTAATTCAGTTTTATTTAAAATCTTAGCCATTACGTGAGCCGATTGTACTACGTTTTCCCAAGATTCATGATTTACTAACGTTCCATTAGGTAACCTACAACATAAAAAAATACTATCATTGAAGGAACTATTTTATTTTTAACAATAAAAGTTTGTCTGCTATAGATCTGTCTATGTGTTAAATCAAATGTTTTACCATTTCAACCATATTGTCTACAAAATTTCTATAATTTTCTATAACTTTATCTTTATATATTATTATTTATTACTAACTGCTTACAGCTTCAATTACGTACACAATTACCTTATTAACAATATTATAAGGTACGTTTTTACTTGATAGATTTCAGATTTCTAAGCGCAGTAGTTTGAAGCTACGATTTATCTTAGAAAATGTTTTGTCAATTACTCATTGAGTAACGGAAGCGATTCATACATATTGGTTGATTAACTTACAAATTATGATCGTTTCTCGTGGTAGTAGATAATTTTGTAACGTTGATCACCTCATCTTTTAGTACTTTCTTATTTTTATTTGTGGAGTCTGTGAATATAAATTTCGGTCAAAATAAACATTTTATTTAATAAATATTCATACAGAGCCGAAATTTGTAAAGTCCTTGGAAATACCATAACAAACAAATTATCATAAATCCTTATCTATCCCCTAAATGTATGTTAAAAAAGCTATTTAAGGGCGAAGAGCAACATTTTCAGCACCTCTAAATATAAGAATGATGTACCTATCAATGATGTACCTATAGAATGCACCTATAAATATAAGAATGATTATAATACTGAATTCTAAAAATATTAAATTATATATTAGTATATTCTTTTTTCCACAAGTTATCATTTCTAAGATAAGGCGATGCTAAAAGTTACTAATACACAATACATATTAAAACATACTCTCCATAGATAAAACAAAAAAGTTATGTACGCTTTAATATTTTCAACGGATTTTATCGAATAAATAGAGTGATTCAACAAAAAAATTTAATAGTATTAGAAAAAAGACGACAATATCGTAGATAAGTGTGAAAATAATCTTTCTAGAATTTAAGTATACTATATATAGTCATATTGCTATAGAACCAGTCCGCGTGTACGAGTGACATTTTTAGAGTTCCGTACTTCAAAAGAAAAAAGCGGAACCCTTATAGGATCAGTTTGTTGTCCGTCTGTCTGTCTGTCTATCTGTCTGCCTGTCTATCTATCAAGACCATTTTCTCCAAATCACGTGGAAGAATCAAGCTGAAATTGATATCGAATATTCAAGTCGACGACCTCTTAAGGCACAGTAAAAATCAAACGTTTAAGTCAACGCAATCAAAATATATGAAGGTTTATGTTTAATTTTTTGCCTTTTGTATGGAAATCGTCGCGTAATCAAAGCCTACAGGGTATTCCCGTTGACGTTATGAAATTTGGCCATCACCTAGAACTTATAGTACAACCAAAGGGGAAAATCCGAAAATTGAAAATTGGAGATATATCACAGAACAAAACCATTACAAACTTATATTTGTAGTTCATTTCATACAAAATACCACCGTAAATTTAAGTTTGTCAATTTTTATAAGTAGTATTTTCTTCAGGTGGATACCTACTAAGTAATTTATTATTTATAAGTAATTTATATACTAAAACTTCTACAAATGCCTATCAATTGAAAAGTAAATCATACCTGTAGGTATGCGAGTATTGAAGCTATTTTCAGTAATACTTTGCGACAAATTTGAAATTTCATTAGGTAACATTTTCTCAATAATATTATTTACTACTTCAGTGTTTCTTAGCACATGATGGTCACTAGAAAATTGACTATCGTATTTTGTATTTTTTTTGACACTGTAAAAAAAACATATTATCTTAAATAATATAGGTATAGGGTAAAACCGGGATAGATGCCGTATTGGAAATGGCAACCTCATTTTAAAAATAATTATTTTATACGAATAATTTTTATTGTTGTAGCTAGAGCTCCTTTATGTTAAATTATTATTATTACTATTCGTTAATCTATCAAATACAGATTTTAGTGAAACTAGCTTTTCGTGAAACATCTTTTTTGAGGATAGATGCCTACCTGTATGGATAGTTGCCCCACCTTGAAAAAACTGCGAACGATAAATGCTCTTTGTAATTTATGCCCTTTGTAAACGATAAATCAAAACGAAATGATAAGTAGTCCAAGAACTGAGCCATAATAATGAAAAAATCATTTTGTGTTTTTTCTATCCAGTCGGATTGTGATTACGTATTTTAATAGTTTTCAAAACATTAATTGCAGGTATATTTACATATATCTTTAATGCTATCCTATCCATTTCTCTTAGTTTTTAAGGGCAAATTTTTAGTTTTATAGACCTATAGACTTCGAAACATTTAGACAACTGTCCTTTTGATAGGGATAGGCGCTCAGGTAATTTTTATATAAAATATAAACAAAATAGATAAGTATTATTCACATTAGCCGTAAACTGAATGAACCAGTATACTGAGGTAATAAAAAATATAACGGAATTTATTACTAAGTATAAAGTTATACAGCGCCAAACGCTGACTTAAAAGTTTAACATGTTCATTAATGTCGTCGCGGAGATAATTATACTCACGAGCAAAACGCGTCCTCGCCATAGGAATATGTTATGTGGGTAATTAAGGTACGGGGTGATCGGCTCCTACATATATAATTAATTGAGTCGCGAGTTTGGGAGGCTAGCTTTTTGGAACATGCCTCATCTATCTCGGTTTTACGCTACTAGTATACCATTTGACTTTCGTTAAGAAAATATAAAGATTAATGTCGTTGCTATCAAAAAGGTAAAAGAAATAATGAAAATTATTATCTCATAGGTATGTAGGTATAATATTTATGTAGGTATGCAGGTATAATATAGGTATAATATTTATGTCATGCAATTTATAGAAGATATCTATATAATAAAGCAAAGGTTTTTTTTGTTTCTTTGAATGCCAAGTGCATTCAACATATTAACATTACTATATATTAACATGAGTGGAATTTAAACAATTCTCTTTGTATCTTTATCTCTATATTTATGAGGAAAAATCATCTTGTATATCATTGAGAGGTAAGTATCAAGTCTGAAGAACATATCGGAATCAATATGCTTTTTCGTGTTTGCTGGTATGACGGCCAATTATACGTAAGTGCCAGCTTTTTACGAGATTTTTTTACGAGACTTTTGTTGAAGCGCATGGACTTCTAACTGACTGGCTACAAACCATATACAAATATTTCTTATTATTTAAAATATCAAATAGTAAATAAACTATATATAAAGAATTCCAACATACCTTAATGCCTGTAGTCCTTCAGTTACATATATGCTATCCGGATTACCACGAAAGCTATCTTTTAAATCACTATGATATGTTGTAGTAATATCGTGAAATAAGGACAATTTTGATACTGAATACGCTGGAATTCATAGATCCCAGTTAATTACTCAAATTGAAATTCTACCACAAAATCTAATTATAGTATTTATTTATGTATTTCCTATTTTATTTATTTATTTAGCTTCACGCTTTATCCTGCACATAGCAGGGTAGGCAGAGGGAACCGTAGGTTGAAGGAACCTAGTGTTATGACACTCCGTTCCCCACTTTCCGTCATTCGAGGCATTGTGTGTTGAGTGGCGGAATTCAACACCACGCTTTGCCTTGTTGCCAGATCGATGAAAATAAAAATAATTCATTCTCCCCGAGTGAGAATCGAACCGTCACAAACTATCGCATTTACAGGCAGACTCTATGCCTCTGCGCCACGATTTTGAAATCATAAAATACTTATAATACTTCTTGCTATATCAGTTATAGTGCAATATATTATTTGAACATACCACTTAAACTTTGTTGTATCGCAGTTATATTATTTAACATATTCCTTAACGTTATATTTTCCATTACTATACTTGGCGTTGTTACGTTAAATGTTGATACAAGGTGCCTCCATGGCAGAGTTAAATAGAATGCATCCAGGGTAGGTGTGGCAGTTGTTCTTATAGAGCTATGCGTCAAATGTGGCCAAGGTGCAAACAACCTAAAACATGAGGTATCAAATACAAAATATAAAATAGTGCTAATAAATTATAATTTGTTAATTGTAAGTAAATGTTTACATTAATGGAGAAAGCATCGCACCACGCCATCGCAGCCACAAAAAAGAGTCCAATTGAATAAAATGACTATTCTTAATCTACATTGTAATATATTGTACTTATACATTAGAATGTAATGTCCTAGTTAAAGTAACCAAGTATTATCTAAATTTTAAAAACCATAAAGAAAAATAATCGTTTATATATTATTTTATTTAAAAAATAATAAGTCTGGGCTACATTAACATACAACTTATTGTACGTATATATAATACATATACATATATTACGTAAACAAGTTATTTACTTATTGAAAGTGGGTACAACGTTTGTTCTCCTGTGAGGAATTTTCATTTTCTTTCTCAAATTATTTCTCCTGTTTGCCATCCAATTACTCTTTATAGTACTAATTCTACGGTTGGTACTATAGGCCAATCTGAGGAACATTTTATCGGTTTATTATCTCATCGAAACGATGTATAGATCTGATGTACATAAGATGTTCACACAATCAGAAAATGGGCAGCACTTTCAACACGCAATCAATACATAATAGTTAAAAAATAAACTAAAAAGCACGCTTATAGGAAAATCAAACTAGGAAATAAGAAAAAAATTTTAATAAAATTAAGAATAGTAACACGTGGGTAGCAAATTTCAAATTAATTCGACGTTATAGAGTCGGCCAAAATCAGGCCGAGAGTTCCGTAGGCAGAGGGTTCCGTACCAATTTTGTAAAAAATTACAAAGTAAAATTTGCGTAAATTAATAAGTAAATTCATTTTTTATGAACTTCATGTTCTCACTTCTTGCCCAGTTCCTATAGGCTTTTAATTCCATTACCTATAGGTTTTGATAACGCGGAAAATTTCATACTAAAACGAAGTATACTAAAAAGCTAGTAACATCTTTTGATTGTGTCGACGTAGAAGTTTGATTTTTTTGTGCTTCAGTGGACTATAGACCTGGATATATGACAGTCAAACAGACAGACTGACAACAAAGTGATGATAGAGAGCATATTAAAATACATATACGTTAAATTATAATTATTAACAAACTTTAGATTATGTTCTCATGTAAGCTCATATCTACCAATAGGTAAAAATATGCTATAACATTTAACCGTGACAAAATAAATGACTTTTACAGATTGCATACATTTTGCAAAAATACTAAAAAGAAATTTATGAATACTGCGGCTAATATTAATGAGAATAGAAAAAACCTGGAGTCTAAAGTGAAACCATTGACGTCGTAGGCCAGTTCATAGCGGGGTTTCATATTGTTATAGCTCTTCTGTTGTCGTATTGAAAATTGGACTAGTGGCATTATACTTGTTTCATATTCACTTCCGTTTCTGACGTAAAATAATTTAATATATTAATAATTTACGTATAATACGTAACAGTACCTAACATATAATTTTTTATCGGAAAGATTTAACGGAATTTTTTATCGGAATTTTCTAATTTGAAAGCAAATCCTTATATATAAATTGTAGTTGTTCACAATTATTAATAATTTATAAGGTAAAACAGGGGTAGGGTCCAACGAGGTTGGAAATAAAGACGAAACTATCTATCACGTACAAAATAATTCTGGTAAATTAGTAATATGTAGATAAAATATTAGTAGTGGCAGCGTATAAGTTTTTGAAAGAAATAAAAAATATATATACTTCGGCGTGACATCGTATATAAAATCAAATAACTCTTCGGAGTTGTAGGTATGACGAGGCGGATCGCTTAATAGAAGATTTCCGGACACGTTCACCAACGGGACTTCCACTCTGATATAGTCTGGCTCTTTGTTAGTGGCTGGGATTGTTTGTATCAAGATCTTTTCTGATTCTCTTTCATTGTATGCAACTGTTCTGAAATTATTCAAAGGCCATTACACAATTTTTTTTTTTTATTTTAATATGTTTAGGCTTTTTAATAAATTATATAAAATAGTGGTGATCACCACATACAACTTTAAATTTCTTAGATTCAGATCCAGAATTAGTTGTATATTTTACCTCTTAGTTTTAGGACTAGTAGACATTTGTGTTGTTTTGATGGTGTAAAATTTCGTATAATTTTTCATAACATTTTTCATCATGATATCTGGCATATGACCCCAATATCCACCAAAAGTTTCTCCTAATTCATAAACTATCAATTGATTTGGATTTTGTGAACAAGCTTCTTGTAAACTCTCTGACGATAGCAGATGAATTATCATAATAATATTATATCCAATTTCGGCTCTACATAAATGTTAAAAAACACACATAAATTATACAATAGAGTTTTCTAGACATTTATCTATATCTCAAGCTAAAATACGTTACTGACCTAACGCTAACCGAACAGCTGTATGGCACTTCCAATCGAGAAAACCGCATAACATGTGAGCTTGCATCCATCACTTGCTTCCCTAAGAATACAGACGGTGCAACGCGGCGCTTACAACGCTCGGAGATATCCCTTTGATCAACATATTTTTGCACTGGTATAGCTAAATCTGCCATATGCTTGACATGATTTGCAAAAATTAATAAAATAAACAATGAAGTTCTCATTTGTGCTTTTTATTCTTAAATGTATTTATTCTATAAAGCCATGGCCATAAAGATTATAAATTAAATTATCTTGCATATTTTGATGTAACGTGTCGTTGTTGACGAATATTTACAAATACAATAATATTTAATTATTTTAATTACATAAATTTCTGCATTGTGACTAAAATGATATCTCCATTCAAAACAAAGCGAACCACGAGTATAGTGAAAACAGCACAAAATAGCTATATGAAAAAAATAATTGTAAACATCAAAAGCGTTGTGTAATTTCATTATTTATGATGGCTCGGAAAAATTCAAACAGTAAATTAAGACGATATGACGTCAGCTTCGACGATACGGGTCGCGTGACCCGCACCGCGCACCGCGTGTGCGTTATACGGGGAGAGCACTAAGTGCCAACATCATTACAATTGACTCTATATACAGTTTAAAATATTTATTATTATTTCTACCACCTATTATAAACAGTTATTTTTAAAGAGATTTAATCTAAAATTCGTTTTAATGTACCAATAGTATCAATATTAACTATAATCAATGTTAACTTCCTTTATAATATAAACCTACACATTTTTTAGAGTTCCCACGGAACTCATAAATAAAAGCGAAACCCTTGTAGAACCACATTGTTCTATCTACGTGCTTGTCTTTCTACGTGTCTTGTCTACGTACGTCGGTCAAGATCATTTCTCTTACGATTATTATGGAGATATCTAAATGAAATTAATATATTACAGCAAATCATTACAAAATTACTTAATATACTTACCTGTAGGTGATTTCATAAAAAATAAGTGTGCGTTCTAAATTCTAATAACATCATGAAGCTTGGCCACTATAAGTAGGTATGTCTGGTGATAATGCAAGTAAATGTTTCCAACGAACTGGGTTGATGATGGACCCTGAAAATGGGAGACAAAACCTTTGTATGCCTTTTAGTTCATTAATTTCTACTAGTAACGAGGATCTGAGAAGAATGAGACCGAAGCGTAATTTTTTAATAGTTTTTTTATACCTAAAAGGTATACTACTCTAAGAAGCGTAAAGGATTACAAAATGCAACATCATCCATGTTAACCAACTTCAAAAAGGAGGAAGTTAATTCGACTGTATGTATTTTGTATGTATGTTACGTGATTACTCAGCCACTTTTAAATAATTTTACATAAATTTTTGTATGGTAGGTCAGTTAATTCAAAAGTGATATCATATACATCTTATGAAAATTAGTTCAGTATGTCTTTAAATAGTTAACCAAAACAAAAAATATATAAATTTACGCATCTTGACAATTATGAGTATTGCTATTTGTATATGTGTTGGCACAATATGTGTTGGTAGTTTTACTATATTATACCTTTCATAAAATTAGCTACAATACATTTGTGTGTATTAGAATAGTATTTTTTTTAGCATTAGCATTATCCGCCAACTGTAATCTCTTACTTTACAGATATCTATATAGATGATGTTTTGGTTTGTTCAAGTTATACTGAGGAATTGGATTTTTTTCTTTCTAATAACAAAACACATAAACTAAAATTAAAAAGTATAATATATAAGTAAGTATAATATATCTTAATCTCGTTATTTCTCATGGACAAATGAGTGCTCCATTTTCTATTCATGATTTAATTTACCTTTCAAATAAACTAAGTCCTACTAAGATTAGAGACAAAATATTTGTTCATCGCAACTTTTTGGATATGAACCTGGAACGCTTGAAAGAAGATATGAGGAACATCGATTGGTCACACATAATGTCATCCATTGACATTGATACTATGGTAGAATCTTTAACTACTGAATTGATTTACATTTATGACAAATATTTAACATAGTTTACAATATCACATTAGTGTTTATATAACAATAAATAACGAATAAAGACAAGCGTAACAAAGCGAATGCTAAAAGCAATAGAAATCCTTCTCAAAATAATCTAGCTGTAGACAAAAAATTGTGAAATATTTGCATCATAATGTATAGGGATGCAAAACGTCGCCACATTCATAGCACTATTCAGAATTTGACTGTATCAAACCAAGTCTAGAGATTCTTAGTGATTAGGGGTAGGTAATATCAAGGCCACTCATTCTGAAACAATGAGTTTACACGAATTTAATTCTTTTTTCTCCATACCACCTATAAACCCAAAGCAAATTCGGAGACTCTCATGATTCTGTCTCAAATTGATCTTCCCGACTCATCTCCCTTTTCCTTAAAAACTGTTACTGACAAGATATCAAATCCATTTCCACTGGAAGTCATTATGTGTGTTGGAAATCGTGACACCAGTGGTCACCCACATTATAAATTTTTCACTGACTGTACACTGACGTAATGTTTTTCTAACTTTACGGAAGAATGCATATGTTGTCCCTTTATCTAAAACTTTCAACCCCACCAGCTTTACGGAATATTCTTCCTATCCTAATCCATGGTCCTTGAATCCATTATAAAAAATCAACTTTACTGCTCCTTCTCCTCTAACAATCTAGTCTATCCGTCTCAATCTGGCTTCTGCCCCAAGCACAGCACTGTTACTGTGCTGCTTAATATCACGGAGAACATACGGTGTGCTATGGGGAACACTAAGCTCACCGTGATGGTGCTACTAGATTTCAGCAGCGTTTTCAATCTCTGTACTCTGTTTGCTGCTCTGTTTATTTTACATGAGTTACATGAATGCCCTGCAGGAGTCTTGTCACAAATTCGGCATAGTAATTAGCGTTGCTAAGACTCAGCTGTTAAACCGCCACCACGAGGTTGTGATGCTGATGTAACTTCGCTAACTCTAGCCGGTAACACCTTGGAAGAAGTCAGTAATTTTGGCTGTCTGGGTTGATAATTAAGAAGCGATAACTGGCTTACTTCCGAAATACATACTCGTATAGCAAGAGCTGCTGCCACATGTGGAAGATTGAAAGATCGTGTGTGAATTTTTCATGTTATTAAGTTAACAACAAAGTTGGCAGTGTACCGCGCTATAGTCCTGACAATTTTATAATATGCCTCTGAGACCTGGTGCATATATAAGAGCGAATTAAAAAAGCTAGACTCTAGACCTTATAACAAATACTGATGTGCTCTGCTGAGCAAAGATTCACGGCATGCAGGCTTTTAAAATGAAGTGTCAACTACGCTGGTACGGCCACGTCCAGAGAATGGATGACTGCAGACTACCAAAGAACGTCTTCTACTCAGTTCTGTTAAGTGGGAAGCGTAAACTCGGCGGGCAGTATCTTCGTTACAAAGACGTGTTTAAACGTAATTTAACTGCGTGTATAATGTCAATAGATACGGGGGAGGAAGATGCTTAGCAAAAGGTCATCTTGGTGCTCAAACATCAAAAAAGGATTTTTGTAAATCCTATCTGTGCTTGATGTTAAGCGCCAATTACACAAGAACCAATCAAAACCCTCCTATAACTATGCACTAAATAGCGCGGGACAACTCTGCTGTGCTGAATGCGACCAGGTGTCCAAGACCAAGTTTAAGTTCTCCAGCCACATCCGAGGACACGCCAGGAGATAACTAAAGTAAAGACACGAAGTGGATGACATCATTATCATCATCATATTTATTTTGATATACTTCTGGGCACTCTTTCGAACAGTTAATATATCTACTTCAGTTATAAACTGGTTTCACTCTTACTTCTTCGGTCGTCAGTAATGTGTAAAAGCTAACGTTGTCACATCGACGTGCTTAGAACTCACTGCTTGTGCTCCTCAAAGTGGCGTTCTTTCGCCATTTCGTTTTCTATTTTTATCAATACCATATCAATAGTCATTTCTTTTCCTTGCGATCGATATACAGATGATATGCAGCTATATCATCATTGCAATTTAAATGAGCTACATTTGCTTACAGAACTTCAAGTAATAAAACAATGTGAAAGTGCGCAGTATTTTTTAAATAATTATTATACAGCAAAGAGAATACATGACTTTAATTTCCTGTGCAGAAAGATTTTATAAATTAAAATAACTACTATCGACAGCTTCAAGGATTTTCCAATAGTAACAATTATTCCAAATGTGAAAATACTTTTCATGGAATTATTCCTATCGAATATATCAAATAAAATGATGGTAACAATTACTAACAGACGCATTTTCATTTGCAGAAATTTTAGAGAAATTTTATACACTTTATTTCAGTCGTTGTTTACAAACGTAAACAGCTGATAGAGACATAATCGCTCCAATAGAACTGAACTACACTGACATTTCTTAAAATGTCAAACTCAATTGTCAAATCGAGGAGGCCGGATGTGCTAAAGATCTTTAAATTATAATTTTGAAGTATTTTTGGGTATATCTATGAATTAAACTTAATTTTTAAGCATGACTTTAGCGGAATATGTAGCTTCTTTATCAGCAAATCCATACTTTGGCGCTGGCTTCGGCTTATTCGGTGTCGGAGCTGGAGCTGCTATATTGCGTAAAGGATTCCAGACTTCTGTCTTATTATTTAGAAGACACTGTATGATAACCCTTGAAGTTCCATGCAGAGATAAGTCGTATCAATGGGTTTTGCAATGGATTACGCAAAAAGGAGCTAGACAAACACAACATCTCAGTGTTGAAACTTCATTTCTTCAGAAGGACACAGGACAAATAAAAACTAAATATGACTTCATACCCAGTGTTGGTCAACATTTTTTCAGGTAGTTATAGAGACAACTTTATTCATTTGAGACATATAACTTGAAATAATGGTTTTTAATAATATTAATTAATTGTTTAAATTATTATCACAAAGAACATAAGGTAATACCATAATAAATATTCTCCTATGTTGTATAAGATTAATAAACTGTTATTTTGTATATTTTTTCATTGTTGTCCTAAATTTCAGGACAATATAAATTTGAATGATATCACATAACATATTATATAACATTTCAGATATAGTGGAGCATGGATCAAAGTAGATCGAACAAGAGAACAGCATACCTTAGATCTACATATGGGTGTTCCTTGGGAAACAGTAACATTAACCTCTTTTGGAAGAAATAAACAACTTTTTTATAATATACTTGAAGAAGGTATTTAAAGCTTTATGTACATACTTTTACAAAAATATGTAAAATAAGTAGAAATAATAAAATCTGTGGTAATGAACCAATATTTTTCTAAAATCAATTTTAATTGCAGCAAGAACTATGGCTTTAAAACAGCATGAAGGTATGACTGTAATGTACACAGCAATGGGATCTGAATGGAGACCATTCGGGCATCCCAGAAGAAGAAGGCCTTTAAAAAGTGTGGTACTGCGTTCAGGCCTTACGGATAAAATTGTCACAGATTGTTTAGATTTTATAGATAATCCCAGTTGGTATACAGATAGAGGAATTCCTTATAGGAGAGGTATGAAAACTTATGCACTGTTTCTATCTGTGAATTTAAATTCATTTCATCTCATATATTAATAAATCTTTAAATTTATATATCAGTCAATTTATAAATATGTTTGTCTTTTTACCATCTTATTATTTTTTATACTAGCCTTTGCTCACATTCTTTTATTTCTACAACTACATATTTTTTTTTGTGTCACGGCACCTAGAACTATGCTACCCTTATTTTTTTTTGACGTTGTTATATATATTATAAAAACCACACAACTGTTTTGTTCCATAGAAGGATCACTTATTCTATGATGATACAATTTTATACAGGATATTTACTATATGGGCCTCCAGGATGTGGTAAATCTTCATTTATTATGGCTTTAGCAGGGGAGTTGGAATACAACATTTGTGTCTTAAATTTATCTGAAAGGGGCCTCACAGACGATAGATTAAACCACCTTTTAAGGTAAGCAAAGTTAAAGTACTATAGTACTTTAGCCTATAGGCTAAACCAAATAAACTACATAATTGTTATCTAAATAATTGTAAATGTTCTTCTTCTATAAGAATATATTAAAGTAAAAGTTTAAATAAAAAACAATATGATAAAAAAAAATAACAAAATATGTTTAATATTTAAACTTTTTATATATTACGATATAACTCATTCGCAGTGTAGCTCCTCAGCAGTCTATAATTCTTCTAGAAGATATCGACGCTGCCTTCGTTTCTAGAGAGGATACGGCACAACAGAAGGCGGCATACGAAGGTTTAAATCGCGTTACTTTCAGTGGGCTACTGAATTGCCTGGACGGCGTCGCTTCTACCGAAGCCCGCATCGTTTTCATGACTACCAATTATTTAGAAAGGTTTTCAATATTTATTTTTATATTAATATACATCCACATATTATGATTTCTGAATTAGTATTTAAACTTTATTTTAAATGATCTCAGATTCAGGTCAGATTAAGAAAATGAATTGATACATACATATGACCATTGTCTGTCCTAATAGATGCAAGGGATACTGACAAAACACAAAATGATTTCAGGTTAGATCCAGCTTTGATTAGACCAGGCCGTGTAGATATGAAAGAGTATGTTGGCTACTGCGAACGAGAACAAGTAGAACTAATGTTTTTAAGATTCTACAAAGAAGCTGAACATGCAAAAATATTTGCAGATAAGTACGTATTATTATTTGTTATTTTATTTGAATGGGTCATACGTGGCGTAAAATGTGCCCTTGTTAATTTAGCGAGTTTTTTTTTGAAGTAACAGAACTCTTCACTATAGATTTTGAATCTGCAATTATTTTTAAATACAGTAATTTCTAATGTCTCCTAGTAATTTTGCTTATTTAACTATGAATAGGTGTTTATTGGCAAAATTACCTTTTAGAGGTTATAGGATACTGATAGGATAACTTTTTAAATTTGTTTTCAGAGTAATGGATAAGAAAAGAAATGTAAGCCCAGCGCAGATACAAGGTTACTTTATGTTTCACAAACACTCTAGTCCCAACGAAGTTCTTAACAACGTGGACGCAGTTTGGACGCTCGGATAGACACCTGTGATAAACAATTATTAGTTACAAGAGAAAAATAAAATAATTTAATATATACACGTTTTTATTAAGAAAAGTTGCACAAACATTTTTTACCCATTTTAATAAGATAATAATTAACATATAATTACAATATGTCAAGCACTTTCATTTTCTTTTTGAGGCACATCCCCAGAACATTACCTGTACAACCAGTCATATCATTATATTACATAAACAAAAGTATTTAGTAACTGTATTTACACTACATAAACTATTTTTACAAAAATAACGCATACAATTTACTTTAATATTATGTCCGAAATAACAATACCAAGGAACGAAACGAACAAAAAATATTTTCATCATATTTTCCATATGTCCAATTAAAACGTAATTTTCATAGCTTGCTGGTTTAATATGTTTCTATACTTTAAATATTAGAAATTATATATTTTTTACTTTTAATATAATAAGCGCAACGTATTATGTGAGATACGCGCAGACACCTAAAGGACGAGTATTTTAGGTGGAATGAGTCGAGGAAGTTTATTTAGTTTGTTTTATCGTTGTATCAGTATCATAAAAAATGTTATAAATGGGTTTGATTAACTTATGCACAACTTGATTTTGTGTTGCTTCAAATTAACACACTGACATTGTATACTACTACACTACACTACTAAAATATAAATAAATATGATTTGATACGCTTATTTATGAAATATTTATGACTTTACTGTTACCTATTTATTAGTAAATATGATGTACGCTATTGTACTTGTGTGGGTTCGTCTCTTGTCCCGTTTTCTTGGAAACCATAACAAATTGCGCCGACTATATTACTATTTGACTGATTGATGATTGAAAATCTTTTCCTTCTTGACTTCATAAAATACATACACTCCATTAATATTTGTTATTTAAAAAAAAAAATAAAACATGACTTATATGTATACTTAATATTTCTTTACGTAGAATGAGTTGGCAAACAGCTGTATAGGTTAAAGTACAGTAAAACATAAATTGTAATATTCATATTTCCATCACAATCAACAGATCAACAAGTTAAATTTTACAGTGAAAAGATAAATTATATTTATTAATCAGTTGTAACTGTAATATTACTAAGTAATGACACAAAATATGTAGTTCGTTCAAAAATGTCTGTATCATACTTTTTCGCATTCTGTAACATCATAGTGATGACGTCACCTTTTAAACCTTTCAAAACTTCCCATTGCCAGTATGCAGAGAAATCATACACATTCAGGACTCTAGATTGTAAGTCTTTCACTTGAATACAAAAAGTATTCTTATGACAATAGAGCGACAAGCATAATGTCACTGGGGCTATACCCTTTTGTTCAAAACGCAACTTAAACTTAATTATACAGCACATATTGGTGGTGGGCTCTGCGTTGTCAATAAGATTCATGTTATGAATCTGTAACAACTCCTTGAAATATAGAAATGGTGAATGAGTTTTTTTTCTAGGTAACTCAACTGTGTGCATCGTAATAAGCTCACGGCTATCATTAACTTGAGGTGATACCCTTGTGCATGTGCTTGGGTCACTATTAGGATTCACTTGATTAAAATTATTTATTTGTGAATTTTGATACTGATGGAATGTTATAGAACTGGGCTGCACTAAGTTAACGTACATCGGACTCGGAGTAAGAAGTAAATTTGGCACCATATTAGGTAAAAACTGTGGCTGCGTTTCGTTTGAGTTTCCTGCCCAGACGCTGGCGGTGACGAGCGCGCCTTTTGGCTTGTCTGATGCTGCTGCCATCAGTTCAGAAACGGGCTTCACTTTTATTCTGGGCAGAGGTATTTCAGATATTTTAGAAGCCGCTTCGTTGCAGGAGGGACTTGCCTCTAAACTTTTTACATTTTGGGCAGGCGGTGCTAATGATACCGTCGATGTAATGATCGGCAAACGCAAACATTTGTCGATGACTCTGGAATTATCAGTGGCAGTTGTATAGACGATTGTTGCTTCATCATAATTGTTACTGTTTGTTGTAAATTCTGAGACCACCTTTTTGGTAAGTTTTTTAGGATTGGCTACAGGATTAAGGTTTAGTATCTTTTTGATATTAGAAACATTTGTTGTGTCTTTATTGTCATTTATATATAGGACATTATTTTTACTGAGATTTTCATATGTGCTTAATATTTTTCCTGTTTCCATTACATCTGTATTTTGAGCTAACTCTGTATTAGTATTGCAAGCAAAATAATTTGTAGAACTTTCTGTGCTATTATTTGAAATTACACATTTCTTCTCATTATTACCTACTTGGTCTTGTATATTATCATTACTATTAGTTGAATCAGCCTCAGAGATAGAATTTTGTTCAAATATATCTACAAAGTCCCTAGATTTGTAATCGCTTTCTATGAGACTTAAGCTTTTTAAACTAAGATCATTGTCATTGTGGTCATTCTCCTTAAGTGTAGTTCTAACAGAAACGTTTGCTTCAAGTTTTGGCATCCAAATAACATCAAGATGTTTTTGTTCCATATACCTTAATAGACCAATTTGATTAAAACCTTCTTTGTGTATTATTTTTCTACCTATACTTAAAAGTTTTCGTTGCAGAAAGGAGTCATTATTGCTGGTATTTTTACCATAGTTACCACCAACATTGCATCTTTTCAAATATTTTTTGTAACATATAGAAACAATGTTGTTGACCATTTTCTCATTTGTCAAAGTTTTTAAATTTTCAGGCTTCTCTGTCACCATATTCAATGTGGATTCAGTGTCCGAATCAACCAAAGTTACACATTCAATATCACTTTGAGCTGTAAACATACTTTTATTATTTTCCTTGTCAAACACATCAATTACAAATGTGTCATTTGAGCTCTCAGAAATTAGCCTTTGTCTTTTACGTTTTCTTTTGTTTCTTGTAAAATTTTCATCAGATGATTCAGATGAGTTCTTCTTTATTTCTGGTTTTAGAGAGTATATAACATAGTAATTGGGATTTTTAGTGTTTACTATTTTATTTTTTTCATAAACAACATGATTGTTAGATTCTGTTAAATTACATTTTGAATTTATGGTATTTACTTGTACCCAGCACCATTTGTAATCATGTGCATATTTTTTCATTATAGCACATCTTTCTCCATGACAGATCATGCTTTTCTTATGTCGCAAAGATATAGAACAAAATCTACACACAAACTGTCTTTTATAATTCCTTCGCCATTCATTATTAGCAGATTTATTTGCCTTTTTAATTATTACTAGTTCTGTGTTATTTACATGTGGAGAATTTCTATCAAAAGATGAATTAACATGGTTCTTTAACTTGCATTTCTTACTTTTAAGTGATATTTCTTCATTTATATTGTCTTTATCATTATTTTTGTCATCAATTTTTTGAACATCAATCTGCTGAATAGTAGGAACTTGATCGGTTGTCTCCTCTGTTATATTTTCTTTAATAGGCTGGAAAGATATTTTAATATAAATATAGTAAAAACTATAAGATAACATAATACAATAAATTCTAATAGTAGGTAATCAATAATTTTATCAAACAGCTTATTCCAATAAATTGACATTAAAACAGCAACATTATAAGATACTCATTTATAATTTAAGTAGTAAATATATCAAACAATTACTTATATAATATAATTTATACATATAATTTATACATACATTTTTTTGAATTTTTTAATGAGGGTTCTTTGTTTTTCATGAACCATCTCTTTAACCTGAGCATGATGACTTAACATTGATTCACATTTCTTACATATGAGAGGTGGTAGGCCATCAAGGAGTGATATCTGAAAATTATAAAAACAAATAACTAGTTAGGAAATTGTGTTAAATAAATTATTTTAAAGAGATGTATATAATTTTAAACTGAATACATACTTCTAGATCAAAGCAATATTTGATCTTCTTCTGAACTTCTGGCACGATTTGATATACACCTGTTTCTTCTACACATAGGCGACATGTTATAAATAATTTTGGATCAACTTCTATCATATTCATTATGGCTTGCTTGTTTCTACAAGCATATGATGGTTTCCTGTATTGATTTTAATGTGATTTTTTAAATTAATGAGATATTACATATTCATTACTGTTTGTTACATATTAGCTACCTGTTACTTCAGTTGTGTAAATTATTACAATGGAATTATCTATGATATTAATACTATATATGATATAAAAATATATTGTTTAAGCTCTTGCATACATTATCTAGTATTATATTATACGTCAAGCTAAATAAATATTATTGGACAAAATATATTTCATTAAGTTCATAAATAAATTTTAAAATATGGTGGTAAATAAAATATATATGGTGATGAAAGATGTTTATAATTACGAACTTACCAATTATTAGTTACTATTAAAAGATATCTAGTATTATTAATCAGTGCATATAAAATTAATATACAATATGTAATACAAAATCGAAAGATACTACATTTTAACAAATTATTGTCAAATGTCAATTGTAAATGTATCGAGAAACGAGGTAAACCCAACTGTCATAAGCATTAATAGAGACTAGTGACATCTGTCAACGAGTAGCCTAATCAACGAATAGAAAAAGCGATTAATTTATATCAGACCTTAGATTACTTATTGAATTAGAGTGAACATTTTTGTTTATTTTGTTACTTAATATTTAATTTAGGGCATATTATGTAGTAAAACTTATTTAAAGCATACAATACAATACAATTATACTTTATCGCACAACAGATATATATATATATATATATATATATATATATATATATATATATATATATATATATATATATATAATATATATATATATATATATATATATATATATATATATATATATATATATATATTAAATATTGAAAAAAAAAAGAATAATTGTAGACAAATTCTTAATAAATGCATAAAGTATATTTTTTCCTCTATTTTATTCTACTTTTATTTTATTACGCAAGAAAAACAGGTTAACATTTTTTTTCAACTTATATTATAATATTTAATAAATATTAAAATAAATATGAATACTATTTTTATGACTACACCACTACGCCAAAAGGCCGCTGACAGCTGAAGACATGAAATCTTGTAAAGTAACACTAACAATTCCAAGAACGCTAACAAAATGCAACAAGTTTTATCCAAAATTTATTTTATACGTCATTCAAGGGCAAGCAAGAAATCCGTATCAATATACTTCTTATTCAATGGAGTTAGAGCATAATTTAGAATGTGAAATATTCACAAAATGCTTAATAAAGCTGATTTCAATACTCGTTATTTCGTGTTCATTAATATAATTCTTATTCAATGGAGTTAGAGCATAGTTTAGAATGTCAAAATTAAAGCTGAAACAGACACAAACACACCATCCGTCCAACATCCTCCAAAGGGCTCCAGAGTGAGGAACCCCCTCACAATACGCACCGTCTCAAGCAATAATGCCTTTTGCATTCGGTTCTTTATCCAACAGCTAAGTGATAACATCTTAAGATTTTGTTCGAGACTTTTCACTATTAAGCTGTTAAATAAAACCACTATCGGTACGGTGATAGTTGCATCGACATTCCACTTGGCCGTGATTTCATGGGATAAGTACAAATAATTAGATAACTTTTCTTTTTCTAGCTTCACGAAATTATCATAGTGTTGCTATGTGTGTCAAGAACCACTGCACATACTGCACCGCGCTACTCGGTCTACTAACACTATATCAGCTCTATATATACCTATCAGTAATAATAGACCGAACCTAGTAGAGCATAGCACAACTATTTTCGAGAACAGACTTGGAATTGTACCCATAGTAGGGTACTTATAAGTCTGTAAGGTCATATTGAAGAGCAAGTTGTTGGTGGCTTTTGATTTTGGGTACTTAGTTGTATCTATGCAAATACTCACCTATAGCAAGAAGAGAACAACCAGACGGATGTCGATGTCGAATAGTTCCTTGTCCTTCTTGATAACTTCGTCCATATAGACAGAATCTTCAGTTTTTACCAAAAGATCCCCGAACTGTAACCAAGATAACGAAGAACCTACAAGCAGTGTCTATGTCCAGGCACATTAGAGGCCTATGGAATCTACCATGCAACTCCTTGCTCTTGCACATAGCCATACAATCGGAAGTAGTAAGTACTACAGGCTTATGATGGTCCTCTTTGCCTAAGGAAAGAGGAGTGAGCTATCAACTGCTCCCAAGGATTTTTTTTATACGGGCGAAGAAACGTTTGTTTTATGTTACAATGCTTCAGACATTCTAAGATATTTATAATTCTTACCTTCGCAAAGGGTTCTAAACGCCTTCTTATAATCTATCCAAGTAGTTGTGAGACTTTTCCTGTTTCGTCTCACCTGTTGGCTTATAGCTGTAAGAATTCAATGAGAAAAAGTTCCTTTGTACCACGACTACCAGACTTACATCCATTCTGAGTCGGAGCCTAAGTATATAAGGAGTTCATAGATGGTAGGCAAGCATGTTATCGGGCGGTAGTGTTTTGGCTCTGTGGTACATTCGGACTTGTGTGATAGGCATGTTACACCTGTTATCAAAAATGTTAGTAAGGATTCAAGGGCATCCTGTAATTGTGCTGCGAGAACTGCATGTGTATTACGAAACGACATTATTCATAAATTATGCAATCCGTCTGGCCCAGGATATTTCCAATTACTAACAGATCGGGGAACATACTTCACATCAGCCACTCTTATTTTTATCCTATTTATATTTTCACATTTTCTCGCAATACTGCTAAACCATTAACCCTCAGTGATATCAATAAGAGTCGACCATATATTACGTCAAAGTCGGCAGTAGCATCCGGATTCTGGATTTCGCTATTACTAGGTCCCCTGCTATGTGTAGGATACAGCGTGAAGCTAATTGAAATATTAATCTAGAATCCCCACTAACGCTATGTTACTTATATGCATAGGCAAACGAACTAATTTTAGACTGAGACTAACGGACGGACAGAGACCCGAATTCCAAAATAGCATCTTTCAAACTAATCTTGTTGAAAATCCGACGACCCCTTGACTCCTACCAATAGTGGGGAATAGGCGCTCCGGCGTGATTTTGACGCTGATCTATCCACATTAGATGTGCCTCAATCCAAGCCCGCACTCGATGGTGGAGTGTGACACTCGTTCTCTGCTGACGACAGCTGCGAATTCAATGAGCAACATCTCCGCCCAAGCTGTTGATTGTTTAATTGTCCTTCTGGAATCCTTGGAGCAGTTGGAGCAGTTTATAAAAAATCATGAAGAATTAATTCTCAGTCGTATCGCTCTTTACTGAGCGGTTCTGATCACATTGAGGTGTCCACATTAGTGTTATAGACCGGACATCGCTTCCTTCACGATCTCTCACTATCTTTCCCTATTTGCAGATTCTCTGGCACAGTCCGACTCGCAGTTTCCGACTGCATATATCTCCTGATCAGTCCAGCATAGATGATCTTCCGTGCGATCTAGTTCCTTCCACTTTTCCTTGTACGACCAGCCATTTTATTGAGGTGTTATCATGTTTATAAACATGGCCAATATATTGCAGTATGCCCGCTTGTAGTATGTTCGATAAACGCATTCGACGCTTTATCCCATTGTTTGAGATTTTTATCACTGCTTTATCACGGCTTGTTTGAGATTAAGGCCCCGAGGTATATATAGTCCTGAACTGCGTTACAATTCGCAATCTGTGTGACTTCAGGCGAGTTGTCATTAACGCGGTCCACGGTCTTTATCTTGGTCTTAGATCGGTTAATATTAAAACCAAAAGTTTGGCTTACATGGTCCATCCTATAAAGCAGTTCCTGCATGAAATTGTGTTACCGGCAAACAGTATGGTGTCATCAGCGTATCGTTAGTTCGAAATCTTGTATCCACCTATCAAACACCATCGGTCCAGTCTTTGACAGTGATTCGCATTATAAGCTCGGTATAGATGTTAAAGAACATAGGTGAGACTATTCATCCCTGCCCGCACTTGGGTGGAAATTATCTGAGCTTGGAGAAATGCACAAAGCAATTTAACAAGCCAACCTATATAGGCTTGTTCTCGGGCTTTTTCGATAATTTGACGAACGATAAGAATTTGTTCCCTTGCCTTGTGTTGACAAAACCAGCTTATTCTGGCACAATTTCTTTGGATAGATATGCCTTCAGTTTTTTTTTTTGTGTGAGTTTAATGCTGTTAGTCCTATTGGCCTTGACAGCGACACCGGTTGGGGAGGGAAGAGGGTACGCTGTCCCTGAGAAGTAGCAAGCATTATCGTGTCTGCTTGACAGGAAATGTCGGCGGCAAGGACGTCGCCTGCAGGACTCGAAACTCGGCGTGCGGCCGACGAGCGGGCTGGGGGATGTTCCCTATTCTTAACAAACCAGCCGCGACCTGAAGACGTGAGCCGTCAAATATGCTAGACTTCGTCCGTTTGACGTAGCCGTCAAATATGCTAGACTTCGTCGTCGTTTCCGTCGACGGCGGTGTGAGTGTAGTGTATATGTTTTGTGCTTCCTACCTACGTATGGGGCATTAGCAACTGTAATGGGGTCATCTGGGTCTAATAGAACGCTGCGCGGGCGCGTGAGCTTAGTTTTAGCGTACGGGGTGTAGTCACACGCCTGTACGATAAGGGGGTTCGCGTGAATAGCTGCGCGCTCGAAGTAGCGCCTGGATAGGCCTTTGCAGTACTCTTGAATCGATTCCAGTTCGAAGTCTCTATGAAGGTCGACATTGCGAACGAACGAATGAACGAATTTATTCTGAACTATTTGAAGGGCATTCAGCTTAGTGTTTGCGAACACGACACTAGCATAAGTGAGGACAGGTCCTACGCAAGTTTTGCATAGTGTCAGCTTATATCTAAGTAACAATTTACTGTGCTTGCAAATAAGAGGATAAAGCCTACTTAGAATAAAGAGAGCTTTGTTTCTGGCTCTTTTGACGTGTGAGCTAAAAGAGAGTCTGGAATCTACCTCCTAGATATTTTGCCTGCGGTTTCTAGGGAATAGGTCGGTTTAACATGTACACGGTGGAGGCCGTTTCGTGTTTAACACGAGGAAACAGGATCACTTCACTCTTATTCGGATTAACTTCGATCCTATATAAACGGTACCAATCGCCAAGGGCGTCCGCTGCAGTCTGGAGTCTTTCAGTGAACAGGCGAGAAAAGTGAGAAGTAGTGTATAGGGCAGTGTCGTCGGCGTACATCGCCAGGTGGACTAATTTTGTACCAGGCATGTCGCTGGTGTACAGTGCGTACAAAATCGGAAAAAGGGTAGAACTCTGGGGAACGTCTGCGCGGACGAGGCGGGGAGAGTACCTATAGAGAGAAATCCCTTTTTGACAAGAAGTCGCAAGATGCGAGTCAGCGGGTAATGGTTTCATCTATTTATGACCGCCATTGGAATTTTTAAGCTGCATGGAATCCGCAGATAGATTCCAGGAGGTGTGACTAGTCACAAACTACTTGAAGTCGAGCCATCGGGATGCCGTTAGAGCTGCTAAGATGAGACCAATGAGAGGTCATTGTCGGGGCCGGCAGGTGTGAGCCGCGGGCGCGGATGCTCGGAGGCGACCGTGGACGCAGGACCGACTGTAGGTGCCGCTGTCCTAGGGACCGACGACCTGACTACAGGAGTCACTGGTTGCGCGGTAGCGGGTGGGGGATGTAGGTTTGAACCACGCATTCACCTTTGGTGGGGGAGCGGGAAGGAACACTTGAGCAGCAGGCTCAGCGTTCTTTTTTGGCTGAGTAGGGTTCAAAAACCTGCCTCTGCCTCCTGCCTTCACGTCGTGTGCGTCTGCGAGGAGCACAAGGACATCCGCGATAATTTGCGGGATGCCCCTGTTCTCGACACATGACACAACTCGGGGGAACATTGAGGTCCGGAACTTTGCGAGGGCAGTCCAAAGTACCGTGGTCTTCTAAATATTTCATGCACCTAGGGCGTGCAAAGCAGTACTTGGCCGAATGGCCGTAATTCTGGCAGCGGTGGCACTGTCCTATGAGGCCTCGAGTGAAGGGAAGCTCTACACGTATGCCCGTGAGGTTGCAAACTGACTCTAAATTAAATATTTTCTTGCCCTCATCCCTGAGGTCCAAGACGACAAGGACAATGTCATATTTCGCTTAAGTGCGAGTGTTAAATAATCTATGCGTTTCACGCACAGGGAAACCTTTTTCCCGTAAGTCAGAGAAAACGTACCCGTGGTCCAGCTCTTTAGGAATGCCATTGATGACGACACGCAGTTGGCACTCGTCTTCTAGGGCGTAGGAGAGATATCTTACATTGGATTCCCTAAGGTGGGCGGTCAGTGTCCTGTGGACGAGTCAGTGGACGAGGATAGTTGGAGTTTGATTCCAACTTGAGTCAAGCGTGCTGTGGAGAATTTGATGTGGTTGTTAATCATCCACGACTATACTGAGTCCCACTTATGCTTGTCCTGCACGTAGATGGGTGGTGGTGGCTTAATACGGGAGGCGCGGGGGCGTCGGAAGTGGAGCGCATGGAATGCGTGGGAGCGTCCGAGATAGGGTGCGCGAGAGGCGCGGTAGTAGCATCGGTAACGGCGCACGCGGGCAGCGTCACGTACGAAACAGAGGCTAGGCGGGAACGGGCGGCGGCCGTCAGCGAATCCGAGTCGCTAGCTGCAACTACTTTTGTCTCCTTAGGCTTGTTTGCCTTCTTGGGGGGAGGGAGGGTCTTAGGGGTTAAAGCTTTCCACTTCGCGGATTTGGAGGTGACGGTTTTGAAACCGTCGTCGCTAGATTCGTCCGAGACATCCATTGTAAAAACGGAATCATCGGGACGACGGCAATGCAAGCGGATGATGTACAGGTCGCCAATTCTCGGAAGTCTCCCACGGGCGTAACATTGCCGCGTGGCAATGCGTCGTCGTCTGACATGATTACGTCATCTGGAGAGTTCGTGCCGAATATACCATTCGGCACGGTCCCCGTACACCCCCGCCGTCTAGCAAGCTAGTGATATCGTGCGACGTGCGTAAACGTCCCCGTGGAACTCTTCTAAGTAACGGAGAACCTCTGCTTTGGACAAATTAAAGTCCGACATGATTACTTCTTATTTCATTTTTTTATAAACCAAATGTCTCACCCCTCACCTTGTGGCGAGGGAAAGTGTGTGCCTAACACCTACACTGCAACCTAGCTCGAGTCTTTTGTTATGGTGAACGAAAGGTGAGTATCTACAGTGTGTTACAATAAATAAAACTCACGACCCCTGGATCCTCAGCAGGCAGAAGGACGTTCGACCGCGAATTACATCTTTCCATGTGGCTTTGCCATTCTTAAGAGCTTTAATAGCGGATCTCATTTCTGATTCAAGGATATTTGGCTCCAGCATGCCACAGGTTCGATGGATGTGAAAATTTTCTACTGAGAGTTCCTCCATGCCTTCGAAATTTGGTCCACTTCAGTAATGATTTGACCAGCCCCAGGTAAAGTATGGATATTTGTTATGGATGGTCTCCATCGTGACCGTATCATGTAATATAATGTGACGTAGTTTACATGGTTGCGAGATTACACATCAGGCGAGTAAAGGTTGGAAGAGGCTATTTTCAATCAGCAGGTCAAACTCAGAGGCAAGCAATAAGCGTTCACCTCGTTAATTTCGCTTGCCCAGTACATAACTGCGCTTATTTGGTTAGTTAATCAGCATTTCCTCCAATCTTAACGTTCAAGTCTCCTACAGTAACTGATCGGTGATGCTTTCAGGTTTTTGCTGGTGCACTTACCGGCTCGTACCCCATTACGCAGTTTCTCTGGTTTATCGATATTATAAATCCCACACCATTGCTGCTGCTAGTATTGTTGCCAGAAAAATAGATGACGTCACGGTCCTTCAGTAAATGTCCACTGTTTTTCCAGTGTGTTTCACTCAGACCACAGATGTTCTCACCGATTCGAGACAGAGTTCCCATGAAGGGCCTGGACTCTTACCCAGGCCAGTAGCTAATTTAACACTGTGCGCCCCAGACGCGGCGCAGCGCCGGTCGCTAATCGTTTCCAAGGCGATCGCGATCCATGTCTTTGTGCTCTCATCGTGGACAAATCCGCAATGGTTTCCCCTTGCTTTCTGCGCCAGCCAAGGTCACTATAGCTTTTTCCAATTCTCTTGCTCGATTCTTTGTGTGGTTATACCGCCAATGTTCGGCCGCCAGAGCCTAGTACGTTGTCTAGCAAGGGGCACCGTGACAGCCCGGGAGCTGCTGCCGGTATTCGAACCCAGTACGAGCAGATGAGATGACAATTGGGGCTGATGGAAGATATTAAGTCCGTTTCGGTGAATAGTGGACGACAAAAATATCATAGCTTACTCTCAATTTAACCTTAAGAGAGTGATCATCTGAGCATTATATAATTGCCATTCAACGAACTTTTGATTAAATGACTGTTCCAAAACAGTTTCGGCTACGTGAGGTTAACATTCTTTTCATTCTCTTTCTTCTATGGAACAGGAATGGGTCATTTCGAGTTCGAAAGAATAGGCTATTTGACAAAATTTCAAAAATCATTTTAAATTATTTATTAGGGACGTGGACGTATAACTGCTTTTATTTTAATTCTGTTCTTCAGTTTCACTTCACTTTAAGTAATCTCTTACAATCTTTGAAACATAAAAATCTAAGGAAGGAGTTTGCAAAGCAAAGCAACGGAGTTTGCAAATAAAATAAAAATAGTTTTCAATTTGACATATTGTTTAATTACACAGAAAGTAACGAGTCCAGCCTAGTTAGTATTAGTACTTGTATCACGAGCAACCACTTTCTATTACATATTAATAAAGTTACATTTTATAATAAATGATTAAAAATTTGGATGAGTAGTGTTTTATTTGTTGTGTCTCACAATTTTTGAAATTTATAACTAGTAAAATCTATACATGGATGCCAAGATAATCGTTAGTCATGCATTATCCCAAGGTATTTAGTAGTTGATACTCTACATAGGGTCGATGGAGAACAATCACTTGGAGTAGGATTATTATACAGTCAATCGGGCATTTTATTCGGGCCTTATTGAAATTGTTATCAGAACAAATCCTATTGTTAATGGCGAAACCAATAAATATTTGTTTTATCTATACGAGGTGTGTTCAAAAAGTATCGCGAATTTTGATTTTAAGCGGATTACGTACGTATATAGGATAAGAAAATTACATTTGAGCCAGAAAGACACATCTATGAGTCCCATTTTCGTTAGTCGTTTTACATCGGTACATGAAGGACCAGAGACAATGTTTGCAGTGTCATCTGCTTAAGTAAAAGCTTGACCATTTTTCATAATCATGTTTAGTAAGTCATTAATGTAGATCAGAAACAAAATTAACATCAATACGCTTCCTCGAGGAACACCAAAGCTTATAGAGTAGTCGTTACTAATGCATTTTCCAATTTTTATTCTCTGTTTTCTGTTACTTAGATAATCTTTAATAATAATAATGGAGTTCCTCTAGTACCAATACTTTCAAGTTTATGCAAGAGAATAGGAACGGAGATTATGTCAATCAGTAATACATATAGGCTCAACTACACATATACATATATACATACAAGCATGTACACAAACATGCATATATACTTAGTCTAGCCATAAATACTGCTACAGTTAAATATAAACAAATATTACTTTTGAATTGGAAGCTGTCAGTTTTATATAATTGTCCATTGTGTTTTCTTATTTACCCGCCACTATATTGTCAAATATTTTGTGCTATTAAAATGTAGTGGAGTGATAAAGAGAACCGAATCGCTGTGATTGCATTACATAAAGTAGGTATGGAGCCAAATACAATTTTTAAAATCCTTCAAAGTTTATGTACCGGGCTATTGATAGGTACAATGAAACCTCCTCTGCTTGTAACAACGAACTTTTAACAAGCTAGAAAATATGATAACACACCTAAATAAAGAGAGCAAACATGTAGGACTGTATACAAACAATGATAAAACAAAAATTATGACAAATGGCAAGAAAAGGCAAATAATATTAGACGGAATTGAACTTGAGTACGCAGAGCAGAAGTATACTTAAAAAACCAAGTATCATTTTCTTAAACAAATAACGAACAGTTAACAGAGATACACAAGCAAATACTCAAAGACAACTACGAACTAAATATTAAAAAAAACAATTATGGGCACTCGTATTCTACAAGTGCATATAAAAACGGGGCGCTTGGCAAATTGCTCTCAAACTTGGATATCTACCAACAAGATACATAATAAAATAAGAACTTGTCAGCGGGCTATGGAAAGAAGCATGTTACGGTTAAGAAAAAGTCAACGGAATAGATGTGAAAAAAATCAAGGAAAAAGACCAAACTGACAGATGCACTAACATCAAACAGTAAAATTGAAGTAGGGCTGGGCTACCCATGTAGCGAGATGCATATACCATCTCTCAAGAGCACAAAATGAACTGGCCCATTAAAAAGAAGAAAAGTAGGCAGACGACAAAAACGAAGAAGATAATTTATAAAGATGGAGAAAAATAACGGCGAAAGTACACCACCTTAAGGTACCCAAGCATTAAGTCGATAGTATGAGAAATGTTTTTCTTTAAGACATATGCATTGCTCACATTCTGTCAAATAAGAATAAAGCTATTCTATAGCGTTGGTGATATATTGATGGATTTGAGGACAGCTTAAAGTATGTCGACATCCATTATCATGGACAACTACCTCGTACAGTAAATAAAATATACAACATATTAGTATTTTGTGTATTTAGTGAATAAATACATAAAATATTAATATGTTGTATATTTTAATCCATAAATTTGTCCGACGAATCACCAAAATTTTTTAATGAAATTTTTAATACAAAATTTGTTTACACAAGTGTTATGTCACTGTCGATTTGACCAATCCTGATAGTTTCGTCTCACGTGACTGAAGTATAAAAGTTTTTTTTATATGTTTCTTTGTTTTATATACCTTATTTGTGGTGTACAATAAAGTAATATTATTATTATTATTATAAAAGTTGATATTTTTATTTAAGGATTTTTTGATAAATTAATTATTACTTATAACTTTTTATTATTATAATTCTAGCGGCTTCACCTGCTTGATCGATGTTCTCGGATTTATTCTATTATAATATGCATGTATTGCATATATAAGTTTATTTTTTGGATTCTCTGTGTCTATAAAAGAAAAGTAAAAATAAATATACATAATATATAAATGAAAATTATCAGACAGACAGACGGGCACCAATTTTAAAAATGTTGGTTTTAATAACATAGTAATAATAACTTCTTAATAAAACACAGTTATTTTGAAAGCATAAACAGACAGTTCAATTTTATTTACATTATATATTTTATCTTTTTATGATGTGGTAGGACAATTTCCATAGTGTTTATGATATTTAGTAGAACATATTAATAATTTAAGATCTAATTAAAAGAGATGATTGTCAAAAACAATAACACTTTAACTATGTTTTTCATGGCCCAAATTTTTGTCCTTAAAATATATATTGACAGATGTTTACAATAGCGTAGCCCAAAAAGACTTATCCGATATAAAATTCAATAACATTACTAGAGTATTATTGATTTACATTACGTAATTATATTTAATTTAAATTAAATAATTTATTAATAACAAACAAGCATCTGATATATAAGAATGAAAAATATACTCTTTTAAGAAGCAATAGGACCGGGTGACTCACTCGGGAGTAGACAAAACTTTATGAATATCATAAGCCTTATGGAACATTATGAATATCATAAGAATAGTGGAATTAAAAAATTAAACAAAAAATACGGATTACTTAAATAAAAAAAAATCAGAGTGTTTACAAATAATCACGTAACTTATAATCACGTGTAAAAAGGTTCCCTAGTGTCATGTTTATTGTAATTCTACTATGCTTGAACAGCATAAATAAAGATACTGCTACTCTAACAAAGGAATTGTTAAAAATATTCTTACTTGTTATAGGAGCAGTATTTTTAATTATACTTAATTACTATTAAGTATCAATATTACGAATATTTATTTGAATTTAAAAAAGCTTAAAGCGAAAATAAAATCATTTACTTACTTACGTGCGTATTGGGCGACCGTAACAACATTAATATATTTCCAGAATGTTCCTAAGTTGACAACAATTCTGTAACGCCATCTAGCATTAAAAAGCTGTAAATTAAATAGTATACTGTAGCCATCTGTCAGAAATTATTGAAACTACGACGTCAAACAGCATTATTGACCAATAGCATCGTAGCGTTTATTGTAACGTCACCAATGGGATGTTCTCATTTATAATTTCAACCAGTGGCGTAAAAAGTAAATCAACATCCAGGATCAAAATAGTAAATCAGCATCTGCACCGCACTACGCCAATAAAATATATTTAGACATAGATTAAGCAATTTACACAGAATTTTTATCAAGCTATATGTTGACATAGTCATAGACCATAGTCATTTAGTGCATGTCGATGCTTAACAGTTCAACATTCAACCTGGATTAGCGTCTTCCTTGAGTATGGTACTAATTAGGGAGACACTCAACAATCAGTTTTTCAATTTCTTCTTCATAATCTTCATTATTCGAAGCAGTGGGTTGTATAAGTACGTTGTCGTTAAGGTATGATATAATGAAATCGACGGGAGGTTTGCTTACCGAGTGGGACTGAGAATTGTAATTAATTAATTGTTAGTTAAACAATACAAAATTGATTTTAAAAAAACATATGCACGAGTTTCTGTATGAAATACTTACATTACTTACGATGGACCTACAATATCCGAGTGGTGGATATCAAATTGAAGCTTATTAGTTAATCTGGAAGTTACTTTAATTTTGGATCTCAACATCAGTTAATCAGTTTTAACATCTTTTTCATATGTACGCACTAAATTCACTTTAAATGGGTGGCATGGCTCTATTGTTCTCTCGAGGCACGGCTGCTTTGGCAGATATCTGCGCCGGTGTCGTGCTCTTGCACGACACCTGCTGTCTCACTGCAACGACTGCCTCGAAGCCGGAGCCAGTCCAGGAGCCTTAGCCAAAGTTGTGTGATAAGCATTTTTTAGACATAAAAATTAAATATGGTCCATAATAATCTGAACTAAACTAAGAAATAAAGAAGGAAATGTCGTTGTCGTAAAATGATCATCCCCATACTTGATATCATATCTCTTATCCTGAATTCCATGTTTAATTATTCCATTGAATCCTATGTATTACCTTCATCGTGGAAGGAAGCGCAAATCATTCCTTTACCAAAAAAGAAGAACCCTACTTGAGATATAGATTATGGTCCTATTTCTATTCTTACCTTCTTATCTAAAATCATAGAACTGCCTGGTACGAAGTGAAATCACGCATTTCCTAATTCAAAACAACCTCTACAGTACTTGTAAAAATTACTGATGACATTCGTGTCGGTATGGACTCACAACTATCACTAGTTTTGCTAGATTTTAGCAATGCTTTTGACACCGTCAATATCGACATTATGCTTGCCACTTTAACTTCTCTTAACATATCTTCTAACGTAATTAACTGGTTTCGTAATGACCTGTATGGACGTCGGCAGCGTATACGAATTAATGATTCGTATTCAGATTGGTCGTTAGTCAATGCTGGTGTCCCGTAGGGTGGCGTGATGTCTCCTCTTTTATTTTCAATTTTTGTAAACATTATTGCCCAACGTATCTCTTCTCTCTACCATCTCTTAGCCGTTATTGCCGTTCTAAACAATCAGAATTACTTGCTGCAATTGATTCTATAAATATTAGTTAATTATTAATATTATCTAGCAACGATATCCAGATGGATTTCCAAATAGAACTCAAGCAATGATCATTGGCAGCCAAAATGCTCATCTTCAGAATTGACACAGCCTCTCTACCTCTCTATCTATATTTTTGAATGGCCAACTAACACCTTACAGTAATACCGTTAATCTTGGCATTCTTTGATCAAAATATGTCGTGGGATCCACAGATTAGCGAAGTAAGCAGAAGGATGTTAGCATCGGTTGGAAATCTTTTCAGAATGTGTAATTTTTTACCTATCCCAATTAAAATTGCGTTAGCGCAATCCCTCCTTATACCAATTCTTGATTACGCTGACTCATGTTATCTTGACTTAAAAGAGGATCAATTAAACAAACTTGAGCTCACTATTCAGTACATCTTTGGATCAAGAAAGATGACCATGTCTCCGAGTTCCGTAAAAAGCTTAAGTGGCTCCTAATTCATCCTCGCAGTAATATTCATATTCTCAATCTTCTTTTTTGTGTACTGTTTGATCTCTAAACCCCCTGTTTGATCCTTACCTTACCTTAAAGAGTTTCTAATTCCTTCCTTCCTGAGGAACTCCTTCATAATTTACTTCTGAAGGCAGGGGTAAATTATTGCCTATTTTCAAGTAACTTTTAAAGTACATTTTCTCTCTCTGAACGTCTTTTAAGTTTTAATTACTGTATACGTATTTATTTATATATATATATATATATATAATATATATATATATATATACATATATATATATATTATATATATACTATATATATATATTATATATATATATATATATATATATCTATATATGATATATATATGTCTATATATATATAGATATATATATATATATAATATATATATATATATATCTATATATATATTATATATTATATATATATATGTGTGTTGTATATGAAAGTATAAAGTAGTATATGTTTTTATTAGTATTTTATTAATCCTTTTCCTCCCCTTTACATCCAATATCTTAAGGTTGCTTGGAAGAAATCGCTATTTATCGATAAGGTCGCCTATTGTACATGTTTTTAGTTGCTTCTCTTTTACTGTTGTTGTATTGTTTTATTTATGGGTGCATTTTATTATTATTATTATTAAATGCTGCCAGTTGAGGCCGTCAAGGCGCAGCATTGGGCTATTGTTGTAATAGTTGTAAATTAATCTTAACACAAGGGCGTGATTAGTAATTATTAATAGTTTAAATTAATTAAGATAAATGCAATTTGAATGTGAGTTTATATAACTTACATTTAAATGTTACAACAATTTATTACAAACGCATTTTTTTATTTTTACCAGCTTCACTGAAATTGTCTTCTAAAAGTTAAAACAGGCTATCTATCGACTTAGTGAAAAATAAAAGTAGTAATTTTGTAATTCCTTATAATTTAATTAACACTATTTGTTATTAAAATGATTAACACCTTAGTTAACATAATAATTCTACATAAGAATTAGTGATTAAAATGATCATTAACAAGCAGACCCATAGTTACATCAGAAGTCAATTTATATACTAATAAGGACACAAGCCTTACGAGTCAAGTCAATTGAAATAATAAAATTGCTTGTATTTAATCATTATTCATGAAATATATCTAAATAAATTCATAACAGTTCATTATATATGCATTTCCTAAATCACAAGTATTCACTCTGGAGATATATCAAACAATAAAACATTTAAATTTTTTAATTTAAGTAGTATTTTAAATGTAATTTGCATGAACTTAGCACACCATTAATTATTTATCACAGCACTAGCAAAGATTGCATTGTCATAAGACGTAGAATATTTACAAGGAAACAGTTCATGCACAATAGGAAACCCCAGAGTGATTGTCTCAGTCACTAAAGTAACAAATAACATTACATATGACATTACAATATGTACCAAATTGTAAAATAAAAAAAGCAAGAATCGCTTATCTGCGATGACGGCGTTTTTTCTTGTTGCGAGCAACATTAGCAGCTTGAGATTGCGCTTGGGAGGCGCCCGTCGAGGAGGAGGAGGAGGGAGGCACAGGTGGAGTCGCGGCGGGTTGCGCCGGCTCTTCCTCGGGCAGTGAGGGAGGAGGCCGAAGTGCTGGAAAGGCGTGTCTGTGCTCGCAAAAGTTCCACCCTCTCTGTTGGTTGTTTGTGGTGGCGGGGGGAGGCGCCACCGCGGGCTCGCTGAGCGCCGCTCGCAGGCGCGCCCTCATGCGTCGCCGGGCGTTGCGCGACAGCTGCAGCCCGATGCCAAGCGACTCTTCCGCAGGTTGCTGTTCGTCTTCAGCAGGCTCGTGGTTGTGAGCTTGTTCAGGTTCGTGTTCGTCCCTAGGTTGTCCTAGTGCTTCAGTACGCACCACTAGGGCACTCGTCTCTCGGCCTAGAGATTCAAACGCTCGCGAAAGTCTTTCGACGTCATTCTGTAAGTCCTCAAGAAAAGAAGGTTCTAAAACTCTAGGCATGTTATTATTGCCTCTGTTTGCAATTCTGAGGACTGCGCGTGGTTGCGTCTGGTTGCTGAGCTGATCGAGTGGGGTGCGTCTTACCGACAGTTTCCCGCTGATTATTGCGGGCGCCACCAGCGCCCGAGCATCCATTTCTTTGACCACTAAGCAGTGGCCACGTTTTTTCAAAGAGCCTTCGCAAGATCTCACAGACCATACCTAGAAAGAAACATGATTCCAGAATAATGCCATACACGAGTACGAAATGTAGAAAAAATGAATAATAAATAGATATTTACACAATCAGAAAAAATAGCTTCACGATCATTACCACAAATGGTAACAGTATAATGAAAAGCGTGAGCTACCCACGGTGATGCAGCCATAGTCAGCCATGCACATACTGCATCATCTGAAAGAATATTGTAAATTTTTATAAAATCTATAAAGCAGTAAAATAATTGTGTCTGTACATTGAATATTTTTGCAAAAAATGAAACAAGAGGTGTAAAAACACTAATAGAATCTGTGATTTTTAAATTATTTGTGTCTTAAAATGTATTGTGCATTTTTTGTTGAAATATGAAAATCCACGATCTGGAAAATCTCATGAAGAACCATCATTTCCAGCTGAACTAAATGAAACTCGAAAATGGTTTGAGAAAAGTAATTTAACATGATAGACTTTTTCCATTGACATTTTGATATATAAAGGTTCTGTAACACCTGAGAAAAAATATCCTCAGTAATAATTATTGAGCACAATGAGCAGTTTTTATTGTCATATAAAAATTTTACATGAGGAATACAATCTCATGACCCCAATGAAAAGGAGTAGCAGTCCGTAGTGTGACAAGGATCATAAAGTCCATGTCTACTAAGTTGTTAACTAAGTGAACCACTAGTTGTTAATAAAGTTATTAAAGATCTTTCACATAAAAAAGTTACAGAATAAATATTAAACAACAAAATATCAAAAGATAGAAAACTTTCTGTCAAAAAAAATTGACAATTATGTTTTGTTTTTATAATTATAAAATTTGGAATTTTATTGTTATACATAAAAATACATAAAAATCAATAAAATTTCAATTTTTTTTTTCAATGCTATATGCATATTAAACTTACTATTTAATTCTATAGTTAAGAAAAATATGCCCATGTCAGCAATTCTCACCGCCGTCACAATCTTGCCAGGTGTAGTGGAGAATTGCCAAGCTTGTAAATATTCGCCATTTTCAGATCGACCCTTAAAAGAAAACAAAAGTATTTAATGTGTTTAAAAAAAGCATAAATGTTTATTTTCTTCTAATTTGATTGTATAATTTTTGAGAGCATTGTTGAGCAGTGGGACTGCACCCGGTTGATTCTTCAATCCTCACTCAGCAGAATAAATTAATGTTAAATGCCAAAGTTTTACAGTATAGTACAATTATTATCAATCAATTATAAATATTATTAAATTGCAATTTTGCGGGTCTAAATAATAACAGCAAATGAATGTATTGAAAATAACTACCTCCAGTAGATCTGGAGAATGAAAATAACGAAGATGGTTGAGTAATCTAGCTGCTGGTAATCTTTCTCCATTGCCATTTTTACAACACAGACACCGAAAAAGGCCTTTACATGCTTGTGGTGGTCCTTGAGCTAATTCCTGTAAAAGAAAAGTAACTATTTAAAGTAACCAAGTGTTTTTTTTTATGTTTAAATCTCAAAATAAAATTAAAGTTTACACACATTTAAGATATTTGGGTTGTTTTCTTCATCATCTTCATGATTTTCATTTTCACATTCCCCAGAGTCTGTTTCTCTAGCTGGAGCACTGCTTTCTGAAGAACCGGAGCCAGTCTGTGCTTTTGCACTAGTTTTCTAAAATATTTTTTTAAGTAATATTATTTAACAATTTATTAAGTAATATTTTACTCCCACAAGCAAACAGTAATTTCTTAAGATCTATACTATTGTCAAAGACATCATATCATATTTAGTTACTTTAATAATAATAAATACTATTGTAAAAGATTATCTGTAAGTAAATATAAATATATAATAATAAATATTCAATCACTATGAGAAGCCATAGTTACTATAATATAATCATTGATATAATAACTAAATTAAAAGAGTATACATACAAAGGCACGCAGTTTTCTAAAATTGGCTATTAATTCTTCCATTGCATAGTTGCGTGTCCCAAAGAAGAGGGCCCGGCAGACAGGACACACATCTAGACGCATTTTGCACCTGCCACAGACATGGTGACCTTCGTTGCATTGAAATATTTGTCCTGATGGAATCTCGTAACATACAGGACATTGTAGTAAGTCGTCTAAATTCAGCAATGATTCTGCCTGTTAGAAGAATGAAACATATAACGTTAATCATTATTCATTATTAAATATTATTGAAGATATTTTTAACAAAATTCAAATCTAAGACTTCAGTTTTGAATTTTCATTTCATTAAAGAATGATATTAATATACTTTTTGATAGTCATGTGTTATTTGATTAGTAAGTATACATTTTAGTATATAGTAACTATCTACACACATTTACTACTATTAGGATAATAAAATTTTGTAAAAAGTTGATATGAAAATATTATGTGGGATGATTGTTTGTTTCAATGTTTTGTGTATATAAACAACTTTAAATGTTACTTGCTGTAGTTAAACATAAATACGAAAGTGATTTACTTCAAACATGGCTGTGATAAAAGTTATGGTTTGAGGGTATTTTGGCAACAGAAAAACCTGGAAATACGTAAACATGTGAATCTCATTCCTAAATTAGCTTTTTATTTTTTCAAAATTAGGCTATAGGTATATTACAGTGAAATGCATCCTCAATAAATTTAATAAATAAGGATTTTATTTTCCTTATGTGAGGTAGGAAATAGCTACAATTGGACATTTTATTTCAAACCATTTTCTTAAAAGAGGAAGATTCAAAATTATTACTATAAATAGTTTTTAAACACTTATTATAGAAAAGAAAGCTTTATTTTTATTTAATCATTTAATCATAGTAAGCAAGCAAGTCATAAATTATTGCTTGTTGTGTTGCATCAGACAAGACGCAGAAGACTTCAAGGTGTTATTGCAAGGTAATTTCTTTGTATCAAGATAAAATAAGTCACTCTTAACAGTATGTTGGTTTTGAAGTGAAGACATAATAAACAGATATATACTATTCCTGCTACTAATCACTATCAAACAAGATGCAATGCTATCAAGAACTTTACTAATAAATAATTAAGAAACTATTTGTTAATTAATTTAAAGCACATATTGTAATTGTGAATTGATAATTAGAAAACCTTTTTAATTATATCAATCTTATGTAGCCAGTTTTTTGTTAATATTTTATAACTGCAATAAGTTGATTGACATATACCCTCATAAATAAGTAAAATATTTATTTTGTCAGCAATGGAAAAAATACTATCGTTAATGTGAACTGCATATTGATTATGTGTTTCAGTACATGTAAAGAGGCCTCATTTAAAACAGACATAAGGAAATTATGTACCACATTTGACGGTAAGTACTTTGAAATTACGTTTTTATTGACATTGTGTATGCCATATGTGCAAGTATAAAGAAACTTATATCACAATAAATAATACTATACATATACCACAGTATTATGCAAGTCTTTATTGTTACTAGTTTTCTTTGAATAACGTATTTATATCTGGGTTTAAAACACCAATATAAATAATAAAACAAATCTAGTAAATTCATTTTGGTAGATTTTAATAAAGAAACAAGAACATACTTAAAAATTACCACGATAACATAAAGGATGTTATTTTCTTTTACTTTTAAATTACAAGAATACTATTATAAAAACTTTACTTAATCTTCTTTATACTAAAATAATTATTTTAGTTAAACATAAAATAATGTTTCATAAAAGTACACGTTTAAGCAAAACACGTCTAAAAAATATCGACCAACCGACAAGGTTGAAACAATGGAATTATAAATGTATATTTTTAATAAGCCGTTTGATATACATACCTTAATTTCAGCTTTTTCTACCATAACGGAAAAATATTATTTTTTTTTTACGTAAAAACTTAATATTACTACGGGCAGAATACACGACATAAATAAAGTGAATCACAGCTGCGGCTGTTACAAATGGCCGATCCAACGAGTAAACGAAAGCGACATTAGGAAAGTTTGTTAACAGTGTTGCCTAATTATTATATATTTATTATTTTAGTTATTCTACAGTTAATAAAAATTTGAAGAAATATCAAATCTAAAAGCGAAGATTTTGAATCTGCTGCTCCGCTTTTGTCGTTTAAATATGAATCATTGGTATTAATAATCACGGCCATCATCAATCAAAAATAACATTATTTGACGTCTGAAAGACATAATTATATAAAATTATTATTATTATAAAAGTAACCTGGTTTAGCTCTTAGTCTTATCACTAGGTTTATTGTACATAATGACATTAAATTATAGTTGTGTTTGTTTACCTCCATTGTATATTCGTTCTTGTGTTTTTTAGTATGTATTTTTTCGTTTATTACTAATATAATTTTCTATTTATTTTAGTATTTGTTCCAAACTATTATTTACTTCATTACATATTAGTTAATTTATTCATATTATTCTACAAAATTTACTAACACTTCGCACTGTTCTCTCTACTATACGTGACACTGGCAGAATATTTTGCATCTGTCATCGCAAAATCAGGCCATTAAACATTAAAAAAATGAACCTATTACAATACTTACATTAGGAAATTTACATATTCTTTAAAAAATGTAAGTTATTGAGGTTAAATAAAGTTAATTAACAAAAGTCCTAACGATTGCAATTACACGTATAGCTGCTTGGATCACTCAAAACCGATTATGCGGGATTAATGAAAACAGTTATACATATTACATAGTATGCCCCAACTAATGTCTAATATCACACGAATAGCGGATAGAAAAAATTAAAGGCCCTTTTTTGTCGGATCTCCTGTTGACTAACTTTCTGGACGCTTCTAACCTAACCGCTATCTGGATCATTCCTGACCATCAAAAAGTGTTTGGTTCGATACAAATCAGTAGGTTGAACGGCGAGATTTTTTTGCATCCTACACATGCGACAACTTTGCGCTTCCTCTGGTGATCTTTCTTCCGCTTTACGCATCGTCTAGGCTGCTCGGACTAAGTTTAAACAATGTGTAGGGGCAAAATTGGAAAAAGATTATTGTTCCACATTTCAACTTTTTGATCTTTTGCGAAATCTGTTGAAGGTAACTTCTGTAAGTCTTCATCACCGTTGCACTATCCGCTATCATCTTACAGATTTCCTAAAAGATTGTGCAAATTGGTAAGCAGGTTCCTTGACGGACGGAGCATGAAGGTTGTTGTCAATGGTGTACGCTCGGGAACAAAGTCCATCAATTCTGTGCATTAGTGCTATTACCTGTACTGTTTATTCTGCATATACATGACATGTTGTATTCCGGTAGCATTCATTGCTATGCAGATAGCATGGGCAATTGTTTATACAGATCGGGCTAATATCTGTCTGACTGAAGTGTAAGAGCGAAAAATCTTTTGTCAAAAATTGGGCCCACCGTCAACCGGATTTCATAACAGAGTCACGTGCATTCTGTGGATTTTATCCAGTTTAAATCCACGATAACGCATTTTTTTACGATTTCTGCTAATACATCACTCTAGCACCTAAATTCCAGGGCATTTCTATTTATACAAGTTGACATAACCAACGTGGATGACATTCTTCTCATGAAGAACTGTCTAGAAGAGATACACATCTCTTCTCAGCTAAACTATATGAAATAATTAAATTGCATCTTTATAAAAGTTGTCAGAAAAATAAAAAGTATCCTTCATAAAAGTTGTTTGGTGCAATAACAGTTTTTCATTGACATATGAAAATCTAAAATGTAGAATAAAATATTATTAAGCTCCGTACCTAAGAAATTATTATGTATATTTTTTTGTTCTTGTATGCAATTCAATAGTAAAAATTCAATAACAATAAATCGATAATGGTATAATATAGAATTTTAATTAAGCTGCAGGTATTTATTAGTATTCAATGAAATATATGAATCATAAATTTTCTTCAGTTAATTAAGCTGAAATAACTCTTATTATTTCATATTTTGAAGATGATTTCTTGTAATAGATATTTATAAGTAAATAATAATAAAAATTGACCAAAATACTTATTTATTATTTAATTACGTAATCAATATGACATTCAGAAATAACGTAACATTAAAAAGTAAAGTAAATATTACGGTACTAAAATTATAATGTAAATAATTTGAAATAAATTAATATAATCGACGTTGTGTAATCACCTTATTTGCGCCTCGGATACAAATTAATGCAATTACTCAATTTAGATGACATACATAAATCTTATTACGTTTCACGTAAAGTGCCAATGTATGTAGAAAATAAATTTCACTGTATTGAAATTTATTCTGTCTTAAATTATTGAGGAGATAAAAACAATATAACATAATCAAAATATATATTTCAATGATTCAAAATATAAATATAATTAGATGAATTAGATAAATAAGTATATACATAATATATTTAATGTATCTAACATAAAATTCCTAAATTGTTTAATTTACACAAATTTCTAAGATTAAATGCTATTGCATGCTATTGTTGTCAGTGGTCCACAAAAGGACAATTTTTGTCCAATGACTAACAAATTATGACAATCAAACTTGTGTAAATTTATTCTGTACTGCGGATGACATATCTCAATTAACAACAAGTAGTATAAAATATTAAATATATCAAACATTAATCAATTTGATATTTTATATAGAGTGCTTCTTATTTTTTTTGGGTTATTTAATTAATAATAAATGAAATTGTTGCGATGCGTATTTATGACATATAAAATATATTAAGTGTAATAAAAAAGATGGAAATTTATTATAATTATTTCCTACTTCTTTCACTTATAAGCGGTAAGATAATTTGTATTCAAAATTAAAGTTATTGTATATTTGTATGTACCAATAAAATAATCTATTATTTTTTTCGTAATACATAACATTATTTTTAACTTACCTACATGTTAATTGCAGTAAGTTTGTGTGAAAGGCTTCACGAACAAATATACTCATCTATTGAAGGTGGCGCAGCTTGCTTTAGAAGGTTAAATGGAACACATCAAGCAGGATGTTCATGTAAGTATTTAAATACGTATAAATAAACGCTTTTGAAAAATACCGTTAAGGGCTTAATACATCTTAATAATGTTTTCATTAGCTTCTTTAAGTGGCGCAGTGGGAGCAATTCACATGATTCAAAATAAAACTGATGCTGAGTGGATGATTTATAATGCCAGTGCTGGACCTTACATGGCTGTTGTGAATACAGTAGCATTCTATGATGTTATTGATTTATTAATAGAGAAATCAGACAATGTGGCTGGTATTTTACTATATGATAATCCAGCTATGAGGTATAAGTCTTAAGTATTAGATTATTGTGATTCTTTGTACTGATAAGTCAGCTTTAACTTACAATTTTTTTTAGACCTGATGCATTTAGCCAAGAATCAAGATGTCCTAATGAATACTCTGCAGGGCCAGGAAATCAGTGTTCTTCTGTAAATGAATTTGTTTGGAATCAAAAAGGCACTAATCTATTAAGAAGAAATATTCCTTTTCCTATATTTTTCTTGCCACAAGCTCGGATTGCAGAAATAGATAAAATTAAAGAATGTTTTCAAAAGTAACTATTTTATTTATATAATTTTAAAGTAAAAATCAGAAAAAAAAGCAAATGTATATAGTGGTGGTATATAATTTATTGTCTTTTTGATAATTTTATTTCAGATACAACTCAAACTTAAATAATCAAAAAGGACAACCTTTGTGTTCACTGCAATTAAATTCATTTATGTATGCAGCAGTCAATAGTGCAGTATGCTTAAGAAGGTTGGTGTACTAATTTATATTACTATGAGATTTAATTATTGTATATGGAAAGCATACACTGAACTTACAATTACAATGGCTGTGCTTGTTTATTTCATTTAGCCATATATGTATCTTTTATAATATATTTGGTGTAACTTCGCTTGTTAAGTTTTTTGAAGATAAAATTAAAATTATACTAGTAGGCCATGATTCACTCAGTAAGTGTATATAATAAATACTATTTTGCCTGGCAGAGTGTGCTTATAGCGAGGCTGCCTTTTTTTTATTGGTAATTTTTGTGCTTAATTTGTGTTTGCATATATGGTATATTATCACTACTTTTATTATCATTTTTCATTGCCACTCAACATCCTATACTTCTAATACAGTTATAAGTGGAGAATGAAGTGTCGCTTAACACTAGTAAAATCTGTCCTGCTATTTGGGTTCTTCCCATTAGTTTTCCTTTCCAATGTGAAACTATTGAAATAGCAATATTGAAATAAAAAGAATAAAAAAATATCATTATTTATAATAAGAGAGAGAAACATTAAAAAGTTATACACTCGCTCGTTTCGATGTGTTATACGAATTCACATTTTCATTATACTCATATTTACTCTATTATATTATGCAGACATTATTTGTATAAGCTTTCCTCTCAAATTACGCATTTTATTATTGAAAATTCTTTATACAAAATTTGCCTAAGTTACTCCTTATTACATTGGCTACCTGCCCTTGAAAGTCCCGAAAAATAGGTCCATCCGTTTCAGAGATTACCAGAACAAAAGGTCAGATAGACAAATTGTAAAAAAAAGTTATTTTGATATATGTACTAGTAAATATGCATGTGGTAAAAACTGGTTTTTATAATATTACAAACAGACATTCCAATTTTATTTATGATTTCGATCAAAAAGATCGTCGATATCTTCAAAATGTATATAAAGTGACATAACATATGATTGCTTTTTATTTTTTTAGATCTGCATCATCTGCACTTCTGACATCCACTAAAGTATGTGACCCACTTGGTGATTACAATGTCTACTACAGTCTCTTTCCCCGAGCTAAGGTGTGTAAAAATATATGGTTTACTTTCTTAATTTATTACTACACTACACTACTTATATTATATTATTTATTTTATATTTGTCATTTCATGGATTCCATCTTTATAGCAAAAGACGTTTGTGTAACGTTTTTCGTTTGTTAAAATTGCTAAAATACAATATATAAAAAAAGCACTCATATTTGTACAAGGGGCTGATAACGTTGTGTATGTGTTTTAGGAACCTAAAACTAAGAAGAAACCTGTTACATTGGTCACAGCACGAATTGACTCTGCATCTCTGTTTGACGGTATGTAAAATTATTTAAGTGTATAAAAAATAATACGATTGAGACCATCATAGCGCAGTAGTGCTACGTCTCACGATTAACGCGATGAGTGTGGATTCTACCCCTATAAACTATATTTATTTTCTTGCTAGACGAAAGACAAACGTGACATTGAATACTTCCACTCAACGTGTATTGTTTCTAATATGAGCTGAAAGCGGGCAATGGTGTCTTTCACTAGTTTCTCTCTAGCTAAATTGCTAACCCTGTTATAATTGGGATAAAACGTAAAGCTGAAGAAATCGCAAACTTTAATGAAATTTAAATTTGATTAGCTTTTAATGTAGTAGTTGTAAAATGTTACTTTTGTGGTTTAATAATTTAATGAGTGACATTTATTGGTCTGTCTGTAATAACTATTAATTAGAAAATATTCACTAAGATTTTTAGAATAAATTTTGCACGTTTACATTCTACAAGACTGTAGGTTACAGACTACACTTTACATTAATATATAAATATCACGTGCTTATAGAGGACCGCCGTGGCGCAGCGTCTGCCTGTGAACGTAATTCGCTTCGATTGCTTCGATTCCCACTTGGACAGAATGAATTATTTTAATTTTTCTCGCCCTGGTAATAACAAGACAAAGCGCGGCGTTCAGCTTGGCCACTCAGCACGCAATGGTAAATGGGGAACGAAGTGTCTTAACAGTAGGCCCCTCTGCCTATCCAGCTGTGTGTGGTTTAATTTCTGTATAAACAGTGAGGCTAAAAGAAAAGAAATTATTAAGTATTTCTTGTATAATTTGTATGCAGGTGTGGCGCCTGGAGCCGCTAGTTCAGTGGTTGGAATGGTGACGCAAATGGTCGCCGCGACTACGCTTTCCCAGATGATTCCAATAACTGACAGCGACTTGTATGGTAAAAATGATATAATTTTTTTGTCATATTCCTTAAGATCCTTAAATATCCTAAGAATTTATCATTAAAATAAATAGTGATGTAACGAAATACTGTTTGTTTAATAATTATTTAGTATTTACATCTTGTGTCAATCTATGTTATAATTAACGGGCATTGATTTGTATTATTGTGCTTTCCATTACAACTTTAAAATAATACTGATTTTTTAATATTTTTTAATAAGTTTGAGTAGAAACCAGATTAAAATTTTCATATTGTTAATGATCTCTGCTATAATTATTGTAGTATATTATTTAATATTTTTTTTTTAGAAAATAATGTGCTTTGGACATTTTTTAATGGAGAAGCGTTCGACTATATCGGATCACAACGTGTTGCATATGACATAGCTAGAGGAATGTGGCCCCCTACCAACCCTCTTTCGCCTAAAGATATCACTTTACATATAGAACTTGGTCAAATTGGTGGTACCTTTCAGCTTTTCAAGGATAATGCTTCTTGGCCATTGTACGCTTATGCACCATACGAGGAATTCTCTAAAATACCTGCAAAGGTGAGTCAATAATATATCATCACAAGTGACTTCAAACATGATGGTTGTAGATTCGATTACCATTCCGAGTAACACACGCACACACACGCACACATTGATTCACATTTAGACGGAAACGGAGAACGGAGTATTTTGACTCATTTCTCTGACTCATACACAAGAAGTAAAAACAGTTACTGTTTTCATTTGAATTTTGAGTTTATTTTAAACAGACGACTGTCTTGATTTCTCTCTTGAACTCTTAGATCCAACTTTTGTATAAGGCGTTCCGAAGGGAGATTGCCTAGTTCGATAAACTATATGGAATACGGATACCCTATATTATACCTAAATAACACTTTATAATATACATATTATTAAAAAACCATATTACAAATGTGACAACCATTGAAGTAAAATCTATAATCTCTGTTTTCGAAATAACGTACTTTCTTACTCTATTTAATACATAAATCTAACTTTTTAGATTAACGAGTTTCTACAAGAAATGTTAGAAAATTCTAATAAAAACAACTTGACACTGGCGGCTGAGTTTAGTGTAAATTTACCACCATCTTCTTTACACTCGTTCCGACGCATCTTAAGGAATGAAACGGAAAGTGGAGCCCTTCCTGAAGTATTACTAGCTGACTTCAAGAGCACATTTACTAATAAGTTCTATCAGTCGGCTTTGGATGATTACGAGTCCGTTGGTTTCTTATACCACAATATAAGTATTGGCACTGATGGAAAATGTATGTATGATAAGTAAAGCCAATAAATTTTTATAAATATATAAGTCGATATTAACTATTTCTTTTTAGTTTTTTCCACGTCAGAATTACTTGATCAGGGTATAATGAAGGATACAGAGGCGCAAGTCAAAATAGCTCGTTTGGCTACTGCTTTAGCACAGACGCTGTACCAACAAGTCGCCGGGAAAGCTTACATAGGAAACATTTCAGCTTCTGCACATTTGGTTAGTATTCCCCTCGATTTTCGAATAGATTTTTTATACTTTTACACAATTGACTTTTTGCGACACTGCCTAGGCTTCAGTCCATTAAGCTAATAAATTTATCGTCATATTTCATAATAGTAAAACTTTATTGCATACAAAGTTTACAATAAGAATAACCAGGTTAAAGTAAATGTGCAATGGCGGCCTTATCGCTAAAAGCGATCTCTTACAGGCAACCGATAAATAAAAAAGAAAATTCTATAAGTATCCTAAAGTGTATATATTACATAAGAATGCAGGAAGGAGCAAAAAGTATTTCATTACAACCATTATAATATATGATGAATTTATATTTGTAAAATAGCCACCCGCTCGCGGCTTTGCCCGCTTGATTGATGTTCTCGAATTTACTCTAGCATAATATGCTTTTCTTTCGAATCACACACGCATGCGAATCATTTCATATGTAACATTTTATCTGGGCGGACGATACTAGGTCGCGGTAAATGGGATTTTCCTGGATAAATCCCGATCCCGCAGGAATTCCGGGATAAAAAGTAGCTACTATGTTGCTCGTAACCTTAGTACCGTTACATGTATAACATAACATAACTTAATATATAACTTACCATATCATAACTGTATACTATAATATCCACTTGAAAAACGCAGTTATTTTGAAATCACAAACAGACACTATATACTATATATATATATATATATAATTTTAATATAAACAAGTAATTAACTCGGTATTAAATATAGATACATATGTTTATAAATACATAAGAAGTAAGTACATGAGTAAATATATACATAAATAGACAAGCCTACAAATAGGAATGTATATAATATAATAAGTATAATATTACCGGCTTATATAATATTAACGTACATACATATTTTAGGCCAATAATTATTTTTTTTGTAATAAAGCTTTCTTCATCCAAAGATGTTAAACGCAAACGATGTGTGAATTGTATAAAAAGGTACAACGGATATTTTGTCCGATCGCAGGTGGACGAGATGCTGTACTGCTTCCTGCGCAGCCAGGCGTGCCGGCTGCTGACGGCGGCGGACTACGCGAGCGGCGCGGACGACACGCCGGCGGAGCGCCCCGCGCCCCTGTACGTGGGCGTGGCCGCGTGGGCCGGCACGCCCGCCGTCTACCTCGGGCACCTGTTCACGCTGCTCACAGGCGCGCCCATGCTCGTGGACCGCGCCTCCTGCGACAAGTACGAGGAGGAGGTGAGTCTGCCCGCTGGCGCCGCCGCGCCTCGCCTCCGGCTCAACTGACAGTTACGCACGCCTACTGCCACGCACTTGCTGTCAGTTGAGTTGGCGAGCAGCCCGGCACGTCGCCTCGCTAACGTCGCTATGACATCGATACAGTTTGTAATGTTTTGATGAAACAGTAAGTTGTTTTTTTTAACGCACACCGGCGACCTGAAGGTGAGTGAGAATTATATACCGTTATGAACAATGATGAGAGCGCATTGTCATGTCGGTGTCGCTTGTCAGATAGCACGCGAGCGGGCAAGTAAGACCGGGGCAAAGCGAATGCTGCCGATATACGTAGGGTCGGCGGCCCGGGCCGGCGCTCCCGCGTGGCGCGCCGCCCTCTTGCTCGCCCTGCTCACCGGCACTCGCTCCACGCTCGATAGAGCCGCTTGCAATAACTGTATGGATCCGGTGAGTCCGCGACAGGTACACCACACGCTAGGGAGGTCACGAACCGACACCGACGCTCATTTTCTATGCATACCTATGTATATAAAGGTGTAGTCGTATCTTAAATTATCTTTAATATCTGTACTATGTATGCATTTGTAAATACAAATTTTTGATGTTGTGTTTTTATTTTTATTTTTTGTGGTTCTTATTTGTTGTTCTATTTCAGGGATTTTCTTATTACTGGCTGAAGGGTTGGAATCACAGCGGCGTTTGTATACAAACGACCATGAATTTCAGTCAAGCCGTCAGCCCAGCGTTTGTTAAGCCAGGTGCTTTTCATTATATTAGTAAAAACGATATTTATACCTATATGGTGGGACGCGGTGTTCATTATAATATAGTATTGTAACATAATATGTACCTATAAAAATGATCCCAGACTACGACATGACGTCCGGCGAGTACTCGACGTGGACGGAGTCAGTGTGGCAGGCGATGTGGGCGCGCGTGTTCGTGCGCGCGAGCGGCGCGGGCGCGGCGCTGGCGGCGGCGGCGGGCGGCGCGGTCACGCTCGCCACCGCGCTGCTCACTTACTGGCTGCGGCGACACGCCGCTGTCATCTTTGTTGACGCGCCTGTGTCTGTACATAGCGACGCTGCGGGGTATGGGATGCTTCCTGTATTCATATATATTAAACTATTCCGTTACTGACGGACAAATTGCCTGCAGCCAAAAATGTTGGACGTAGAAGGCATTTAGAAAGCAAGAATTTTAAATAGGCTCTTTGGGGCCAATAGGACTGCACTAAGAAAAGTTTTTATGTTCATACAAACTAAGTTGATGGTTACGATACTACATAATTGTAATATAAATCGTCAAAGCATCTAACTAAATATAAGTTTAATGCCCCCCGCGGAGCATAATGGTGTCTCATGATTATTCGTAAATGATGTTTCAGTAAGAGCAAAAAATAAAAGCAATTATGAGAGTGAAATTGAGTAATATGTTCAAGTTGTTCATATTTCGTAAATTAATGTGTAAATCATTTAGATTCTTCTATTTAATTAAATCATTTGATTTCAGGATCATAAGAACAGTTAACTGCTAAAGAATAGAAGCAGAAGCAATAGTTAATTAGAGTGATTCCATTAGAAATATTCAGTAAGCTTTTTTTGGCTACAAAATATAATAGCCAAAGCAAAAGCTTTAACTGCAAAGTTAACGTCAAAATTCAGCAATATACTTAGCCTTATCTTGTTAATATTGAAATCTTTAACATTATTCACATCTATACTTTTTAATTTTTTGTGTTATTGATCTCTTAACTTAATGATATAATATGATATCAATTCCGCTTAATTTCTTAAGTAGAAATAATAAATTTTAATAAATATATGCATTTTTATTTTTATTAAACATGAAATGATTTAGTCTGGATATTATGTAGTTGACTCGGAAAAATGAGAAGACAGTACTTTGTTTCAAAATTTCTGAAATAAAATTACAGTTTAATACAAAATCATAATCTCAAAAATATGTATGCCAAATATTTCGTCAAATCTTTAAAGGCTGTCATATAAAATTTCATAGATGTTAAAATATTGGTTACTTCTCTAATATATCTCTCTATGTTATCCAGATCTAATAATGATTCATTGAGGCAACTGCATTGTAAAATGTATGATATATTACCAATTTTATCATCATAACAATCTCCACATAAATAAGGAAGCCACAATGTACTGTTTATAAATGTCAAGTAATTAACATTATTTATATCTATTTGTGACTCACTTTCCATTTCATAATTATTTTGTTCTGTATTGATCCCAGATTCTCTGAAGTATGACTTTTGATTTTTATAAAATACAAAAGTGGATTTATCTTGTTTTTCATATGCTTGACTTTTTAAGTTATTAAAATAAGAATTTGCATCACTTTTTGAGTTTCTATCTAATTTGAACCATTTAGCCTTCATTATTACAATAGGAAAATGTAAATTTAATACAGGTATTTGTAAATTAAATATATTATTAATGTCAAATGTGAAAAATTCAAAATTCAATTTCAACAAACTGTTTTGATGGATTCTAATAATTGCAAATTTATCAATATTGAGGACATTAAATATATTTAAATATTTTGTTTTCAAAATAGCACAGACCAAATATCCCACATATATATCTTGGAATAACCATACATAAAACAGCATGTCCTTGACAATCTTCATTTTATAGTATTTGTTAAAAATAGTAGTAAAATTTCTCATCATTACAGCTGTGTGGGATAAATGGTAATTTCTGGCATTATTTTCTTCATATTTTTTATATTTAAGATACAAGTTATCTTTCTTCATAAATTTTAAACTTTTACTCTTCATAAATTTTAAACTTTTATTTATAAAATCTCTTTTGTTTATCTCAATATTATCTTCATTGGAATATAAAAGAAGACCAAGCAGTGGTTCAACATTATTTATAATAGCAAGAATATTTATTTTAAAATCATTTAATTCAGCATTTAATATACAGACATTAACATGGGCATTATTATAGTGAAGTGAAATCATATTAAATTTGTAAGCAACACTAGGACAAAAATCTTGTAATGATAATTTCTGTTTATTTTGTGTATGTAACAAATATTTGTTTTTTCCTGTATAATATTTTGTATTCATTTTTAATAAGATCTCCTCCAGCTTTGGACATAATTCTCGGTTTGCAAGAAATAATTCATTGCATAAGCTAATCTTTTTTGAAATTTTGCCTTTCATATTCTTTTTTTGTTTCTCTTTTTCTATATCATGCTGATTTACATCCATTTTAAAAATATGTTATTGTTAAGAATTATTTTACACTGCACATGCCTATATATATTTCATTACAATCAATTATCAAAAAAGCATGATTTAAGGATATTTGTTTTCATATTTATTATTTTGCGTTAGGTTTTACTTTAGACTATACATTATTATTCAACCATTTGATATATCAGTAATTATACTTTAAGCTCAATTTTCTTATTCATGATTCATAATTAGTTACAACTCTCAACAATTAAACAAACAATAATTAAATTAAAATAGACATTTTAAAAACCTAACATATACTAAATATTTTTTTAATCATGTTGACATCGATAAATATAATTGTCGGCCAAGTAAAAAGTGATCATATATAAATCAAAAAATATAAATATAAATTTTTATTAAATATGAGGACCATCGTGACGCAGAGGCATGGTCTCTGCCTGTAAACGCGACGGTTTGTGCGTTCGATTCCCAGTCGGGGAGAATGAATTATTTTCATTTTCTTCGCTCTGGTAAGAAGGCAAAAAGCGCAGCGTTGAGTTCCGCCACTCAACATGCAATGCCTCGGAAAGCGGAGAACGGAGTGTCTTAACACTGGGTTCCTATGGTTCCCTCTGCCTACCCTGCTATGCGCTGGACACAGCGTAAAGCTAAAAAAAAAAGTTTTAAAACTAGTAAAAAAAGTAAAAAGTTAAAGTAAAGTTTTTATTTTAATATATTTCTCAATTTTAGTATCATTTTGCTACGGTAAAGATGATTCACATTAAATAAAACAGTTTAACCGGATTAATCGCGTATATTGACATTATTTTTGGAAACCCGACGTTTCGAACACTTTGCAGTAGTCTGTGGTCACGGATAGAATAAGGTGGCATTCGTCTGTCAGTTGATATCATTATTATATCAAACTACCGCCAACGGTTTCTGGGTTGCCTCGTGTACTGCCCTAGATTCCTGCAGAATGAGCTGACTGTATTCTGCCCTCTAGTGTGGTGGATTTGGGACTTTAAAGTTTTTATAAGTGGGTCCCAGATGGTAGAAAGCTTCCAACAGTTTTCTCTATTGAAAATGGAATATTATATGGAATATTATAGCCTCGCGGCTCATTCTAGGGATATATCTGTTTTCAGCATATGAGGTTTATGGAACCCGATGTAATGATTCGCTTTGTTCATTGAGTGCTCACATACAGCATATTTCAATACACGCTTATTCTTGATATCTGAGATGTGTTCCTTCACCCTAACACCGATGCTTCGCTTTGTTTGACTATTGTAAGATAAGCCGCAGTCACAATCATGTATGTAATATTCCTCTGCAGTGGTGGTTTAGTGGTCAGAGTGCTGGGACGGTTTCCATGAGGCGCGAGATAAATCCAGCTGGGTTCAAAAAAGGCATAATAGCTTTCTTTAAATATTTTATCTTTAAAAAATTATTTGAAAAAAGGACTTATTAATATGATTCACACCACATTAAAAAGTGGCTTTATGACGAGTTTGAATCATTTTTTTTTTGATTTCTTCAGCACTTTTTCGTGAATATTAGTCATTGTGTATAGTAGGTATGACATTTTTATCTGTCTTTTCTAACATTTTTGTCATTATAATAGTAAAACGAAAAGGATAATTACGATTTTGTTGCGATCCAAGTTCGAAAATGAACTTACTTTGTATGGAAAGAAGTATAAAAATTTCAACATTTTAGGATGATTTTATTTTTTATTAATTTTTCTCAAAAGACTTCAAGAAAAAAATATTAAAATGTGCCAGAACATTGCCACACTAATAAAGTCACGATGACAATGTCACTTGTGAGGATTATTGTAATGTCAAATGTCAGTTTAATTTTGAAATGTCTTTGCTTAATACGGCATTACGTGTTTGCCACGGACCTAGTTTGCCGGCAATAGTATTGACGTCTGCGGTAAATAAGTTTATTCCCATATATCGTCAGTGTTCGGTAATACAAAAAGAAGTGCCCAAAAAAATGGCAGCCGATAAAATGTTGCCTCAAATTTTCAAATTCGTCGATCAGAACAAAGAATCCTACAAAGGACTTTTAAAGGAGGCTGTAGCAATTTCGTCAGTGTCAAGCGATTTAAAACATCGCGATGACTGTGTTCGTATGGTGCAATGGATGCAAGATAAATTGAAGGAAGTTGGTGCATCGACGGAATTGAGGGATGTTGGTTTTCAAGTTTTAGAAGGAGTTGAAGTAAAACTGCCGCCTGTTTTAGTGGGGTCCTTAGGAAATGTAATATTCTCGTTATATTTGTTTTTATTTACACTCATATAAAAATTGCCAATTCATTCTATGTGATTTTTAGGATTCCAAGAAAAACACTATTTGCATTTATGGGCATTTAGATGTTCAACCAGCTTTAAAATCAGATGGTTGGCAATCTGAACCTTTTGAATTAGAAGAAAGAGATGGCAAACTTTATGGTCGAGGATCTACTGATGATAAGGGGCCTGTTTTAGGCTGGCTTCATGCTATTAATGCATATAAGGGTATTGGAGAAGAAGTAAGTAATGATGATGGAAGGTCAAAAGAATTTATTATTCTCTATTCATTTTATTTTGCTGCAAAAAACGTTTTTTATCTATTCATCTATACTTATAAATAATATTGGAGTGTCTGTTTGTGATTTCTAAATGCCTGACATTTTTTGTGTGTACGGTTATTTACACTTTACTAAAACAATTTTTTTTTTTATTTTTGTCCCTCTGTCTTTTTGTTTGTCTGGGCTAAGAATATAAAGCTATATTTTGTAGTATATTATTTAAGTAAACAATTTTTTTTCATTTGTTATCTATTTTTTTATTAATAGCTGCCAGTAAATTTGAAATTTGTGTTTGAATGTATGGAAGAATCTGGATCAGAAGGCTTAGATGAGTTACTTATGGAAAAACTTAAACCAGAAGGTTTCTTTGACTCTGTTGACTATGTATGCATATCAGATAACTATTGGTTGGGAACAACAAAACCATGTATTACATATGGATTAAGAGGTATAAGCTACTATTGTTTGGAGGTTGAGTGTGCTAAAATGGATTTACACAGTGGAGTTTATGGAGGAACTGTACATGAAGGTATTTTTCTTATTTATATGAACTTAATTTTTTTTTTTAATAATAACAAAAAGTATAGATTTGTTTGCATCATATGCATATATTAAAGATGTGACATCAAATTGCATGGTTGAAATGAATAGCAAACTGTATATACATATTATATATAGTGATATAACAGAACAAAGCGCTTTTATACCTATAGATAAGAGTTTATTGCCTTATTTAGATTAGATATTATGTTCTGTTTATTTTTATACAAGTATTTTCTCACACCAATGCATTGAATAAACCTACCATTGCTTAATTAACTTTATGATATAGTATAATATAACAATACTACATTAAATAATAATGACAACAAGGTTTCAAGCTTAGTTTAAAATATTTTCAACAAACCTGTATTTTCTGTATTTTAAACATAAATGCAGTAATATTTAAACTCACTTAACATGTTTTAATACTACAACCAACCTACAAATCTTAGAAAGAATCTAAAACTTATCTATTCTTGAATGGATTCAAGTGCTCTAGCTACTTAAGCTATACATTTTTATTAAGCCATCTCTCATTGCATGTTCTATGGCCTCCAAGCCTAGAGAGGATAGAGTTCTGCCCTGCAGGACTCTAGCATCTTTGAAGCAACCATATAGTTAAATTTCTCAGTGACAAAGTACCCTCTTCCCACTATATCTGGTGTCACTGTAAAAGTCATTAAGGCCAATAGCATTAATCTTCTGCCTGAAAAAAATCAAGCTATCTCAAAATATTTATAACTTTGTATCATCTTTTGCTCTTAGCAACTTCATAAAATAAAATGTATGAACATACATTTTAAGCTAAAAAACTCTACTTATAGTTATCATTTATAGTTCTCTGTGCTAAAATATACTTTTATATATGTCTGTAATATATCTGATAATACAGACTGGTATGTAGTTAGATAAGCATGCATGAATAGTTCACATATATTAAATTTTTAATAATATTATTTACTATTATTTTATTTTATTGAAAGTATTGTTCCAAATATAAAAAAAAACAGCTATTATGTTAAATTGAAATTCAACATTATAAATGAAATATATTTTCTATTACTTTTAAATTTTGACCTTTTTACGATATCAATGATAAACAGAAAAATGTAAATATTTAAAATAACACTGAATGTCTAATTATTACAGCCATGACTGATTTGATTTATCTGATGAATGAATTGGTTGACAAGGATGGCAAGATTTTAATTACAGATATTTATAAATCTGTTGCCCCTCTTCTTGAAAATGAAAAAAAACTTTACAATTCCATTGACTTTGATCCTGAGGCTTATAGGTATGAACTTTTTACCTTTCTCATAAGTATTTTAATTTTTAGAGAATATTGGTAAGTATAACGACATTACTTTTGTTTTTTCTCTGAGATTATATTTTTTTACTATTTATAATTATATAACTGCAACTTATATTTAACACAAGTACAGCTATTTTCATTATAATACAGAATGCAGACAGGAGACAGTTGATAATAACTATATAAATTTGAAACTATGCAAGATAAATCTTTGGTATCAACAAATAAACCTGATAAAATATTGATAACTTTTTATCTGATTATCGTATAAAAATATGTAAAGAATTCTAAAATAAATAATTTTGATTTGTTATATCAATACTATTTTCAGAAAATCTATTGAAGCTTTTAAACTTCCTCACAATGCAGTGAAAGAGCAGCTGTTGATGCACCGTTGGAGGTACCCCAGCCTGTCGCTCCATGGTATTGAAGGTAAAGAAGACATTCTTTTAAATAATAATTTAATAATGTAGTATAACTTTATGTGTTATACAATATAAATACTAAATAAAACATGAGAGGGATCCTTAATTCCGTTACAGGTTTGAAGACCAGATTACTTTATTATAACATCGAAAAACAGACTTTCCTTACTTTAATTATTAATACTCTGACTGTAAACGCGACGGGTGTGGGTTAGATTGCCACTCCGGGGTTTTTTTTTCATTTTCCTTGCTCTGGTAACAGACAAAGCGCGGCATTGAGTTCCGCCACTAACTCGTAATGTCTCGAAAGGCGAAAAGTGGGGAACAGGGTGTCTTGATACTATGTTCCTTCTGCCTACCCTGCTATATGCGGGATACAACATGAAGCTGAAAAAATATTCACACCATACCAAGCAATAAAATATAAATATCCTCAGTTTTGCTCTCTTGAATCTATAAGTAAAAGTGACATTAAACTGTTGGTAACAGTATACCAACCTGAACCTAATCTTGCACTAATATTGAAATTTTATGCAATAAATTAACATTTATGTTTAGAATGTCAGCAACTAATTAAATTTTTAAGTAGTTTCGGCTGTGAGTTGTCTGTTAGTCATTCATTTTTAAGTTGTATATTGTTTGTTGTGTTTTATATAATATTTTGATTAATGTCAATCGTCAATGAATAATCCTGCCCAACACGAGTTTTTAAAACTACAATATGATAAAAACACAACAATAGACTATTGTACGTGACATCTCACTGAATTACATAAGTAAAGGTCAAATTAATTGTAATATTCGGCCATCAAGTTCGCCAAGTACTTTTGATTTATATTTATCTGTTCTGTCAATATTTACTATTTACAGGATATTGTTTTTATACGCATATATTTTTATAATAGCAATTTATTTTTTTTATATATATGTATTGAAATTATACAATTTCCTCTGCGATATTATTAAATTAATATTTATCTGCAATTTTCGAATAATATTCATTTAGTTTATCCATGGTTTTAGTGGATAAGCGAGTTGATAAGAATAGATAATAATGATGCAACCTCTAACCAGGACATAATATCTTCTTAGATATGTGGAAATTACACTACTTATGATGTTGTCTATACACGTTATGATTATGTTATATACGAGGGTACGATTCGATCTTAATTTGGGGACGATATTAGTTTAATTAGACGATTTTGAATAGGCATTGATTTCTGCCACGTAAAACTAGGTTCCCTCCGCCTGCTCTGCTATATGCGAGAATCTGAAAAAGAAAGTAAAAGTATATTATCATTTCCCTATTTTGGAAAGATAAAAAACGGAATGGGGTGGCGTATTTCCAAGCCAAATTTAGAGATACCTTCTAATTAATACCTTCTTAATTTATAACGTAACATAATTAATTCTGTGCCTATCCTGCTATATGCCAGATTAATACGTGAACTTAGAAATAAATATATGTATATTTTTAATATTTGCAGGTGCCCATTATCAAACAGGTGCCAAAACAGTAATTCCAGCAAAAGTTGTAGGAAAATTCTCTATTCGTATAGTGCCCAACCAGGAGCCAGAAGAAGTGGAGAAACTTGTATTTGATTATATAAATAAAAAGGTTTGGATTCTTTTGCACCTTGCTAATACATATTACTATTTAAATATATTTATTGATATTGTTTCAGCTCTGATTTTGTATTTACTTTTTCTATACATCTACTGATTGATTTGAGCCGATTATCGGCCTTCTTACTTTATTTGTACTTCTCAATAACATGTATATAAAACACATAAAATACACAAAAAACTTAAAAACAAACACTGCTTGCTTATTAATAAATAAATAATATTTTTATTACCTTAAAATTCGTACATACTTTGAAATGTAAAACAGAGCGACTTTTCTTTTAACAATCAGTTTCTAAAATTACTTAAAAAAAAGTTGTTGATGACGTCAACCATCAATTTTTTTTATATTGTTGACCTTCAAGAACAGAATTATACACAGAACTAGCATATAGATTTTTTTTTCTTCATACAAATTTTTGGCTGATTAGTCGGCTTCTTTACAAAGGCCAAAGTCATAGTCGGCACATATATAATTATTATTTAAGTGTATATATTGTAGCCATTACCTATATTCAAACTTCTAAATATAGGTAATGGTATTACTACTACCACATTTTTTTCTGTAAAGTTGTAAAAGAAAACTTGAACTAATGAAAAATTCAATCTATACAGTGGGCTGAGCGTGGTTCTCCCAACAAGATGCGCATAACGGCGCAGAGCGGACGCGCGTGGACCGAGAACCCCGACCATCCACACTACCAGGCCGCGGCGCGCGCCACTAAACTCATATACCAGGTGCTTGTTACACTTTTACATACTTTTAGCTTCATTTTTTATTATTTATTACTACCTTAATAGTTAAAAGCACATAACTTAATGTTTTGGAATTCAAATTTTGATAAAATCTGCGTTATATGTCACTGAACCAATTTTCTGATTATTTATAACTGACTTTCTGTCTGACGCCACCATATATAAATATAAAATATAAATATAATATACAGTTAAGACATTTTAATTTTATATTATTTTAATATATTCGTTATAATAATAATATAGAAAGACCTATTTAAAATTCATGTTGCTGTCTAACATCAATTTTAAATACATTATACACAGCAAGATTGGACAGAATAATTGTGCTTGAACTAAGAACACCCTGTCATCTACGCACGTTATAAATAATTTAAAACAAATCAAAGATTGTTTTATAATATAAAATAATTTATAATTATCTAGTATAAAATAGCCTAAATTGTTAGTATTTAATAATACTGATGGCTGTATATTTATGTGTCTTTCTATCGGTCTATGTTAATAAACAGTTCATATTGTAGATATAAGAAAAAACAATCTTAAACATGATTAAATTGTTTCCGAATTCTAATGTTTATAATATTTAGTAATTATTACTGACTAGACTGAAATATTTATTGTCAACAATACTGTTGAAACGTTTATATTATTGAAATGTTTAATCATTGTAAAAAATCGTAAAAAAATTGTAAGAAAGCAAAATCGCCAAGCATGTAGATGGACAACGACAAACGACTGTCTCTGATAATTATTTTAAATATTTATATATAATACCTTAAATGTATTTATAGTCGTAATGTAAAACTTTTTGTACCTTTCTGCACTGCTACTGATTCCATATGAATACTAATCATAATGGTTGCCTGGAAGAGAGCGCTTTCAGTGATAAGGCCGCCATTGCACATAATATACACATATAATTCTGTTTGTGAAATGTTATATGTATTTTTTTTTGTGCAATAAAGTATTATTATTATTACTTTCGTAACCGTACCTTGTACCTTGTGCCCAGACGGAGCCCGACATGTCGCGCGAGGGCGGCTCCATCCCGGTGACCATCACGCTGCAGGAGGCGAGCGGCCGCAACGTGCTGCTGTTGCCGATGGGCGCCGGCGACGACATGGCGCACTCGCAGAACGAGAAGCTCAACGTGCGCAACTACATCGAGGGGGTGAGTTGCACTAGAAGTAGTATGCTGTCTGATCTCTGATAAGACAAGGCTCAACGTTAAGTTTTACCTTAAATACGTAATGTCATGCCTCTCAATCAGACGTAGTGTGTTGTCACTAAAATTCCTCTATTTGTGTTATATCGTCATACGAGAAAGTCATCGTATTTTGTAACTTTAAAATTGTTTTTATATAATTTTTCGTGTCTAAAGATTTGTGCCTACCATTTTTCTGTCTGTTTGGACTTTTACTATGAGTTAGTTTACAGAAATAAATTCTATATGTATTCTCCAAAAAAAAAAAAAAAACGTAGGATCGATTTATAATATAAGAATTAACGATTCTCTGCGAGATTTTTTAAACAAAGAGTTATCTTTACAGCCTCTGATGACATATTCATTGCTTGAATAAAAACTGACATACGATAAGAAGAATTTTTTTTGCCGACTACAAAAAATATATAAATCATCTATGGGTCTGAGACCTGAGACCTTGAGTACACACGTTTACCTACTGAATATTTTTATACGTTGTCCTTGTGCTGTGATATTTTGTGATTATATTTTCTTTTTACAACTTACATATATGACACGTGAATGATAGTAATGTGAAAAATAACAACTATGTGACCGTAATTTGTTTCGATATTTTCGCTGACGTCATAGAATTATTACCATTTTTTTAAAGCGATAGCGTCAGTATGTGTCTGTGCTGTCAGCATACATATAGATTTTGTTTGAAAATTAGCATATTCAGTTATATCCATAATTTGGTTTCAGATAAAACTGTTTGCTGCATACCTCTACGAAGTTGGAAAGCTTCCCAAATAAGATTTAAAAGTGTATAAAAATAACTTGTCACTCCATTTACATACGAAGATAATATAAGGCTGAGCCTTATTATTTTATTGAATTATTGTTCACGCCACACTTAATAACCCCCAAGTATCTAAAGATAAAGGAATACAAAGCTGCATTCCTTCATAAATAACAATAAGTACAATGGTAACATTTTTAATTTAAAATGTGCCTTATTACTAAGCATAATAAATACGAAAGTGTAAAGAGAAATTTACACAATGCTACATGAGTATGTAAAACATTGTGGTGACAGTAATACATAATAATATTCTTTTTATTATTTTTAAACATCTATTTGTAAGTACTTTTGCAAAAAAATTCTAAACTTTAGTTGTAGTATTGTTTTTTTTTTATACATATAATATTCTCGCTGCATAATAAATTGTTTATAGTCAACTTTGTTTTTCATTTTATTGTCAACTATCCTTAACCTGCGGTTTTGCTCGCGTGGATAAAATGATTCTTTTAAAATATTCTTTAAGTTATATATTTCTATTCGCTTGGAAGACGTCCGTCAATCGACACGCAATGAGAATGAATTATCTTTACACTAGGTTATATTTGCTGACCCGTCTATATATCTATATGCGGTAAATGCATGTGGTATAAAAAGATATACAATTTTTAAATACTCTATCTATATATCTATACATATAAATAATTTTGGAGTGTCTGTTTTCTGTGTGGTTTTAAAATAACCGAGTATTTTCCAGTATATATAGTTTAAATAACTAATAGTTACTAAAACATGAAACAACATTTTTTTATCAGTCTATCAGTCTTTCCATTTGTCCGGGCTAACATTTTGAACAACTGAACTGATTTTTATGAAACTGGAAGATAGAAGAGGCTGTGGAGCAACACTTAAGCTTTTTATCCCGGAATTCCCGCAGGATTTAGATTTATGCGGGAAGAACTTTTTACCGATACCTAAAACATACGCGAGTACTTACCGCCCAGATAAAAAATTGCACGTAAAATGTTTAATAGACAAAATAATCTGAAAGAGACAAATAGAAAAATAGTGAGTTCAATACATACATATAATATTAGAGTAAATCCATAGAGATGGAAAATTTTAGGTAATGTGAATCCTATGAAAGTAGTACTTACAACTTTATAGACCTAAAATACTGAAAGAAAACATATCAAAATTTTAACGCAGCGGGATATGAACCTGTGCCTCATGGAAACCTGGACGGTTTTCTGACCACTAAGCCATGCATTCTTTCTCACGCTGCGTCTAAATTATTATATTATTTTTGCAACTTATTATGTTGTTAGTATCTCTGTAGGGAGATTTTTACAAATATCCGCTACCCAAAGATTATTGCAAAGAACAATCATTTGACAAGAGACAATGCTATTTTTATTAAATATATTAATGATTTATAAAAAAAAATCTTATATGTTTTCTTTAAGTATTTTTTCTACCCTTAGTGTGGATTAACACTTTAAAAATCATTAAAATATTTATAGATCTAGTATATCATTTACCTGATAATATGATACTGTTGCTACAGTATAAATACAGTAAGTATTTCGACCAATAAGTAGGGGTGTTCGTTACATTAGGTAGCATATAAAAAAGCCGTTCGTTCAAACGAGCATATCGCTCTGATATAAATGCGCAGCAACATGCGCTTGTTTCAGCTTTATTTTTGTCATTCTAAATTATACTGTATCTCCATGGAATAAGAAGTATATTAATAAACAAGAAATAACGAATATTGAATCTGCTTTGTTAAGCATTTAACGAATATTTCACATTCTAAATTATGCTCTAACTCCATGGAATAAGAAGTATATTAGTAACGAGTATTAAAATCCGCTTTATGAAGCATTTCGTGAATATTTCACATTCTAACTCCATCGAATAAGAAGTATATTAGTAACGAATATAGAAATCAGCTTTATTAAACATTTTGTGAATATATCTTTGGAGTAAATTGTAATATTCATTAATGTTTTGGATACATAGACATCTAGTGTTCACGTTGAGAAAAGCTTTATTTTTGACATCTATTATGCTCTAACTCAATAGAATAAGAAGTATATTAGTAGCGAGTACTGAAATCAGCACATTTCATCATTTTGTGAATATTTTTTGGAGAAAATTATGATAAAATATATTCATATATTGGGTACATCTATTGTTCACGTTGCGAAATAGCTTTATTTCTGAGATTCAAAATTATGCTTTAACTCCATTGAATGACGTATTAAAATAATGTTTGGGGAAAATATGCTACATTCTGTTAGCGTTTTTTTTTTTTTTATTTTTTTTATATTGAAGTCTTTGTATAAAAGTAATATATCATATAGCTTAAAAAGAAGCAGGTGTTTTATATACAGCATACTGCTTGACGTTGACGAGATAAAGCCGTTATGAACACCTCTACCAATAAGTGAGTATGTGACGGTTATAGTTATTATGAGTAAAAGAAACATAGACTTGAAACATAGTCAAGTCCACAGCGCGGCGGAGGGCGTTGATTTAAAACGAAAGTAATGAATTTCAAAAATATTTTATTTATTTTTCTACAGTAATTTCTTACTTATCTTATTATAGACTACTGTACAGAACTTTAGACTAATAAAGACTCTTCTAACACTGCTTAAGGCGTCTTTTAATAAATTACAAGATTTTAATCTGGTTATGCTAAATAAATGTTTCGGTAAGTTGTAAAGGGATATACTTGTTATACTAAGTTGTCCTATATTATGTTTTTTTTTTTGCTTTGGCGTAGATTATTATCATTTATTAACTTTAGCAATTAATGTACTTTTGGTCCCTTTTTTTTGTTAAAGAAATCTAAGAGATTCAGAAATTATGAGTTTTTTAGCTTTCTAATTCAATCGCGATACATTCTTTTGACCGTGGGTCACTGAAACATTGTTCCAAAGCTGATTTAAATGATTACGTATAAAGTATACACGTATAAACATTCTGTCCTTCACTAATTAAGCTGGTCTCTAGTTCTGTTAATTTAGATGTTGACGTGAAATACATATAAATCTTGTGCTGGACTATCTTCCACTACACGTTAGTATCACGTATTCATACTTTCTAATTAATAAGCATAATTATTTTTCATCACCATTGTATGTGGGGATGACATTATTAGTTTCAATAAGTAAATATTTTAGCGATTCTATCCATTTTTATAAATTAAATACTTTTAATACATCCTTTGTATTAATTATATTAGTTTTCAATCTTAATTGAAATTATGTTTAACTTCATTTTTAAGCGACAAAGAAATTTCAAAAATTCTTTTAAGTTTAATATATCCCATATATTCATATTCAATCCTTATATATATATATACATATATATATATATATATATATATATATATATATATATATATATATATATATATATATATATATATATATATATATATATATATATATATATATATATATATATATATATATTGCAATTTAATGGTAGTTCAGGTTCGATAGCTTTAAAGGTCTACTCACTAAAACATCTCTCACACAGTATATATAAGTAGTAGCAACTACTAGCACGTCGGTCTTCTGTAGCACGAAGCTCCGCAACACGTTTAACGAGACTAATTGATTCCGTGAAAAATGTTAGAAAACTTTCTTCGTAGTAAGTTTAATTATTACTTATTCATTATTATCGTTCTTATCTTCGGTGTTTACGGTTACACACTTACAAGTAATTAATGAATCCTTTTGAAAGAACACTTACTTATCAATAATTACATAGATATCTTCGTCAATATAAGTCACTAATAACTTCGAGTTTTATTTATACTAGCGACTTGCTCGTGATTTCTCCTGCTAATGTAAACTGAATCGCGTTCGTTTTGAAATTTTATACCTATGACATATTGCAATTTTTCGATTTTCTCGGATTTACATATTTCGAATCAGTTTGTCTATTATTAATGTATGTTTCTTGCACGAAAAATGTATGTATATACATGAAAACGATCATTTTATATGCAACATTTTTGTAATAAATATGTTATTGAAAATTCCATCTGTAAGCAGACTCTTTTCTAGTTTATTTACATTACAGCGTAAAAGAACACAATAATCCACCACTTCCCACAGTTGAAAATTATTATCCAAATCACTCCAACATTTATATTAAATAAAACAGTTTACAGTTAACCTACCCGTGACCACGGACTACTGCAAAGTGTTCGAAACGTCGGGTTTTCAAAAAATGATAATATACGCGATTAATACGTTTAAACTGTTTTATTTAATATGAATCGCGGAAACCAAAGAACTTATTATCATTCCAATATTTGTTTTTTATATGCACATGCATGCACATGTCATTCTTTGGTTAGTCCTGAAAAATGTACTTTCTATTTTTAATAAAAAAACATTCTTTTAATTTTTTAAAAAATGGTCATATTAAGTAGAAAGATAAGTAGAAAGTGAAAAATTCGATAAAAACTAACTAATATTTTATTTACTTGCGAGTAAGTTATTTAAATGCGTCAATTTTTTTTAACGATTAATAAACCGACCCAATTAATATATTTTTAAAATCTTCAATGAACAGATTTGACTTTTCTATATTTTCTTTTCTATATTTCTTTGATACTACGACAATTTCATCTATGGTCTGTATAGGTATTTTAAGATATATGGACATAAGTAAAAATTTAAAAAATCTTCATCCAGCGTGACGCAAAAATTTCATTCCCATAAATAGCGATGTCTGCTGACGCATATTATAAAATTTCTTTTAAAAACTATATGCCACTGTTACTAAGTGAGAATGGAATAAAATTATCTTTAGTTGTGACTAATCGACGTCAACTTACCATCTGTAATTTATTTTTCCTTCGGAGTTTGCTTTGCACATCAGGATATAATCTATCCTGTATATATTGTTTAAAGCTTCAATCTATTATCATGCTAAATCTAGCTGACTTATTTTGCAGTAGTTATCAATTCATCAAAGTAAGTTACCTTTTTCACTTTTCATTTATTTTCTGGGAAATGCATGGAATACTGAGGAGAAAATATTTTTTTATGTGGGTCGGGACTGTAAGCCATTGCTATACAAAAATTCATAAATTTCTATCTAGAATTTGTGACGTCATACGAGGCCAAATAACAAGACAGATAGAAAGACCGACAGACAGGTAGAAAGACTGACAGATAGACAGTCAGACAAAAATTCTGCTCAGTGGTTTTATCTTCTATTATCGATATATTAACTGTCCCAAGTACAATATTATGTAAATCTAATTATAAAATAATGTACAGAATTGACTTTTATATTCTTTTGATTATATATAGCGAAGAGATTTCCGGTATGGCTTCACTTACTGTTCTATTCAATATAAATATTTATTGCGGTAAATTAAATATTAACAGTTTCACGCAGGGACATTAGGTACATATATCAATAATTATTTGAAATAATAATTATTCTCCCTGATTCTATCTTATTGTTTCCCTAAGCAGCTAACTCTCTGTAACTAGAGGATAGGGTGACGGGCTTTCTAGTTTAACGGAAACCTATTATTTGCTATGTCTTCCTTCCTTCGGTAGGGAAGGAGTAATCTGCTAGAAGAGCGTTGAAAATTGGGACCTATAGAGTCATCATTCAGATCATTTAGATCGGAAGATTCTTATGATCCTTATTTTATTTTTAGATTCTGTCGTGCCCTGGGGCCTTTTTTGGGGTTGAGGTCCCTCACTATTTTCTAAATTAATTAATTTTTATTTTATTTTCTGTAAGTAACCCCAATTTTAAGATTGTCTAGGGCGGATCTTGCTTTTTATATGATTGTCATACAAATAAAATTTGTCTGCGATGACTATGGTTGCTACGCACATCTTCTTTTTCTCTGAGTAAAAATACAAAAATAGTCACATATTTTATACTAGGAAACACTATGAAATATGTAGAAAATTAAAAAAATACGGAACGGAGTTTGGAAGAACTAACATCTGTTAGATGAAGCTATCCCTCAAAATATATAACAGATCGCAATTTTTTACGCACGTTTTTTTTCATTACATTTTTTTGTTTGCGTACAGGTATAACCAATATTTATATGACAGATCAAATTGTACAAAAGTCTTATAACTTCTGTAAAACGCTTTACTTTATTTCTCTTTGTTTATATCCGTTCCTCAAAAGTAAAAAACGGTGACCTTATATGACGACTTTGTTATCCATCTATACTCGTATGTCTATGTTTCTATCAAGACCATTTTTATCATGATCCTGTGGAAGCATCAAGCTGAGATTAATATCCAATATTCACGTCTAAAGTTCCTTGTTGCATAGAAAAAATCTAATTTCTATGTCAACGCAATCAAAAGATGCGGTATCAAAATTAGCCGCGTAGTCAAAACCTATAGGGTAGGTTTCCCCTTGACCTAGAACAAAGAAATTTGGCAAGAAGTAAGAACTTATAGTACCAACATATAAAAGATTTACAATTTATAGGTATGTCATACAAAGGTCATTACAAACTTATACTTCTGGTTAATGCCATGCTACTTATTCTATAAATTGTACTTTCCGTAATCATGAAATTAAAACGAACCATCAGTGTGCGAGTCACACTCGCACTTGACCGGTATTTTATAACCTACTTAACGAACTTCATTCATCTTACAATAAGTAGAATTTCACAGCAGGTATCTAGTAATTGCAATAAGGTCACTTTTAATCCAAAGACGGTCATAATAAAGCAACAATAGATCAATCATGCGAATATCGCTGACTTTCTAACTTTTCTAAGCCGATCCGTTCCACTGACATAGTACTAAGGTCAGAAATATATTTCTGACGGATGTTATAACATTAAATATCTATTAGTGATATTTAATTTCAATATATTTACCTACAGCATCTAAGAAACGGTTTCCTTAAGTTGGTATATATTTTTTATAACAACTTAGACGTCATTTTTATTTTAGTATGTCGCCTGTAATTTTATACGAATAATCTAAACCAAAATTTCTATTTTGATGATGTTTTTTATAATGTTATAAAGTTTCAGACCAATTCTGAAATTCATATGGTAGCTGGTACATATATTGTAAAATTGATTAGATATATCAATCATTTATGTATGACGAAAAGAAAATAACACTAGTTCCTATACATACATATGTGATTATTACGTTATCGTCATGAATAGGTAATAGCGCTAGATGAAATCATGTAGACACTTAAATATCAAGTGTATATAAATTATCTTTACTATTTCAATATTTCTTGGAAACCATGCATGTATTCGTTTAACCTACATTTAAATTGAACTCGAGGCATTGTTCAGTCTGTAAAGACAAACTTTCACGTCGTTGTCCATTGGATTTTTTTTACAAACTTAAGCTTAACATTATAGTAGATATCTGCAAATTAAAATTTATCTGTGCCTTTTACTAGAACTTACTAGAATTAGGTGCCTTTACAATATTTTATTTTTGTAGGTGTTTGGTTTTATTTGTCCAATAAGAAAAATATCTCAAAAATAAGTATTCCACATTCGATAACAAAACATATATATGCCATGTATGGTATCTCAAAAATGGAAACCTACATATGAATAAATGTAGCCTTATTAAAGATTGTAATCGTATCGGCAGTAGCGTTAGGTCCGAGCTCGGGCAATACCAGTTTACCACTAACATAAAAGAGGATTGCGGCTGCCCCTCATTCAGTCTGTTTTAGAGTCTCGGAGCAATATAACGCTACGTAAATAAATAGCAGTTTAATTTTGTAAGAGTCTTTTAATTAATTTAGTTTAGTCCAGTGGATTTTCATAAGTCCTATTTCAAAAATAAGGATCAATTTTCTGTTACTGTGTACGTAAATTTGTATATAAACGAGGACGCTTAAAGAACAGTAAGTTAGCTTTTTTGATTATGTATGCTACGTTCAATATAAGTACGACTGTTGTTATTTAATATAATTAGGAAAAATACATGTGAATCTATTTATATTTAGTTACTTCCTTTTATTTACTTGTTTTATTTACAAGTATAAGAATGAGTATCGATATTTATATTTCAAGATAGAGACTATACATGCAGGTGTATACATAATTAAATGCTTTCTAATTTATTTTTAATTATATTACATTTATAAACAGTTATTGTAATTTAAATATTGACATTTTAATATTTTAGTTTCGAATAATATGCCGGTTTTGTTAATTTAACTAAAGTTACGTTACAGAGGAGCAACGTTCTGCTAACGATATGGTATATGTAGAGCAATAAATATACTGTATAAATATCGACAACATGCATATTAAGACTAAATACTTAGGTACATATATAAAATTATTATTTAGTTTATAATAATAAATGGAGAATAATATATTTAAATTATTATAATTGTCTATGTAACATACTCGACGGTATATTTAATGTAAAGTCTCAAAGATTTTTTTGTATTAGAAATATTTATAAATAATTATCACGTAAAAAGTTAGGATTGAGTAAGAGAAAAGTTCTTTATTTTATGGCGTGTTGGGTGTTTGACCAAGGTTACAAATGATATTAAACACGGTATTAAATGATAGCCTAATAGCCTCAAGTCAATAAACATTTTGTATTTTAAAATTCATAATGCTTTGTGGTAAATCATGATTACACTAGATTTCAATGATTCAATAAAAACCGAAATATGATCCATTTGGGTTGATTATAAGAAGTAAGTACATATAAAATTTGATTCGCTTGTAGTGACTTGCGCTTAAAAAAATGTTAGTGCATTCACGCAATTTATTACTTTATTTCTTTTACTTTCTTAAATGATAAGGTACTAGAAAAAAATATTACCTATATTTTTTCTAGATTTCAAGGGATAAAATTATTTATTTAAACTCTTATAAGTTAAGCAATCTCTTACATTTCAAACAGAGTAGAGATCGTTAGCTAATTATGTCAATTTCTGTCCCCATATGTATCCTAGAAATCCTCCAAGTGACAATTTTCACTCACAACCGGCTTTTTTCATAAGATTTTAGGTACATGTACCTATTCTTCATAGTTCAACAACTCTAATTAAGAAAAAAATGTGGATGATTAAATTGTAGGTTGTACATTGATATACTTTTGGAACTTTGATTGAAAATTATATGAAAACATATTTTACTATTTATTTAATATGTTTATTTTATATGATGTCCTTCTATATATGCATACATACATGAATGTTCCTGTCTTTTTGGTGCCATTACTCTACATTATTCATGATCTCTCATCAATATTCCTGAAATATCTTAAATTTCCTGGGAACATGTCACGAACGTAAAAAGTTTATTTTTATTCTCTTACTGTGACTCGTGACTCCATTTTTTTTACAAATTTGCGAGATTTTTAATTTCCTACACAGTAGCATAAACTTACTTATAGACAGAGTAAATAAATTCTAAGCTTTTGATGAATTTGGGACAAAGTTTTTAATTTGCTTAATGCGTTTTAGGTATTTCAGTCTTCTCAAAATATTAGTGTATTCATATTTTAAAATTGATTGATTGATGAATAGAATGTGTAATGATTATTTCCTCCTCTGTGCATCTCATGTTTATTACCGTAATGAAGATAAACATACTTTATACTTACTGTGTTAACAGTTAGTCCACTGTGATGTAGGATATGACAACTAACTTAGGTACTATGCAAGTATATTAAAAGTAGCTAATATACCATCTAATAGGTAAAGTACCTAGTCCGAAAAAGTGAATTATTTTATCATTTTACTATCTTTAAAATGTACAAGTATTTTAAATACAAAATGTACCTTCGGTAGTAGGTGTTATAATTAATTGCTAAATAATTGTTTGCCCAAAGTGTATTTATTTTTCATTCAATAAAATAAATGTATATGTATATATATATATATATATATATATATATATATATATATATATATATATATATATATATATATATATATATATATATATATATACTCATATGTATGTATATATTTATTGTACTATAGTAAAGATAGCATGGATGATACGTACTTATAATTCCGTCAGCATAATATCAACAGCGTACAGTGTCTTATGCAAGTATTACAAACATCACAAACGGCCCTGAGTGTCACCCGTAATTCAATAAACGAATAGTTTTGACTTTTAAATATTACAGCTTTATGTTACTAAAATAATATAGAAAATATTCAAGTTATTAAGGCCATTTATAGCACAAACTATGTATAAATATTAAAAAATATTGGTCAAGAGCGAATCGTTTGCGCGATCCGAGGATCCCGTACCAATTTCGTGGTTTCAAGAGGCACAATCAAATTTTGATAGCCGCTCTCTCTATTACACGCATTATTATACCCATCTGATTGTAGGGTCTGCTTTCTTTGATTGGACGCATCGTTCACAGAAACATTGCAGGAATTCGTGCCTTCCTGATGACATCTGTTATCATTTTCATCCTTCCTCTTTTTCTTGACCCGGATTTATTCAGATGCATCTTAAAATTCCCAATATTATTAGAAAGTCTTTTATAGATATTTATTTACTTTTCTGGGGCATTTTACCTACGAAGACTCCACCACTGTAGCGTGCAGTTCTCCGTTCTTTCGAGCTACCCCATTAAGGATGAAGCGATGAAGTACGTCAATCTATCTATGTACCTACGTGGTACTGGATTCTAAAATGCTTTGTTCCATGTCCTGAAAAGCAATAAAAAGAATAAGGTTTTAGCTCTGAATCCTTTAGCAACCATGTTATGGCCAACATGGGGTCGATAGTTTTAAGTTTAATAATTGAGTTTGTCTTTGCCTTTGTACACTGGAATGATCGTCTTCTTGAATCTTCAATGTGTCCGGCATACTTAAAGATTTCCAGGCTTTCCGAAAAATTTTAATGATAAGATATATTTCTTGTTTTCTTAGATATGTATTTCACGGTTTCAATGATGATTCATCAGGACACAGAAATATTTTTTGTTTGGCATTTTGCTCATGGCAGATTTACGTTCCTAAGATGATGTCAGTTTTATGAGCCCGAGATTTCCTCAACCACTAGAAGATCAACTATTCTTGTTGTAGTCTTTGTCTATGTATAAATGCGTCCCATCAGCACCTTGACAAACCTGGTTTTACTGTGTTTTGTAATGTCTTGTTCTGAGCTTTTGTAAGTTTATATATCTCCTGTTCCTATTCTCCTGTTTATATTCTCTACTTTCGAGAGCACATAGATCCCGTAGCTTCTCCTTGCAATGGCTACAGTTTTATTGGCCTTCCTTTTTAATAATTATAAGCATCCCTGTCTTGTGTTTTGGTAGCTTGCCAAATTTTGAAAATCCTCTTATTATTTTATAGCTCTCCATCAGCAGGTTCCTCTGAAGGCTTACTGTCTTGAGTTTGTGTGACTTAAAATTTTGATTGCCGCTTTTATAATTCTCGAAGATAACAGATTCCACATAGAATTAAAAACGTCTTTCGTATTGATGGTAAATCCTGCCTACTATCTACCTTTTGTATCTGGCACTTGTTCTTACTTGGGATTAGACTTTTGGCGAAAGCTCATGTGTATGACTACCACTCGAAACTGCTATATTACTTACTTCTCTGGATTTACTGACAGTTTTTTAATTCCCAATGTTTACTCTATCGGTAACCATAGGATAATTTAGTACAGAAGGTAGAAGCCAGAAGTTAACATGGCGCAAATATTTTTTATATTAATATTCCTTCGAGTGAAATCTAACTCACAACCATCGTATGTATAGTCAGGAGTCCCACTGTGCAACAATTGGCATATAAAATATCTAAAAATATCGGTTTAGTGTAGAGTCGTATCCCATTATGTGACATGTCTCCTATAAATTACCATTGCTCGGATTTTTTTCTTTGTTGATGATTTAAGTACTCACTTCTTGTAAAATTTTATAATTCTAGGTCATCACGAAGGGACTATAGAGGTTTTGATTATATGTTAGTCATTCAATATAAGACTTCAAAGCGATCTTGAGATAAATGTGTTTATATACAGGCACTAAAGTGATCCTATAAGATATAAGATTTATTATTTTGAACGGAACTCGAAAACAACAATAAACAAGTTGTAATATATTAAAATTGAAAAAGCTTAAAGAATCTTATATTTATGAAAAAATTGTAAGAAGGTCTATTCTTTGTATTCTTATTCTTACTCTGACTTTTATTGACTTTTAGAATGTTTATCTGTCTGTGTGTTCTTTTTCTTTCACACAATAACTATTGGACGTAGAAACTACTTTTTTTTTGTTATAAAATTACCCTTTAAAATTTCACCTTGGCAACATCTAGGCTATAATTTATTTTGAAGGTATGAACACATGACGTGATAGCCTAACAGCCCGTCTAATCTATAAGTGATATCAATATAACACCTTAGGGAAAGTTGGCCAAAATGATGAGAACTTTCTGTTGACATAAATAAAATGAAGGTCTGATGTAGAACCATGACGGCCCAAAGAAACTATAAGAGATATGAATGAACCGCCTTAGAACAAATTGTACAATGTGATGAGTACTTTCTAATACCGTTAGAAAATTTAAGGTCTGTACAAAAAAATCCTTAAAGACATATCCACAATGTACCTTATGTTATGTATTAAAATTATCCTATTAGAAGTCAGTGGAAGTGCGCTGTAAATAAACGAACGCTATTCAGTTTATTAAATGAATAATTATGTACTTCAAGCGGGCTAAGCAGCGGGCAGGTCGCTAGTACTTAATAAAACAATATTGTTTACATAATAATAATAATCTATGCACAACGCTAGTTATAAAGCTAATAATAAATTTACTAATGCGGGAAATATATGACTTCAATAAACAAAATATATTTTAAAACAATTGAATCCTTTTCTGGCTAGATACCTCACATTTTTACACTCAGTACAAAACATAATTTTATTTTAGATTTTTATTAATGACAAGAATATTGCTAATTGAGACAGTTTATATTAAACATAATATTTTTGTTCTTGTAGATGAATTTGCTGTATAGGTCATGAGATAAGCCTGGTCTATCTTGTTAGCGATGTAGCAGGAATTATCTATATAATAGGCATATTACAGTGTTCAAAATGAATTATTATTCTGATTTTTGATAAAATTTTCATGAAGATTATTTATAAAAACATAATATTATGCATGCAACGGTTTATTTTATAACGGGGCAGTCGTAAAATTACCTTAACTTCTTTCAAGGTATTGCTTTAATCGATGACTTACATCCGTCATAAGCTATATGGGTAAGTAGGTTACGTATTTTCCAGAAATAATGGGCGTGCTTGATTTAGCAAGAAACTAATTAGATATTATACAAGGTAGTTTCGAATTTTGTACCTCAATAAATTATGGCATTGAGCTTTGCGCACCACACAGACACACATACACATGTTTTTGCTATCACGGCTTGTTTTACTTAATGTTTTTCTTAATTATTCCTGTAGAACAAGACTAACATATTCCTAACATATAGAAGGAATAATATTTTTCTTTTCTTACCTTATCAATCAGAATTTATTTAAAATAATCGCTGTATTACAACCTTAGTAGGAATCTATAATTTATTTGATTTAACCATAATACGTATTGACACGCTTTATGGTCCGGTTGTTGTGTAACATTAGCATGACGTGTTGACTTTCTCCGTGCAATCTGAGGCGCTCACGGCGCGGCGCATGTAGGGAAATCCAAGCATTGTATCGTCACCAGTTGGCCACATATTACGGCTGGGTTTCCCTTATAGATATTGTTCGCTATACGTAAATTAATGATAAATATTTGCTAAAAGTAAAAAGTGCCATATCAAATTAAATTTACATTAAAATACAATATATATATATATATATATATATATATATATATATATATATATATATATATATATATATATATATATATATATATATATATATATATATATATATATATATATATATATTATTTACAAAAGATTAATATCTCTATTTTAATTTCACATAAGTATCGATTTTTCGTTAACAAATTGCATATATACATAAATAATAAATACTATAAATTTACACTTACATATCTTATCACAAAAATGAAAAGTCGTAAATAACAATAACAACCGTACCAATTGAATGCTGGGATTTCCCGTCATGTGTTCAGGGTTAGTGTGGCCATGGAGACGTTAACTAGAATTCATGACGAATATTTTAGAATTATGCACAATTGTACAATTGTAGCTGTTATGTGCATTATAAGTAATTGCAACATTTTCCCATTATATAATTACAGCAAAAATATATCAAAAATATAACATAATTGCGTATAATGAAGACATAATATATGTATACATGTACAGCTTATTTATATACATAATATATCTTGTTCCTCTTCTTCTTCTTGGCATTAGTCCCGGCTTTTGCCAGGGTCTGCCTTCCGACTAAGCCTACTCCACTTTGCACGGTCTTTAACATCCTTAGTGGACAATCTACTGGCTCTCATCTCTCATCATCTCATGTCTTGTGTCACGACATCCAGCCATCGCTTCCTTGGGCGTCCGGGTGGTCTAACTCCAGGGACAGACATGTCAAGGCACTTCCTTCCGACATAGTTCTCAGATCGGCGCATAACATGGCCATACCATCTCAGGCGACGCTCTTGAAGCTTATCCGCTACGTCACGGACCCCAAGACTACCTCGAATGAATGTGTTGCTTATGCGGTCGGACCGCATAACGCCACACATCCATCTCAGCATCTTCATCTCCGTGACGTGAAGCTCCTGAGTGTGCCGAGATAATGTTGGCCAACATTCGCTGCCGTATAAAAGAACCAGTCGGATAATGCTCTTGTATATCAGTCCCTTGAGCTTGGGCGGTATTCTGCTATCGCAGACTACACCAGTGACCTCCCGCCATTTGGCCCAGGCAGCGTTTATACGAGCATGGATGTCGTGGTCGATGCCTCCAGACTCATGCATAACGGCTCCAAGGTACCTGAACTTCTCCGACTTAACGGCTGGCTCAGGCCCGATATGGATGGTGCTCGAGTCCGGGTTCCCGCAAGCCATGTACTCGGTCTTCGACACATTCAGTTTGAGACCACCGTTCTCAAGCGCACCCTTCCAGGCGTTCACTTTACGCTCCGGCATCAGTCGGTTCTCGTCGATGAGTACTATGTCATCGGCATACATCATCAGCCACGGAGGCTGGCATTAGGATGTGAGCCGAGACAGTATCCAGCACTACATTGAATAAGAACGGACTAAGAGCTGAGCCCTGGTGAACCCCTACTGTAATCGGAAAGGGCTTGGTGTCGCCAACAGCGGTCCTAACCACTGAAGCGGAGTCGTTGTACATATCTCTGATAACCTCAATATAGGCTTCAGGGATCCCCTTGGATCGCAATGCCCACCAGATACGCTGACGTGGCACACAGTCAAAGGCCTTCTGCAAGTCCAAAAAGGCCACATGCAGAGCTCTCCTTTTTTCCCTGTAAGCCTCCATCAAAGTTCTGAGGGCAAAAATGGCGTCCATAGTGCCTGATCCTGGTTGAAACCCATACTGAGACTCAGAGACAGTACATTCTTGGCGGAGCCTGAGGCCGATCATGCGCTCGAAGAGCTTCATGGTGTGGCTCATAATCTTAATGCCCCTATAACTACCGCAATCTTGAACACTGCCCCTTCCTTTGTAAATAGGGATAATAAAGCTCTGCCGCCACTGATGTGGCATCTTTCCAGTATTCAAGATACGGTTAAACAGGTCAGTAAGTATAAGCACACCAAGAGGGCCCAACGATTTCCACGCCTCGATTGGGATGTCGTCAGGTCCTACCGCTTTTCCGTCCTTCATGCGTCGAAGACAATTACGAGTTTCGTCACGGGTTATTGGAGCAACAAGTCCGAGGTTAGGAGATAATTCAGGAGGAAGACTACAAGACTGCTGAGTGTTCAGCAGCTCCTTAAAGTAGCTTCTCCGTCTCTCCTTCACAGAGGCATGACTACAAAGCAACGTGCCCCGAGAATCTCTGACGCAAAGACATTTTGTAATATCCTGCGTCGCTTTATCTCGAGCACGAGCCAGTTTGTATATGAGCTTCTGCCCCTCCACAGTTTCAAGTTTATCGTACAATGGCGACCAACTTTCTCTGCGGGCTCTGGCTACAGCTCTTTTGCTGGCCCGTTTCGCTGCTATGTACTCCAGTCTGTCGTCAGGAGAGTTGGAATGCTGCCATTCTTTAAACGCAGCCTTCTTTTCCTGAATCACCCCCTGCACCTGGTCATTCCACCACCATGTCTCCGTGTCGATGACACGCCCACCCTTAGTAACACCAAGAACTCGCTTGCCCGCCGCAATGATTGCTGAATGAGCTCGATCCCATGCAGTCTGAGCGGTCTCGGTGTTAGTCAGTAGATTTTGACTCTCCACCTCCGCCAAGAAGTCTGTCTGCATCGGCCCATTCAACAACCACCACTTAATCCTAGGCTTGCGTTTCTCAGCTACTTTCTTTTCGGGGTAACATTATAGTCCATGACAAGGAGGCGATGTTGGGCCGTCAGGCTTTCGCCGGGAATGACCTTACATAATATATAATGTGATAAAATTGTTTCAATTCTAAATTAATAGTGAAGCTAAAAGCTGAAAGCTATATATGTTATTTTGTGCTCACTAAATTATAGATTGTGCTAAACACATAATCTTTTTATGTTGCAGAAATCAAGATGTTGAAGTTAGGAGTGATACTGTTCCTTGCTCTATCGACAAACGTTCACAGTCAGTGTTTTTATAAAAATGATGCCGAGAAGAAGCTAAATTCTGGAGCACGAACCAGCTTATACAAAAATCAATTAGAGTTCACATTAAATATGTTCAACACAATAAATAAAGCCGTCCCTGATGACAACATATTCTTTTCACCTTTCTCGGTGTATCATGCATTACTACTTGCTTACTTTGCAGCGGGTGGCCAAACTGAAAAGTCATTAAAGGAATCATTACGAATTTCTGATGAACTGGTAAGCCCAAGTACAATACATCTTTATGCCTCTCAATAATGATACTCCGTCCTGGATCCATTTAAGGTTTTCAATCACGTTCACAATTTTACGTTTATATTTTTCGATTCCTGTATGCTAAATAAGGGAATTTTTATTTGTAAAATATGTAAAACAAATATCCTTTATACAAACTGAATTCCAATCCACTACCCCTCTATTTAATTTTATTGTAAGTGTTTATAATGTTTCTATATCTAAGAATTTAATTTTATTCAAATACAAAGACCATTCTAAGAAATTATCACATTTAATTTACATTCTATCATATTCCTTAGAAACTAATAATTATTTACTGTTAAATTTATTTAAAAATATACAATAACATTAAGGATATTTTTATTGGGAAAATCTTAAGGATATTGAATAAAGTGATATGTTTCGGGTTCTTACAGGATAAAGTAAACCTGTTTGCGGTTTACAAGGTAGACAAGAGAGAGCGCGACTTTAACAACAACAGCGATAGCTACGAGTTCACGAACGCTAACAAGATGTTCGTGGACAACGAGTTGCACTTGCGTCAATGTATGCTTGACCTTCTTTCTGGAGAATTGGAACCGATGGTATGATATTAATATTTATACAATTTCTAATAAATAAATAATTTGTCACTGCAATATTATTTATTTATTACTAATATATATATAAATAGATGTAATATATATAATTTTCAGAATTTTCACGACAATCCTGGCGAATCTCGTATTTTAATTAACGATTGGGTGTCTCGCGTTACTAAAAACAACATTAAGGATCTTATACCAGTTGACGGTATCAGTCAAGCCACTAAACTAGTCTTGGCAAATGCAGCTTACTTCAAAGGAGTATGGGCTTCAAAATTCCTAGCAGAAAGAACAAAGAAACAACCCTTTTATGTGTCGGAATCTCGTCAAACATTTGTACCGTTTATGCGGCAGAAGGGGACATTTCATTACAGTAAGTATACAATTATTTTTTTGTCAGAAAGTATATGATTTAAACTAAAATGTACTAAATATGTAAATCTTCATATATTTTTATATCAAAATGTTTCAGGATTAGTTACATATTTCCATTTTGAAACAAAAATCAAAGTTGCATATTTAAAATACTGTTTATAAACGTTTTTTTTTATTTACAGTGGTGAGTGACGAATTAGGTGCACAAATTTTGGAATTACCGTACAAGGGTCATGACATAAGCATGTACATTTTGCTTCCGCCGTACTCAGTAAAAGAAGGTCAGTTTAGTGATAAAATTTTGTTCTTGAGTTCTTTGTTTATGTATGTTAAAATATAAAGGGTTTTTTTTTAATTTATTTTTAATTTATATATAAAATTAATTTATTTTATATCTTAAATTTCCTTTTTATTTTAAAGTGTAATAGTCGAAACATTAGATTTTTTTATTTCAATTTAATACAAGTATAAAATTTATAAATAAATGAAAGAATCTAAAAATATTTCAAACATAATATTTATCATCAGGTTTATCCAACATCATTGCTAAGCTGACTCCTGAACGCCTTGCTGCTGTAGTGGAAGAAAGTTACATGGGTCGCGAGGTGATAGTAGAAATACCTAAATTTACCGTGGAAAGAAGCCTTCCACTCAAAGACGTAAGATATTTCATTTAAATGCTTTTTCCATCTAATCTTGCTAAGTGTTCTGAGAGAAGATAAAAATGAATTAAAATTATTGCCGTACACGTAATATGAAGCGTAGTAATAGCTTACTTACGTATACATACACACATATACACATAGGTGTTTATAATGACGTAAATGGATTTTATATTAATATTTAGAAATATGTTTATACAACATAACATTTTTTTTTAATTTTTAGCATCATTTCATTAATTAAGCTGTTAAAAGCTTATAAGAATTTCGACGTATCTTTATTAGAATTCAGAACGCTTAAAAGGAGTTCAGAATATTTTGTTAAAATGTCTCATATGTTTTCTGTTTCTGTCTATTTCGGGTTTGCCACGCCGTACTCCCTGACAAAAAGAATATGACTATAGGATATATTATTTAAACGAGTATGACTACACACTATTTACTAATTAATATTTTTTTAAACCAAACGTTTTATAATGTTGTGTACAAAAACAAAACAATTCTTCTTCATAAAAATTTATTCTATGTTTTTGTTTCCCAATTACTGTATGTAGCGTAAGGATAAGATAGGTTTCCGCTCATTTTTAAAGATACTGCAACAGAAAGTAGAAAACAAAACTTAACATCGCGCTTTATGTTAAGAGACTAAGGAAATGAAAATAATTAAATTTACATTAAAATTCGAAACAAAAGTGACCGCAGAAGAATCCACATAAATAGGTCTTCAATAATGTTTTATTTGTAAATTTTATTTGCAGATTCTGGAAACGCTTGGTGTAGGTGATTTGTTTAATGCATCCTCTGACTTCAGCACGCTCTCAAATGACCACGGAATAATTTTTGATGACGCTGTACATAAAGCCAAAATACAAGTTGACGAAGAAGGTACGTTAGCTATAAAAATTTAGTCTCAAAATTTTAAAAGTTTCACTGATCACAAATAGTACGAAAAGGAAAAAGAACCTAATATTCATACAGACACCGTTATTTTCTATTGGTTGCTATTAATCTTACCTGAACCAAATATATTAGAATATAACAACTTCCCAGATAGAACGGATAGATCGCTTTCGGACGCTATCCCAGGGTGCCACGATAGTACATATGTAATGTATATATACTCGTATATTGATTATGTTTATAACGTACGTTATTTTGTATTTAAGTAATAGGCCACGCCAAGATAACATCTATTTATTATTAAGTACACTAAGTAATCAATCTCTTTATATACCTTAAACATGCAAGAAGATAATCATGAAGTAATATTGACAGATAATCTGTAATATTCCATACTAAGAGTAAGCAGCGTTTCTTATAAAGAAACATTATTATCTTATCATGCGTATGTATGTACACGACACGTACCAAAAAATCAACAAGCATTGAATATTAAGAAAAGAGGATAGCTGCTTAATTCACTTTAAGTCGTTGGAAATAAAGAATAAAAATAAAAATATCGGTCAAGTGCAAGTAATACTCGCGCACCGAGGGTTCCGTACCAATTTTAATGAATGTTGGGCAACAACCCACTCATTTTGTATGAAATGAACTACAGATATACGTTTGTAAAGGTTTCTTTCTGTGTTAAATTTTAACAGGCGCGTTTTCAGATTTCTTCTAGAGAAGTTCTCACAGCTCACAGGAAAAAATTAACTTCCTTATCAACGCAATCAAAAGATATGTCGCAGAAAGAAACCATATAAGCTTATATTTGTAGTTTAGTAGTACAAAATGAATGGATACGATCGCAAATTTAGGTGTGTCAAAGTATTTTTTTCAACGAAATACCTACAATCATGAAATTAGTACGGACTCCTCGGTGCACAAGCGATTGGTTTTCGTTATATTTTTACTATTTTGATGTCTTTAATTGTCATTAACACAATGTAAAACGGATCGATTGAAGTAATAATCATCAATATCTGACCGATATGTAACCCATTTGGCTTCGGATACCTGCACTAATTTTGCATATAGTGTATAAGTATGCTAATACATCATTAAGTTCAAGCTATTCCAAAAAAGGGTATAGGAGTACTTACATATTAAAAAGCTATACAATAAATTTTGTACATTACTAGGGACCCGGGGAATTTTGGTGTCACGTTCTTCAATAGTGTTAATATTGTTATTGTTTGTTGAGTCTTCTAACAAGACATATTAATATATTTTCTAATATTTTTTTAGGTACTACAGCCGCAGCAGCAACTGCCATATTTGGATTCCGTTCCTCTCGTCCTGCTGAGCCCAGTGTCTTCATTGCGAACTTCCCTTTTGTCTACATCATATATGAGCGTCCCACAAATTCCGTGCTCTTTATGGGAGTATATAGGGATCCTAAGAAGTAAAAAACGTAACGTGTAATGATATATGGTAACTATCATTATTATTTTAATATCTCTCTTTTGTTTGTATTTGATATGACATATGGTAAAGTTATGAAATATATTTCAAAATGTGATAGACTATAGGAAATAAGATTTTTTTTATTATTATGGTATTTAAAATATTAATTTATACTTTAATTTAACTATATGAATTATAATTTTTTTTTTATTAATAAAGATACTTTCTATATATAATAAAGATACTTTTTATTGTAACAGCTTTATAAAGTAATCATTATAAAATAATTATGATAATTATTTAAAAAACTAAAAAAAACGTATAATAAGCTTATTTGACTATATTAATTAAATATTTATATATTTATCTTGTTTCATTAATTACAAGTCGTGTTTAGCGGGGAAGCTTTCCACCCTCAAATTTATGTCCACTCTATACGTTCCTATAATATTTAAAGAATTATCTTTCAAATCCTAGTTATTAAGGAGTTGAGTCTCCTCTCAACATCAGATCAGCAATATCATGTTAGATAATAATTTAAAGAAACTAATATATGTTATTATAAGAAATTTTATGAAACACACACGTGCATATAAAAAGTTATAGTTTTCCTCAATTTGCCTAGGATTCCATCATCAGATCCTGACATGATCTGATCATCACATCAGACCAGCTTGAAAGTACGCTTTATTAAATAAAAAATAATTATTTAAATCAGTTCACAAATTACTGAGAAATCGCAGGACCTACATAAATTTATATATATCGATGAACGGTTTTAGAAGTCGGTTAATAAATCTTAATAATGAAATTTATATTGTATACAATTTTGTCTCCAAATTTAAACTTCATGTGTGAAAATGTGTTAAATTTTTTAAAATATAAATATTATCAATATTTTTTTCCTTGATTATGCTTTAGAAAGTTCGCATGCTTCTAAAAATTAGCAACGGTATTTTAAATTTTAACTAGTATTTATTTTTTCTATGATACAATATAATTATTAATTATTATATATCATCATATCATATATTGAGCGCCATAAAAAACCGGTTCTAGGCTGCCCCTATTCGTCAGATTCCGGTAACCTTCACCAGGTCGTGAGTCCACCTCGTAGGGGGCCTGCCTTTGTATTTATACAGAACCTAAAATAGATTTTTTTTTTAAATTATTGATAAACAGATCCCATACTTATAATGGCCATATAATGAGTGTACGAAATAATGTATAATTATGTAATCTATAAAAATGAATGCGTATTTACGAAACTGTTCCATGGTGCAGTTTCGATAATTCTTTTTTTTATGTTAATTATTGTCAGGATGTGACACATCAATCAATCTCTTACTGTACCTTTTATATCTGGAAAGCTCTGTCTTAAATTTCAGCTCCCAGAACTCTGTTGTCAAGACGAGCTGAGCGAAACGCAAGGGCACTATCTACCTAGCTTTTCTAGAAACGTTTTGTCGTATTTTTGAACCTTCTTTACTTCAATTTTGATTATATTAGATAAAACAAAATTTTCAGAATATGATGTTTATAGTAGACTAATTAAAGCTATCAAGTTTCAAGCGCATAGCTCTTATACTTTAGATTTTATTGATATCTACAATATCCCGACTTCAGCACTGATTCATTCACTCACTGATAATCACCAAAATTCTTAAGGTGTATTAGTACACAAACGGCAAAAAATATCTTAAATTTGAAACTTTTACCCCCACCCTTGTGAAGTAGGGGGTGAAAGTGTGAGACTACCGCAATTTCTAATGGTAGAGATCTGAAATTTAACATAAAGGGTCCCTTATCATAAGTAATAAGATACGAAGATATGTACAGAGTGGATCAAAAGTCTTTTAACATTTCAAACAGTAATAAAAAATTAACTAATTCTATTAGGCAAAAACTATTTATGAATTATGAAAATACATAAACGGATTTTTTTTTAAATTATATCGCCCAAATGTGATTCTCGACGGCTTTATAAGTGTTTCGAGTAATGTTTTGCATTTCCTCTCGAATATATTCCTTCAATTTCTCTGCAGAGTAAACTTTACTCTTGTAGTATCCCCAAAGGAAAAAATTCACCGGGAACAGGTCCGGGCTACGAGGGGGCCAGTTGATGTCACCTCTTTTGGATATCATTATTTTCCCGAAAATTTCGCGAACTGTAGTAATGAGTCATTGGAGGTGTGACATGTTGCTCCATCTTGCTAAAACCACGATCGTTGATTAAAATCATCCAAATCCGGCAGCGTTGGAGCTAAGAAGTTTTGAAACATGGCAATATACCGTTCTATATTCACTGTAACAGCATGACCTCTTTCATCTTCAAAGAAATAAGGTCCAATAACACCTCTTGCTGACAATGCTACAGTAATCTTAGGTGAATGCACGGGTTTTGATGCTTTAATTTCGGATTGGTGTCAATAAAATACCTGCAATTTTGCCTGTTGACATCCCCGTTCAGGTGGAAATGTGCCTCATCTGAGATAAAATATTGGTCCACTCTGTAGATAAGTAGAAGTGGAGAAAATAATGACCCGAGCAACTATAGACCGGTATCTGTATTGTCATCACTGAGCAAAATTTTCGAAATTATAATTCTGAATCAGCTAACAAGCCATTTTACGAAGAAAAAATGTTTCATAATACACATTATAGTTTTATAGGCAGGAGTTGCGATCCTTAAACACATATATGATGCTTGTGAGAGGTCACAGAACGCAATCGCAGTATTTTTCCCAGATTTGTCTAAGGCTTTTGACTGCGTAGACTACGACACATTAATATTCAAACTTGGTTATTATGGAGTCCATAACAACACTCGGAGTCCATAACAATTTAATTGCTTTATATCTCACTAAAAGGATTCAGCAAGTTACTATAAATAATGTAACGTCCAGTTGCTATTTACGGATGGGTGTGCCACATGGGACGATTTTGGGGCCTTCCCTATTTTTGGTATATGTAAACGATCTTCCTGTTTTTGCTAAGAATTTATGCGATTATATTATTTGCTGATGATACTTCTTTGATCTTTAAAGTTGATCGTATTAAAGATAATTTTGACAAAGCGAATAGTGCAATGTCCGAGCTCCGAGCTGGTGGTAGCTTACTGACAATACTGACGTAAATGCTTGCCTATTTGAATAAAGAATATTTTCATTTTGATTCAGAATTTTCCCTAAATCATTAAGATGATATTCTAAGGAATAACAATCACTACAGAAGAAGACCGCCGTATATTATCCCAACGTTTAATTACACTAAAGCCAGATTCTAATATACATATTCTTATTAATACAAATTTAATATCTTAGTCACCTTCCTGCAGATACAGTATGTTTGTAACCATTTATTTGCTCAGCGATTAAATTATGCCATGTGCCATGACTTTTTTGTGTTTGTTTTAACTAAGGTGTAGAGTCTGTACACAAATTAAGCAACTTAAGTGTAAAATTAGGGCTTATAGATTTAAGGCTGGATATGTAGAGGGGCTTGGTTCTACGTGAGATCTGATAACTTTTTGACAGTGCAAACTATATGACTCGACTTGGCAATATTATACATGAAAATATATTTTGTGAGATAATACATGTATACCACTTCGTTTTATCTGTTAATAAAATTTGTATCAGTTCCTTGTTCGGTTCTCTATTCTTCATATTCGATGACTTGATATTGATATGACTTTTGGCCAGCTATAAACCAGCAGTTCTCTGAACATATATTGCCATTATATTCTTGTAGTCAACATCTATGATAATATTAATAAGCTGATGACGCCAAGAGACATAACTCTTTAATAATTAGGAGTTATGAGAGAAATTCTTTTAATATTGATAGGACATAAATAAATCTAGTTGTGAACTATTGGATTATCCGCGTAAGTTGATAATGGAAGTTACTCAACTCTAAAGTCTTGTTTGTGTTGTTAAATTTAGATAAAATATAAAATATTAAAAACTGTTACTTGCAGTGCCTTTTATTATTTAAAGTAAGAACATAAAAAAATAAACTCTCTCAACTAAGAATGGATTTTAATTATACTTTTTGTATCAAAGTTGTCAGCCAAACCAAAAATAATACCAATAGTTCTATTAAAAAGTATCGGTCAATTGCGAGTAGTACTTGCGCATCGAGGTTTCTGTACCATCTCATGATTGTAGGCGAACAGGAAATACAATTAACAAAAAATAAAAAAAATTAAATTTGCTACTAATTTTGTATGAAATGAACTGCAGATATAACTTTGTAATTATGGTTTCTTTCTATGTTAAACTTGTGAATTATAATAATTTTGAGATTTTCCCCTTCATAACGACTGTAAGTTTTCACTTTTTGTCGAATTTCATAACTCTAGGTCAACGGGAAGTACTCTATAGGTTTTGGTTACGCAGTTACAGTTATTTTCATACAAAATGGAAAAAAATTAAGCATAAACTCATATCTTTTGATTTCGTTGACTTAGAAGTTTGACTTTTACGGCGTTGCAGGTCGACTTGATATTAATTTGATTTGAAGAGAAATGGTCTTGACAGATTGACAGACAGACGGATAACAAAGTGATCCTATAAGGGTTCCGTCTTTTCCTTTTGAGGTCCGAACCCAAAAAAATATTCGAATCAGCAACGACTCCAAGAATAACGGATTTTAAAAAGTAAATAGTTATAAATGTATGTATCAGTAATTCCCTTTATTTATTTTCTACTTTTCAGTTTCGTGTTTAAGTCTGTACATATAGCTTGATATTATTTCGAAGTCGATGAAATTTTTTTGTAAAAATATTTTTTACATATTTTCTTTAAATCTTTAAAGCAATTTTTCCAATTCAAATTGATTGACCGATTTTGATGATCATTTCATCAATCGATTCATCTTAACTTTGCGAGTGGGTGTTCTTTGTTTCTTTAGTTATAGTGTTTCGGCCGGGTCAGCTGGTACAATTAACTTACCAATGTCGCGGTGTATGGGGAAACACGAAGGATATTGATCGGTAATATCGTCGGTCGGTATGGGCAGTCTTGCCAGTGTATTAAAGACTTGACAATAATCAAACGTTGTGACAGCGAAAACAAATCCGCATATTATAAAAATTAAAGTTATAAAAAATTACGAAATACATATCTATCGGCTATCAAGTGGGGTATCGCTGAATAGGAATACAAAAATCATTGTTAGGTCTATTTCATGTATTTTGTTTCGTGTAACAGTTTAGGATAATTTATTTAAACTACTTATAATAACCAAGATTAACCAAGGAGTTTAGATTATACCCGCATATTGCGAATCCAAGAGTTGGGTTCAATTATCAACAATATTAACTGCTAAACAATATAAAATATTAAATAATAAATCTTTAATAAAAAGTGTAAAAGAAATAATTACTTTTAACGGATCAATTTCCTCCGTGTTTTCCTCACACAACGTGACACTAGTGAAGTGAATAGTACCCGATTGTCACGCTCGAAACGCTATAACTAAAGACCCGAACTGACCCGAATAGCAATGCTATTAATTTGTCTGAATAAATAGAATTTTTATCTATTACTTATATTTTGTATTTTAAAACGATTCAGTTATTTATAATAACGTATTCATATTCACATATTATTATTATATATTATATTGCATATATAGGTAAGCTAATTATCATGAAAGTAATCAATTTTATAAATTGATTAAGACATGCTAATAATACGTAATTAGATAGTCTTACACGTAGTTAATTTAACATCTACAACTTATACAAGACGTTAGGAAGCTCGTTCAATTACAAGATGTTCGTTTGACGACACCTAAGACAGCTGATTAGACCTATGTGTTAACATTAAAGAGTTGGATATGACTGAAGCTAAGTGGAATCAACGAATATCCAGTAACTTGTACACTAATTTAACTATATTTTCATATCTGTGAGTGTTACATTATATACATTATTAATATTTGTAAAGTGCCAATTGGATTCAAGCACTATTGCTTCGAAGCAATAAATGGTTGTAAGTCAACGACGAGTAAGTATGTTGTAATGGTTTCATCTGTAATATTAGTATATATTAATGGTTTTTGGATTTATTACCTTATTTTTACTAGAACTAAAAGAAATCAAAGAAGAATTCCTTGCCAAATGTTATGATTATAGCTCCACGGGAAGTGCCCTATAGGTTACGTTTACATTGTGAGCGTCAAAGTAGATGACTTATGTCACTGTCTGTCTGTTTAGACGGACTGAGCAACTTTTAGACACAGACACAAACCTTCAAACAGACGTCTCCATTTTTTTACTTAGGAACGCAAATAGGTCTAAAATCCCTTGAAACAGAGAAAACATCAAATATCAAAAACAACGTAATTAACAGATACTTTATTTATATAGAACATCAAATCAAAAAATTATATATCAAAATCAACGTAATTAAAAGATACTTTATATAAAGATACTCTATATAATAACCTTTTTGAAAAGAACAAAAACCTTTTATATAAGTTTTTGTTATTGCGCAATTAAGCGATCAACAATCAGGATACTTATTACTAAATCAATAACAATTATATAATTCAGATTTTCTCTTTAACGCCGAAGCATCTTTTACGTTGGTAGGTACTAATTACTGACTAACGTAATTATGGTACTGTATAATTTGTAATGACTGAAATTCATGGTGATATCTCAAATTTGTAATCATTGGGGAAATGTATCTGGATGTCAAAATAGCACAGTTATTCTTAAGAAAAGAAAAAATATTTTATTATATTTAAACATAAAGTAAAAAGAACCGGTTGTTAAATTTTATTCTATTCATACAATTGAAATGAAAGTTAATTTACATTTTATTGCATTTAAATCACTTGATGTCTGTAATCTTCTATATTTATATACATACAAGTGAAATATGAAATCAAATCAAGGCGATGCTTCGTGTGTGAAACAGTAAGTGGAAAGCAGTGTTTTGAAGTTACATAGGTAAATCCATCGGAAGCGTCGTCGATAGGATCGTTCTGCCCACAATGGAGCTAATTACGACGCGTGGACGCCGAGGCCGGAACACTTGAAACAATGCCCCCTCGATGCCGCGGACCTGTTATCTGTTTCTATACGTACCTTTTGTTCACTTGTCTTACTTTTATCACAATAGTATTAAACGAATTATTCCAACCAGCAGAATGGTGAATTATATTCATAATTTTTTTTAAAAGATCATTATTTAGAGCATTATTCATTACATGTACAAATAGATGTCGTCAAATAGTACTTGTTGATCTTACTTAGCCATCATTATCATTAGTAGAAATTAATAGTATATACATTATATCCTCATCACAATGTCCTCATATCATTTAAACAATTTTTTTTTGTATTTATATTTAACTTTTATTTATTGATTATTTAAGTTTTTAAAAGTGTAAAAGTAATGAAAATTAACAGGTAAAGAATAAAAGACATTCATATTATCAAAACATTTTATTAGCAAACTTAAGTAGGAAAGTAAAAAATATATGAAATTTATTACAAAATTGTAAACGTGTAAAAATTATGGTAGCTACGAATTTCTTTACATTACGTATAGACCTTATATTGATACTGATATGGATGACCAGACATAACTGAGAAATAGGAAGGCAACTAAAATCGTATAATATAATAATCTTTTACAATATTACTTCTAATTTCTATGCGAATTAACCTCAAAATGCTTATAAAAACCATTAGTAAAATTTCATAAATGCTGTATCGAAAATATAATATTGCAAAAGATTTACAGATATATTATGTACTAGAAATCTTGTTGTTTTGATCACCAATAACTTGTGAGCTGTATCACGTGTGTCAATTATGGCAATAGAAACGCTTGTGCTCGAGACGTACATATAGGTAGTAAGTATATCGCAATTTGCATACATCCACCGACATGGTGATACTGCTCTAAAGGCACATCGTGACATTTCTCTACGACTGCGTTACCTTACAAAGAGTATTGTATCAATAGATATACATTAGTAAAAATCACAGCTCGGGTTAATTGAAATAAAAATAACTTTTGTATTCTCTTTCCGTCTTAACCATAATTCTATAAATAAATAATAAAGTATTGTACAGGACGAACTCAGTTTAACGATGAAGTGGACATTAATACAATTTAGCAATCCACGTATTGAGCAACAATAAAAAATTCCAAATAAATAACAATATATTTACAAGTTGTTAGTCACACGGGTCACACCTAACAACCACTCGAATATACTTTAATGACGTCCGCAAAGCCAAATTGGTTTATTAAAATTAAATTATTCTTACATCGATCAATAATATAATTAATAGAAATCTTACAAACAAGATATTATCAATAAAATCTAATAATCAACTCAGGAACAAATGCAATAATAATTGATCAAATTAGAAAATCTTTTCGAATAAGTTCTATAAAACCAACATAAATTAATATATTACATGAATATATTAACAACCATTTATGTATATTATTATAAGGTAGCCATAGTTTCTTATAACTAATTGGTAAATCTCTCAAATATTTCTTAATGCTTATAAAATAATAACTATAAATTCGCTAACATTTCAAATATCATCTAATGAGATACAAGAGAATAATTTTTACGTCACAAATTAGTTTCCCTCTTCAAAGTGATTACACAAATGTATTTACAAATAATGAGTATTGTTAAAGGAATTTTCTAAACTTCTTATAACTAACTTTGTAGAATATTATGTAAAAGAAGAGATTATAGTATATTTTATATAAATAATTTATTAATTTCATCGGGTACCCTGAGAAATATTGCAAATCTAAAAAATAATTCTAATTCTGCATGAGCAGTTAGCCTTATTTGAAATTCATGCATTCGCTTACTGCTAAGCATGTTAATAACAAATAATTTTGTAATTATACTTGATTTTAAATTCAAATTGTTGTTCATGAGATATTAACATTGATGTAAAAGTTCTGTATATAACAATATTATTATTTTTTTTGATTTCATAAAGCTGATCTCATACAACAGCACTACACTTTCTAGCACATTTTACAAAAAAAAATAGATAATTTTTAAAATATAAATACATACTTCATTTATCTTATTATTTTTAATTTGTGGAGATGTCACTTATTAAAGAGTCGTATTACAGTCTATGAATCTTTAAAAAATTAAATGTTAGCAATAAAAGGTCCAGATCTTTTTCTAGAGTCAAGTACCTAAGAATATTCAGTTTGTGATAAAATAGTCTTTTAGTTATATAGAAACAATCATCGGCAGTGATGTGCGACTTATCTTATAGACTGTATTTATTGGCAAGAGATATACACAAAGTTCCAACAAAATCTTAAATTATTGGAAATTACCGAGTACTATATAAAATGCGAATGATGCCAAAAAAACATCATAATGAGTATTAGCGTATTATGACAGAATAAAAACCACCACACTCTGCATCCACAGTGTAATACTGAAATTGTGACTTGATACAAATAAAAAGTAAAAAAATAAGCCACAATGTTTGACCACCCGGACGTGCAGTTTGCTTCCGCGTCGCCACATAAGTATATTATGATAAGTCCGTGGCAGTATTAAAACTAAAGTCACTTTAAATAAAAAAAGATGCATTTTTTAATATGTATGTATGTACATTTCACATAAAATAATTGTGAAAATAGTAGACAAAACGCTGTAACAACAAGTGATCTATTTTCAAAGACATATTTGAACATTCGAAAGTATTTTTTTGAATCCAAATATATTTAGACAACATATCATATATATTTCAATGGATAAAGGCAATGTAAACTGAGACAAAGCTTGACGCCGCACCAATACAATTACAGTAGTGTCACGACTCGATACCTATTATAAAAGACCCACGTTTCCTGTTAAAGAGGTCGTTCAGATCCAATTTGCAATATTTTTTCCGCATGTTTTATAGAAGCTTTAAATTAATTCAGTTTATATTTGGTTTATAATTCCACTATTGTATGATTTATAAAAGATTATAGGAGTTACAAATAAAAGCTAAGCTAAAAATGCTTGTAATAGATACTTTCATAAATAGAAGGGTGCGGCACTGCACGAAAGGAATAAAGAAAGGCCAATTTGTTAGATGGGAAAGGGAGCACAATTTAAGAGACAGCTATTGAAATATTGGTATTTGAAACTTATAGCAATTTAGGTGTAATAAGACTTTACCTGATATGGTTGTGTTTTTAATTTTATATAAACGCTACCTTACTCTCTGAGCTTTTCCAAGATAAAGCTTATAACAATTTTATATATAGAAATTTGTATGTATATACGTACCTACAAAATACAGTGTTTATAGTAAAAACACTTTTAGTAAAAATATAGAAAGAGGACAATAAATTACTAATACTTATAAAATATTGTTTAAAATTAAAAGAAGGTTCTTGTAATGAGTATTATACCTCCCGACACAAGAACAGTGTTGAACTGGCAAAAGCAAGGCAGTATGTACGATAGTTGAGCGGTGAAAGATAGTTGGTATTGAATAGTGTTTCTTTTACTCTGTTTTTTTTATTTTTTAGAAAGTTTGCTTGGTCGCTCTGTCGGAGAAATTATAGTGCGGATAGTCTATTGGTAATCCTAAATTTACTCATCGTTGTTGGCGTTTTATCTCATTACTTTTTATTGCATCTTAGAAGCGGACAACGTGTTAATAAATTGTAATAATTGACTTGTAAATAAATTATAAAATGAAGCAAGCACTGACAAACGTATTGCTTAAGAATTGCCTATAATCTTAGAATTCATAAAATATACATATATTATGACTTAATTAATTGAATGTATAGTTTAAATATCGTAATTAAAAACACTTAATTGTACCTGTATATAGCTAGAACTAGCTAAAGCTAAAAGTAGTCGGTAACGGGCGGAATTACAAACAAATTAACAAGCTTTATATCGGTCGAGAATCATTTAGTCACATTCTTGCCTTAATTGTTTAAATTATTAGTTTATTTAGCACCTTACCAAATTCGTCTGATATTTCAGCCTTTAAAATTACACTCGCTATCAGTCACATAGTTAAATTGATCGTTAATATGAATGAATACATAGCGTGTTCTAAGCGGTTACCGCTGTTTAGTAGGCTTTGTGGCGCCGTTAGCTGCTGCACTTTTCTGTGCAATGTGCGTTTGATAATGTTTTGCGAGATGAGCCTTCTGTCGAAAGCTTTTTCCACAAAGAGAACACGTGAAAGGTTTCTCCCCTGTATGCGTCCTCACATGTACATTTACAGAGTACTTATCTTTAAAACCTTTCGAGCAAATAGAACAGTAATGAAGAGATCTTTCTTTCCTGACTCCATTTGATGTAGACGTTGCTGCTTGAACAGCCGTTCCCGACTGAACTTGAGTAGAAGGTGGGGAATTTTTATTTGGCGGTCTTTTATTATATCTTTTACCAGGCTTAGAACTTGAAACAGTAGGTGATGCAGTTACAACGTGTATATTGTGTGACAATTGTACTTCACCAGCAGGTATCATTGTAACTAATTCGCCATTTACATGATGAATGTTGTAGACGCTGCGAGTTGGGTCTATAGGTTCAACAGTGCAGAAAGGTTGTACTGATTCCCCTAGTTCTGTTGCAATTCGCTTTAACTTTTCATAGTCATCTGGATAGCTTGTATCGAGCTGTGACAGGATAATGTCATCGACACTTTGCGTTGAAGTTGGATTTTCTGTATTAGCTAAAACAGCAGCAGTAGGCTCTTCTAATAAGATCGAAATATTGACGTTGCCGTTGGCTGGCCCTATTGCCATTAATAATTCCGTATCAGTATCTTTACTATCTTGGTACATAGACGGTACATCTGCTTTGTTATTGTTGTTAATAATAACAGTTTTCAAATCTTGTTCTGAAGGGAGTTTAGTGGCGGTATTTTTTTGTTGTATTGTACTATATCTAATAAAAGCTTTCCCTTGTAGAGCGCTACGTAACAGAGACTCATTTGATTCTGTATTTTGGTCGGTCAATTTCCAGTCATTATTATTATTATTATATTCAACTTCTAACATTGTTGGTGTTCCAATTATAGTGCTATGCGATGAGTCATCTTGCTTGTCATTATTTTGAAATTCATTGTCATCATAATTAAATGGTTCAATTTTGACTAAACTACTAGTACTTAATTCAGTTGCTTGATTTTCTGAATCCCTGTCTTCATAATTAAATGTATCTTTTGTGAGTATATTTGTATTAAGAGTGTCTTGGTTGAAATCGTTAGGGAACCCATTCATATTTAATATTGTTTCTAAATCTAAAGAAGAATTTTGTTCCATATCTGTCGGACTAGACATGGAAACGTCTTCCTCTTTACCCCAATTATAAGAACGATTCGTACTTGTCTCGTTAATATCTTGATTTAAAACTGTCAACGTATATATTTGTCCATCTGTGTTGTTACTTATTAATTTATTTGAAATGGCAGTGTCGCTACATGGGTGCGTTCCATTAATTTCGTTATCTTGATTCCAGTAATATTTATTGAGATCTTCTAGCATAGCCGTTTCTAGACGATCTCTGTCTCTGTCGACATTCCATATGGAATCAAAACTTTGTAATGGGTTAGTGCTAGTTGCCGTTGTCATACTGTTAGTGGTTGTCGACTGTACACAAGTCACACTGAGTAAGCTGTTATTATTTTGTTCCTTGGGTTCTTCTGACAAGAGCGGATTGGAACGTGAGTCAGGTGATTCCATGAATACGTTCACAGATCGCATTTGTTGTTTATATTGAGCATCCGTTATTTCATTGGACGTAACAAAATCAAAAAAATCTGATTTTGATAACTCCGGGGCAGTGGCCGTCATGACTACTAAATTGTTTCACCGGGATAGAAGGCCCCTTAAGAGCTTAAACAACTTATACATTAAACAATATCTTGATATACTTATATATTTTTTTATTTTTTTGTACTAAAATAAAATAAATCTATATTTAAATTAGTGAGTTAAATCTAACCCGATATGACTTGTACTTTATTGGCAGCCGCAAGAGCTTCGGTAACTTACAATGCGTGAGGATGTGGGCAGTGGTGCTACTCAGAAGTGTCCAGTACACTTAATTTAATAGGCGGACCAATGGAATGTGCAAACTTGATCCGAACGTTCCTTTTTCCCATTATTCACCCCAAATCGTATACAACTTATAAAGGAGTCACTGTATCACAATCACAGCACACATTAGACCACATTCCATTTTTCATGTCAGTGAAAGTCCAACGGAGGCTTAGCCAATATCTGAAATAAAAGAAAAAAGAATTATTTTATAACTCATAAAAAACAAGGATTGTACCTACATTGTTCGAAGATTGGCATTTAATGATATAGATATTTTTATAATTGCAACAAAGTCGGAACTGTATGCTTAATTAATCAGCTATTTGGTTTATATGCTAAGATCCTGTACGAAACCAGGGCGAGCGAGTCACGCGGCGTGCCTAACAGGCGTCACGTAACGCCTGCGCTGCAGCTCTTGGCGAATTATTATTATTAATTACCAAAATGTAAAATATCTAATATACTAAACATTATACATATACTTAAATGAATATAATTTTTCCATCTAAAGTACGTGGGGTTAATGCTTAAAAATATTTGAGCGATAACATTGGTATCTACCAATAAAAAATAAGCATTTTTATATATGACGAGTTATGCCCAAATTAATGTTGACAAAATATATTATTTATATTTCTGACTGTTTACTTTAAGTTATATTATGATACTTAAAATGAGAAAGGCCTGTCAAATGACACGATAAATTGGAGCAAGCCCGCGAACCGAAACATGTCGTATAATATTACGCCTGTTAGTTGATACAATTATGCTGTGGAATCTATATCTGAACTAAATCTAGTAAATTTATTTAAAAATATACTACAAACAATTTTTAAAGTTAACCTAACATTCATTATATTACCTATTCTGGTTTTCGTATTTAATAATGTAATTATAGACAGATAGGTTCATACATTGTTAGTAGATACGAAATACTCGTAAAATCACTATACCGCTTGGCATTTTAGAAGACGTTAAAGTACAATTTTCTAATTTAAAACAGAATTTGAAAAAGGACATTTTAAAATTGTTGTAAAAGTTAATATGCTATTAACAACAGAGGTACCTTTATACATAGATACCTCTGTTAATAATGATATTTTATTTACTTTACAATTTATTAAGTGTATTAAATGTAGTGTATTCTATAAAATTTAATCAAACTGACATATTAGTGTATAGTGTAGTTGAATGCATGTAAGAACATGTTATTATTTATCATGTGACCTCTTGCTCTTTACAAAATGAAATTACTATCCACGGCTAATTATAACTTGTTGTCGCAACTTCAATTTACCTCTAATAGTTTAATATATTTTTGTTGCTTACTTATCTTGCTACATAGTGTGACCATTGAGAGAATTTATATGACGAGGATCGTAAATTAATCTATTTATTCTTGCATGTTAAATTGTAATAGTAAGGTCCACGCTCGTAAAATTTTGAAACCAATCAGTAGGTACTTTACTACTAAAATTTTAGTACGCATTTCTAAAGATCTATAAAACTTCATCGTTCGGATTTTACTCTGTATTGATTTAAAACAACATTTTGGTACACTGAAGTTCATTAAAAGAAGAAGGTGAAAAAGTAGATAAAAATTAACTAAAATTCATGATTTTTTATCGTCATTTTATTATATAATACATAGTTATATTTTCTAAACCATTTACGAATGATTTTTTTTGTTTGTAAGGGATGTAAGCTTATGCCGTGGCGCATGTAGGTTAACGAGCGTTGCGCCAGCACTGTCGCTGCGCAGTTGCCACGCTGCGCCTCCGACAACCAATTGAATCACGACACAGTCGTTTTATTGTCTCAATTGAAAATATCAATATAACTATAATGAGTTTCGCTTGAATCTTTGATATCCTTGTTAAGTTATAAGTTATATAAAAGCTAAAGTTTGCACCATTTATATTATAATACTTAAATACTTTGAAAATGATCATAAGAAGGTAAATATAGAATTTAAAAATTGGTTCTGGTTTATGTAGTAGTGAATAATTTTATTAGAACAAAACAAATCGTTCTTTTGACTGGTTTACACTAATATAGATATGTAGATTTGTAATATATGAATTTTGCAATACAGTTTTTTAGAAAATAATAATTACTCATTATTTCCTTCTGTTGTGTCCACATTGTCTTGCTCTTAAATGTAATCCAATCCGTTAACGAGTAACATGACTCCATCTAGGTTGTACACGTATTCAAATGTACCTATAACTGCGTAGTTCGTAATAACTTATCTTGCAATCACACTATAAACAAAATACTCAGCTAACTATTGGTAATTTAGTAACATAGAGTGTATAATATCGTTATCTTAATTAACATGAAACCGAGTGGCCTCAATCAAAACTACAATACGCCAATTATCTTCTACTATGATCGAATAACGTCTACAAAGTGTATTGTATTTATTTATTTTAAAAATAAGTAACAATTAATGGTATGATCTCGATGGTAGTGATAATGTTGTCTGCACGGCTGTAAATCTCGAGCGGCCACAATTGACGCAGCCGACGGTGATTTCTAGACACGATACGCTGCTAGCGTTAAAGAGATGATTTTAATTGCCGTTCGTACAAAGACTATAATAAGTCTATATAAAACTACAGAAGTAATAAGTTTTCGAAAACAGGACATCAAACGGCAGGTGCGCGCGCGGAGCTCGTCAGCTGGGAGCACAAAAAAGATGTCAATTGTCACTGATTTACAGACAGTCCATTGGCTAATAGCAAACAACTAAGCAATGCAAAACATGTTAAGCGACGTCGATCTCTGTTACATATAAAGGTTCATGTCAGCTTTGAACATCCGCAACTGTGTACTTACTCTTCACCTTTGGCATTTTAGAGAAGATGACCATTCGTGTTCTCAACTTTGATCTCTACACGTGCACGTGTTTCTAGCTATTTTGTATGAATTGTTTTAAAGTTCAATAGCAGTGAAAATTTTGCACGTACTTGGCTGTATAGTTGACCTTTCAATATAATATAAATGAGTCAATATAGTGTAAGAAAAAGCTTAATGCATGCGATATAGATAAATTATATTTATTTTTCAAGTAAATCTAAACTTTATTATATATGTCTGCATAATGCGTGAAAAATATTACAAAATGTTATAAGGAACATTTATTAACTATTTCCGCATAGTATAATGAATATTATTTACGAGGAATTCATAGTAAAAAAATTAAGTACTTTCATTGCAGTCGGCTAGTATTATCCGTTATTATCCAAGTATTTAAGTATAAGATATAATTTAAAGTAATATCTCTTCATGAGTTTTGGGCTCTGCAATACATATGCAAAAATTGCTTTAGATTTATTTCCAAAGGCTCACTACATCTAATGGCGTAGATTACTTACGCGAGCGTTCGATAACTAGAGTGCGTCGAATCCTGACGTAAAATATGGTTGAGTACATTTAACAGTATCGGCGCTTGAGTTTCCCACGCGGCTAGCGGCTTGTCTGCTGGCATTCAATGACTACATTCTATCTTATATATTTATCTACATAAATGAATACTTTACTACGAATGTATTGATATTTTTTTAATATTTAGGTTTTATAGCGACTAAATTGCGGTTATATAGTAATTAGACACAAAGTACATTGTATTACTGGATATAAAACAAGTATTTTCTTTATATATCAAAAAATCGGAGAATTTATCTGCGATACTATTTTTCGATAAATATTGATCAGGCTACGTCGAAATTATGAAAGATTAATCTACTTCACAGGTGCACTCACAAAAAAGAGAAACTGAGATATTGCGGTGTTGGAAAGAAAATCTTATTACCGTCACAAGGGGCGATATTCGAGCCGACCGTCTGCTCCAGTTACAGAAAACGCTCCCCCGATTTGGATCCGGTTTGCTCTTGTTTCGTGCGTACCTACTCGTACCTTCACTCTTAATATTTAATCACTGTTATTCGGTATAATCCTTTGTACAATATCGACGTTTTATTAGATCTTGATGTAAGTACATTTTTTACTAATGCAAAACAATTGAAGTGGTTCAGTGAATAAACATATGATAATACCGTTATTTAAGACATTTCAGAATATATATTTTTTTTATAAGGAACAATAAGAAGTGTGTTATAGCAATTCTAAGTGAAACCCGTAATATAATCATAACTATCGTTACTTATATCATTAAAAATAGCCTTAAAATTACATAACAAAATACTTTCATTGCCTAATTTAAAATTTGAAAGTTCAGCATCAAAAATATTAAAATGTAATACTAAAAGGTCGATAAAATATTAATATTTTTAAAAGAAGAGAAATTGATAGAATTCAAATTGACTTAAAGGCACACATTTTATTTCAATCTGACACATTGAAGAAGGCTCTATTGAAGTTGACCTAACCAGTCAATTACAATCAAATTTACAATGCGGTTTTTCAAAGACAGCTCAAAGCGAAAAAATATTTACACCTAAACATAATTCATGACTCAACAGAAATAAATTGAGAATACGTTGTCATGACATGAACATCCATTTATTGTCAGAGATAAAAGTTTTTCTAATTGCTAATTAGTTGATAATGTGATGACTGCTAATGATGTTTATAAATTCGGAAGCAAATCGAAGTCATGCTGCTGACAGCTAGAGTTTTATTGGAAGTGCATAGTAATGACGGCAGTAATAAGGATAATGAAATGATAAAAGATAACATTTGTTTTGCCACTAACACACATAAATTTGTTGCTAAACATTGCTATTTAAATTTCGTAAATACTGAAATATAATATGAGTATGTTACATAAAGCGTCTCTTACAAACTGTTTATAATGTTTATTTTTGATAACTGACTACAATAAAATAAAACTAAAGGTTTACATTGTTGGTATATAAACATGATATATCTAATAAAGGACTTCTGTGTGGTATACAGCTTCTTTCAACAAATTTCAAGTCGTGATCTCATACCATTATATATTTCACCATTAAGAGTGTCCTTATTTATATATATTATCTCGTCTATCGGTCGGTGATATTTTGTAACACGGCGGTTTACTACTATTTGCATATTCCGTGATGGTGTCGGTGTTTAACTGGCTTTATACAAACTTACTGCATACCCCATCAACAAATACACGTTTTAATTCTTGAATTTATTACGTGTTCAAATAAAGATATACCTATGTTCAATATATATGTGCATACATATATATATATATATATATATATATATATATATATATATATATATATATATATATATATATATATACTTTTTGTAATTATGTAACTATGTTTGTACTTAACATATTTTTTTTTGATTGCAATAAAGAATACTATATATATATACACCTGTGTACATACATGCACATAGACTGTTAATAATTTCACTTTATAACTAGTATGTATGTATGTTGTACTATGTAGTCTATACGTAATTGAAAATTATATATAAATTTATGTTTATTTATAATAACTACAACATATTTATTTACAAATAGTTTTCATATTTTAGGATGCTGGGATGATCCAGATGCATGCATCCTTTCACTAGAATCCTTGAGATCGCGAATAGCTTGACTCGACCGTTGGCCATTACCGATGCGCGGCTTTTAATGTCTCAAGCAACTATTAACACAGATCAGTACAAGAATATATATAAACAATCTACCATACAACATACCCCACAGCTATAGCTCTAAATTGCATTTTCTTTGTCAATGTATTAATTTTGCTTAGATCACTTATAAAAAAATAGGTTTGGGTAAATTTTAAGCTTCATAAGAAAATACTTTTAGACGTGTAACAATGTACGATGGTTAATATGGATAGAACATACCAATTTAGAAATTATATTATTTTTTATCTTTTCAGCAATATACACGAGTACGAGACGAGAGCCACATGACTACCGAACCTCTGTTCAGTGTGGATATTAATTATTCACTTTTGAACAGCTTGTAATATTTGTATGTTCTAACTTTTAATCGTCATTATAATTGTTTCATTTCAATTTGGTTCTCCCTGCTCTTACCCTGCTTTACACGGGAAACTGTGAAATAACATTTATACAAAACAAATATAAAACTTAAATGAGCAATCTGTTCTGTATGGAAATAAAATGAACATCAAAGATGAAAAATATGCATTTACCATAAAATAAAATAAATTATTAATAAAAGTAAGAAATGCGGACATTTAAAAAATATTATGCAGAAATAAGTATTAAGGTCATTTTCAATTAAATCACGATTGTGATATATTTTTATATCACTTAAACTTCTTTTAACTGTCTGATCTGATCTGGCTTTCATAGTCTTTGAATCAATTCAAAGAATATTTTTCCAATTTAATATTATTCAAAATAATACTTAATATACAAGTAAATGTATTGTTTAAAACTGTTTGACTACACTCTAGGTTCAGTTTTGCCTAAATAGAATTTACTTGTAAGTTACTGTGAATATATTCATTATTCATGCTTTGAAAACATTTTATCGTGAGTTTTTGTAACTTGATAACTTTATCATATATCAGGTTTTTTCTGCCTATTCTTCATATTTTGTTATAAGCAATGATGTTATTTTATAACCCACGGTGACCAGTTGGAAGTGGGTTGTAACTAAAGACTGGTACCCATTAAGTATTTTTCTTAAATATGCAATAAGTGCAAAATGTCCTACAACCCATATTTAATGTAATCGTATATGTTAAATTTATATTGTTGTAAGAATCAAATAATTTAACCTTGATATTTTTTAATAATTCATATAAAAGTCCGCAAAATTAATTTAATTGTAGTATGTATAAAAAATAGTAGGTAATCTAAATATACCTATATTTTGTTATGATTTCTCACTAGAATATTCTGAAAAGCATATTAATATTAATTAATTTGCATAATTGTGAAGATTAAAACTCTCATAACAATAAGCAAAGAGGCCAAAGTGAAAGAATTTCGAACAAGATTAGAATTTCTTTAAAATATACAAGAATTATTGAAGTACGTAAAAATAATTTAGCTACATTTTTCACATTGAGTATATATAATATTGCAATCGTGTTAGCCTTCACCAAGTTACAGGAAATAGGGATATATATTGATATTTTTAATTACTTTGTACGTAAAACAACATGTTAATTTTGCATGAAAAATGAAAGATAAAAATGTGTGTACACATAAACTTATATACAAATATAGAAATAGATGCGTATGTATATGTAAGTGATATATTAATGAAAACATTATAAAACTACTTCAAGTCATTATTTTAAATATGAACAATAATACAGCTAATACTAAATAAATAACGTACAAAAGTTGTAACGTATATTTTCACAACAACTAGCTGTTTCAGAATGGTTATTTCGTATCCCGATAATTATAATATCTTTACATCACTAAGTAGCAGGAAACATCTATAAAACGAATAATATTTGATTGCTTTAATTCTTTTTAAGAAATCATTTTTATTATTATAATAAAATATCAATTGTTATTTTGCCTGCAACTCTAAAATCAACCTCGATAATATAGTCAAATTGCAATTAATACAACAGTGCCGGTATTGAGAAACCGGAATTTTGTTTTAATTGAAGGCTTAAAACTTTTTTGAAGGTAATTGCGACAAGTTTAAAGTGAAAACAATTTATTTTACAAACTTTCCTTTGAGCGCTCCAGATATTGACATTTAATTTGACCAAATCTGACACAATGTATTATTTAAACGACTTTTATATATATATATATATATATATATATATATATATATATATATATATATATATATATATATATATATATATATATATATATATATATATATATATATAAGACTAAAAAAGCTTGTAAAGCTAGTAAAAAAAGAAATGTTGTTAAAAATGTTAAGACATGTATTATATACACAAATCATGTATACGTATGTATACAAGTGGTAAAGTCTGATTAGAAAAGTTTAAATTTGAGAACATTAGTATGAGAGATATAATAAATATTATATTAGACTAATTAACATTACTCTAAATGACTTGAATTTGAGATACATTTTACATACTGCCATGAATATTATATTTATTTATTCCTTTAAATGCACACTACTTTAATTTACTAAGAGTAGAAACTATTCTTGAAATAATGAATTTATAATGTATCTTTAAGCGTTTTAGCAACACTGTAGATTATAATAATTTTATGTACGTATATAATAATGATGCTTTCCCTGGAAATCGAGTTGATACGATGCGTGCGAGGTCGTAGCGCTCTGCCTATGTACGACACGTTCATTACTAACGCTTCGATATTAACATCTGCAACCCCAGGGTAATATATCTAGTGATTTATGGTGTTAGATAATTATTACTGGGAGCATATCCTTTGTTTCTGAGAATAATTAACAATTTGAAAGTGTAGAATATTTAAGTGTATTAGGAAATATGAAAATCGATTTTCTATAATTTCACAGCTACGTATACAATCATAATACAGACTTTTTTATTTTAAGCTGGCGTTCGCGATTTCGCCTGCTAGATTTTGAATTACAGACACATTGTCTATACATGTAATATATATTTATATTATATATATATATATATATATATATATATATATATATATATATATATATATATATATATATAAATACAAAATGTCTGGGCGGAACATACTCTCGCGCGGCAAAAGTGGTATTTCCCGCGTAAACCCCGATTCCACGGGAATTCTGGTGAAAGCCCCATAAAGATCGGCTTAAACAATAAAAAGTATCCCGATAAACTTAACTTTTTTTATAATCAAAAGAACCTTCTGCTGACGTCAACTAATACAATAATATAAAATAATTATCCAAATAGATTCATTGACACTGGATGCGATGGGAAAATAGGGAAATAGTTTCATTTTTATATTTATAGATTGTGTTTAATGCCTATATTAAATTATCATGTTATCCATATACACTAATTTTTTAAATAAAGAGTAGTTTACACGACAACATTTATTGCATTTTGCAGCTCAGTCATAGCATATTGATGCATTACGACAAATTAGACACGGCTTGAAACCAATCTCGGCCCATAATCGGTTTTACGAAACTCGCTTCGTCCCCCTCAGTTGTTACCTACATGGAATATACAACGATAAATATGTTATTAGATAATATTTATGTGAAATTTAATTATTATAACATGATTACATGACATGCCTTTGTTAGTACCTAACGCAAATTCTTTACGTCTTTCACTCTCTTACCGATATACGTTTGTTTCTTCCACTGCCAGACATAAAAAGCTATTTTTGAAAAAAACCCTATAGCTTTCATTTTTTACCAAGAACCAACAATATCATTAAGTCATAATACACATATGGATAGCTTATTATTTTGCGTTATATTTGGAATCCAATTATATTACTAAATTAAACCCACGACATATACAATAAAAATTTTACATTCACATTATAAGAAAAGTAGTTTGTAATTCCGTATACGTGAAGTATTTATATCATTTGTTTTTTATGTGTTTATTGATTGATAATGCCCTTATACCTTTAGCTTTATACCTTTAGTATTTACATTTTTTTTAATAATTATTAAGTGTGATTTTCTTTAAATCTATGTTTATCTTATCTTATTTCATCTAAATCTAGAATTGTTTATTTTGTTTCACAATGTTCTTCTGGTTGACTAATATTTTTTTATGAATATTTAATTACTATAAATAATTTACTTGCCAGCTAAGCATGTCAGTGTCCCTCCGTTTGTTATTTTCATTTGGTTTTGGCATCTATAGAATGCTATACTTAGAACGGTTATACGATAAGTAGGCTCCGATAAGTGATCAACGACCAACAAATGATAGATCGCAAGACAAGACGAGATCTTAATCTGTTCAAGCGAACATTATAAAAATATGCTTTCTGATGGTATTTAACTTGTGATTTATTTTCACTGTAGTATATTTTTTCAAAACTATTTTATATTTAAAATATAACAAAACTGTTTAATGATTGTTTTAGTATTGGTACTAACAAGGCCAGGACCGTTTTAATATCATTCAACGCCATGTTTATGTTGGCGTTCTTTATATGTATTTTTTTTACTCATTAACAAATATAAATAACAAATTAACAATTAAAAATTACTGCTATCGAAGTCAATGAATAATAAAAGGTACATGATAGACACCAAATTATGCCTATTAAGCACTTTACTAAAAGGTTTCATAAATACAATAAAAATGCTTACCTTTTTAAATAATATAAAATTTTATATACTTTATACAGTTTGACCTTAAAAATTAGTCAAGTAAAATTTCAATAAGTCGTTTAAAAGCTTATAAACGTACTCTACAAACTAATTCAATAGCAAAAACAATTTCTCTAGCTGGTTGCTAATGAAAGAGAATTCTTGAAAGTACGTATGTCATGTTAACTTATGATCGTTTAACTGGAAAATCAATCACTCTCTTTTTGACGTTACTCGAAAAAGTTCTTCGAAATAATAAGGTCACTGCTGATTAATAGGTTTAAGTTTGTGCAAAAACTTGAACAGGATTTTATAGTAAATCCGCATAACAATGACATGGGGACGTGGTTCAAAGTCAAATTAGCAAAAAATGTAATGTCGTTGTCATTGACAACCGAGCCGCGTTATAGCGTGTCTGATCTTAGTATTTTTAGTTATACCTAGTATGGCTGAACTACCTAGATCGCCATTTGCATATATTTATTTTAATTTGTTATTTTTATTTATTTTTTGTGACTTATCGGTAGAGTAACCAAATATTTATTTTATATGGATTTATTGTTAACTTTCAGTTACCTATGAAGCTTTTACTCACTCGGAGATTTCATCATCATCATCATAATCAAATCAGCCCATTACTGTCCACTGCTGGACATAGGCCTTCCCTAGGGTGCGCCAGAGATCCCGATTCTCCGCCCTCGGAGATTTATGTTAAGACAAATACTAAACATATCTAATTTCTCTTTTCTTTTCCATTTAACCATCCTTAATACACAACAATTAAAAAAGTGCGGTGAATTATTTAATTCAGTACAATTTAAACTGTATGAAAAGCAGATCAATGTTATTTATAAAATAATAAAGATAAAAAAATATTACACGTAAGTAACTAAGTTTTAGTTCATATAATAAATATCACCGATATTGCAATTATATTTTTTTTAATTTCATTTTAGGTACATTGTTGTGCTCCAGTTAAATGATCGACCATATTAATTATAATGATAATACCTGGAAACACGCATGAGGCGAAGGTAGTTCCGTGTCAGTTGACGTCCGGCAAACCTTCGACATTTCCGAGCAAAACAGTAGATACTAGCATTCACGGTGGGCAGCGCGGCGACGCGGCGGCTGTGAGGGCGGCGAGGAAGGGGAAGGGGGTGGCAGCGTGTTCGCACGCTGCGAGGTCGCTGTCTTTTTACTCGTATTACCTCCTGACATTCGATCTTAATGGAGCTGCCTTATTGAAATTAAGCGCAACAAGTATCTACCGACGTAATGGAATAAAATTAGGTTATCGTACCAAGAAAACGGTCCTCGAGTGGCCATCTTTAAACTCACGATGGCCCAATAAGAATTCAAGCATTCCAATTTTAGCAAGAACTTTGAATAATATATTTGTCTCGCTCGTGGCACGGAAGATTCTAGCAGTGAGAAACGAACAGGTATAGGATTGTACTCCTATCGACAAATAGTCATTGTTCTTGGTTGTAATGGAACAAAATAAAGACAGAGCAGCGGTATTCGTGATCGTGAGACAAAGCTATAGAAATAGAAGAGTGCGAGTGAGACGGAATTTAAGGTTTTTGGGTCGATGCCCGGACGAAGGAACTTAAAATTTGATTTTGCTTTACGTAGAATAACGTTTATTTGGCACACATCGATCATCATAGATCGTTTTAGATTAGGTTATAGAATAAAATTGTTATAATGAGTTATCTAATAATTTCATACATTGATGTCATAAAATTATAAATATTTATAAACCAATTGTGAAATAGAAGTTTTATTGCAAAACCAAGTATCCATAAGCTTTCATAATAATAGTTTTAATGATGAGCTAATAATTATATCTCTAGTTCAATGTCTTTTGGACTCGTGCATTAATGAAGCTTGACATACTGTCAAAATATTGACCATAACACTCAAGGTCCCTCTATTTCTAAATTATATTATTTCTGCCTAAAGTATATTTTTAATATTTTACTAGATGCGCATGCTCGTCACATGCTTCTTAATCCTGTAAGTTAGCATATGGCTAAAAGTGTCCCGCAGACGTAGCGGGACGTTTTAAAGGGGTCCCCCGTCCCTCCCCGGAGGCATGTCCGGACCGTTACGCGGGCGTCCTTGGCTGAGTTCTCTCTCACGCGGCAGGTCGTTCTCAACTCGTTCCGCGCTGTTGCTGCGGTGCACGTGTGTTACACTACTTGCGGCTTCTAAAGGTTGCCCACTATCAATAGACATAAAACCTGCTAGATTTTTACTTGTATACATTAATTATTATTGCACGATACCTTATTGATTAAACTATTAGCATTATAATTTATTACTTTTTTTTAAGCCTGTTCACTTTACTATAGTACCTCAGTAATATCTAATCTTTATATATATACATATATATATATATATATATATATATATATATATATATATATATATATATATATGAATATAAGATTTTGATAACCCTATTTAGTCTATATAGTATGTGTGCGTGATACGCAGTTGTACGAGATATTTGTGTGCGTGCATTGAATTAGTCCTAACGGATATTACGGAATATTGTTAGATAAATACAGCAAATATAATCTAGCAAGACTTATAGTAATATAATATGTTCTGGATTTTACATCATGTGTATTTTTTTAATTTTTTTTTTTCACCAAAATAGTGTGAAAAGTTTTATGTATTCCAGAAACATTTTATATGACTGAAAATAACAAAGTTCCAGAGAATCATTGTATTGAAAATCAAAATGGCCCTATTAATATATAAACTAATTTACGTCATACAAAATGGCACTATTATTATATAATTAATAAATAATATTATTAATTTTGTAACAACAGTACATATCTAGCTTTAAAGCGAAATGAGCACAAGTTAGAAAATGCTAACTACTAATTGTAAAAATAAACACTCAGATATGTCGATGAATATTTGCAAAGCTGTATAGCATTTGTTATTGAATTCAATTATTACTTTTATTAAGTTTGTAATGACTTTTGTTATGATTTGACCTTGCAACTTAGATGTTTGTTAACAATCGATTCATGCGTGTAGCAATTACGAAACTGTATCACTGAGGTCAGAAGAAACGGCGCCGCCAATAAAAATATATCCTTAATTACAATAATGTGTAAATGACCCAGTTATAATATAAGTCATAGGAAGTTTTAAAAACAGACAAAAATTATAAGCTTATTTTTATTTATGAATAAGTGTTTCAATTACTATTCATTTTTAACATGTTATATTTTAACAAAATAGTTAACATCAATTTAACTTTAAAAATACTTTAAAGCTTTTATTACGATGCGTATTAATGCATTATCGATGTCGCAAACAGCAAGGACGCCGTTCGACTCGTGCATTGCAGCAATCACTTGGATAGGAGCTTACGTAGGTAGTTGTGATATATATGATTTATCTATGAAGCTATAGTCAATGGACTTGTCCAAGAATAGTTTTCACGTTATCATTATTAAATGAACATAAAATTTCGATAGTAAAGAATAGTAAACAGCTGTAATTTCACACAGTAAAGTAATTGTTCTATTTAATTTATATAATACAATTTACAAAATTATACAGTTAATCAAATACTTTGGTTAAAGATCGCGTACATAACGTGAATCAGATTAATTTACCTCAGTAGAGGTTTATTTGTGTGTGTTTTCATACGCACATATGGACAGCGGGACCACAGTAGGGACAATATACAACATTAGTGTGCGTACACGAACACAGTCAGTCAAAGTTCAATGTACTATTTGCCACTCCACGAGTTCCTTGTTCTACTTAAACAGTACGCTATTATAGATATTTTTTAATTAGGAACAAATCCTTTAAGATCTATTAAATTTTTTTTTTTTAATATAATGAAAACGTCAATTATTAGCAGCATTATGATAAGAGGTTAACGGGGCGAGTGGTATAAAAGTGTAAACGAAATATTTTCGAGCTTGAAAATAGTCTCGGAGAAATATGCCTTAGAAGGACCGTAATAAGATTTCTAACATAATGTTTGTTATCAAATTAGATTATATTATTTAAAATAATAAATTAAATGTCCATTGTTTCTAAGAAATAATCTTACACTTGATTCGGATATGTACGAGCAACAATAATGCCAGTATGAAAGACATCAACGAGCTCGCTTTGTGTACGTGCAGATAACGTACAATTTTATCGAATTAGACACAATAAAAATTATAATAAATAAAATATATTTTCTATCCACTTTTTTATGCATTGGTTGTAAATTATCTCAAATCGGAAGATGAGATATATTTGTTGTGTTGGTTATTCAAAACAAATAATATATTTCATCTTCGGATTTAAAATAATTAAAATTGTTGAAATTAACGAAGAACGTAAACCAAAAAACAAAAGATAAATTGGAAAAAGCGTTAATTATAGTTTAAATATTTTTTGTTAATTACCATAAATACACATATCTGTCAAAAAATATACGTATCTCTCTTAATATATATACTCAATTTATGGTAAAAAAAATAAGATATATTCAGAAAGAATAAGATATGTTCAGAATTAGATTCATATTATTCCATATTCAGAATTCGATGGATAGATAGATTATATATAGATAGATATCATTAGCATTATTTAAAATTACTTATTATAATGATTCAGATTTCAGTGTATCATTATTCGCTCCATTGATATTTCATTTTTAGGTTTAAAAACTGTATAAATAGTTTTTATAAAGTATTAATAAAAACTTGCTTTTCGCATTAAGCCTGCCCGTTGTGCATATTTAAATAGTGTACAATTAAGAATAAATAAATAATACGAAAATATTATTTCTAATTTGAAGTTGTATTACATATAATTCAATTTAAGTTCTTATAGATTCTAGATAGTCAGCCTTTTAATAAATGCTATATACAAGAAAGATATTGCTTTACGATCAATATATTTTTTTATAAATACATTTTAAATGATGAGATTATATAATTTAAAGTTTAAAATAAAATCAGTAAATACATAGCTCCACGCTTTGTTTCTTTCAGTGTGGTTACGCAGAACCAATGACACAAAATGTGGATGCCAACACAACAACAAATGTACTAAGCATATTATTCAGCCACAAAGGACAAAAAGTACATACACGTAAGATTTCATGATTCTAAGACAGCATAAGAACACTTCTAAAGAAAAATAACTCGGATATATCTTGTTTTTTTCATAATATATTTAATACTACAGCCAACAGTAGGTACATTCGATGTCAAGTTTTATTTAATACCGTCCTAACTGGTGTGTGCAAGATCTTAGTCAGTGGGTGTAGAGCAATGTGACACGGAAGTGTTGCGAACCAGTTTCTCAACTTAATTCGACTCCTTAATATGAATATAAAGAAGTTCGGACGAATATTTTTTTTTGATAAAGTTTGACTGTCCATTATAACGTTCATTGTAATTTGACATTTTTAAAATTTATGTTTCAAGAATATATTTGAAAATTTAAAATTTTTAATAATTTTTAATTCTTGTTAATAAGAACAAAGGTTTAATTAGGCTTTTATATCGATTTTTGACCTTGAGAGTTCGTCCTATTATTATCTAAGAAACTTTCTAATCTTCTCGTATTGCCATTTTTGCTTAAAGATTTGTCTATTTCATATAAATTAATATAATGAAGTCCTAAAAAATACTAAACATTAGTTGAGTGGGTATATCAATGATAATGTAAATAGATAAATAAATGAGATTGCAATCATTTTTATTCATATTTAAAAAAAAATACTTGTAAAACAAATTTTTCTATAGAGTGAGATATTTTTATCAAAGTCAAACGTTGATAACTGGTAAACCACTAGGTGACCTTGATATGCAAGTGTTCATGATTCGAATCACAATGAGATTTGCAAAGCATTTAAAAAGGCATTCAGATTATTACAAAAATATTATATTCTATTCATATTATATTGCTTTATTCTTCTTACTATTTAATTTGTTAATGAACACCAGTAAATACTCGTAGTTTACCATTTCTAAAAGTGGAAGGATCCAGTCTGGTTATTAAATTTATGCTATGAATAGTATATTAATATATAGTATATTAATATATATTAATTAATATATAGTATATTATATATAATTATATATAATTTCGATAGTTTTTGCTTTATGCCCGCAGATATAAATAAATGAATAAATTTAAGAAACTCTTGATAGGTTCCTAAAATGTATCATTTGTACATGGCAATTATTATATTAAAGTAATAAAAAAATAAGGATATGATACGTAACTTTCATAAGCTGCTTTAATAAAAAAAAATATTTACATATATACATACATTGCAAATAATACACGGAAATCATAAGAATTTTCTTACAAATTATATTTTTATGAATGCAATACGTAAAAAATAAATACTAATTAACTTAAACAAATATATACGTAATATTTAAAGCTCAATTCAGCTTGAAATAATTTGTAATCTGTTGTACAGTTTAGGAGACGGTCAGTTTAATAGACGACAAAGTTAAATAGCTATTTTAATGATCACTTTCATATATGGATTTAATCGTCACGAGTTAGTTCACGGATAATGACTACAAATAGAAGGTGCAGCATTGCGGTTTTCGAGTTAATCAATTAGTATAGGGAAATAAAGATCAACAGGAAAGTATTTTAGTATTCATTTTATTTTGATGAACATTCTAGAGTTATGCAAATACTATATAAATTGTATGTGTATATAAACATTTAAGTACATAATTTAGAACGACAACATTTGGGTTATACATTACTAATATATGCGAGTATAAACGATGGTTATAGGTTTTATCTTGAAAAATTAACTAGAGCAACCATCTAAATGTTAAGGCTTTTTGAGCACTTGACGAAAACTGGTGCAAAGCGAAGTGGTGCAAACCGCAGAACCAGTCCTGCGACAGGAAGCGGCCTCGAGACCCGCCGTCTCCCGCACTTCCCCGCGTCCCCTCATGCTACTACCCCCACCAACAGTATCCACTCCCCGCTCCTCACTGCTTTACTACAAGCTGCTATGGGGCACCTGATCCAGACAAAGCGTGTCCTTCATGTCATACTAGTGACGCATACAAGTGCATTGCACTAATAGTAAGTCAGTTTTATATCCGATAACAAATATTATGATATAGTATAAAATAAGTTTAATGCCTCTATACATAATATATATTATAATATTATAACAAAAATACTTAATTATCAAGGATATTCTTTTATTTATTTTATTGATGAAGGAATGTATTATTATGGAAAATTATTAATTCTTAAGGTATTTATTGTGCTATCATTCATATTCTTGTAAATAACATATATTATAATGCAATCGTAATTAGGTAAAGCATATCTTTAGAATAATATAATAATATAACAATAATCTACACAATATTTTACTGAATTAAAATATAGAGAACAAAAGAAAAAAAAATTAAATAAACCAGGCAGTTGGGAATTACTATAGTGATTTATCATATAAAGCCAGGCTCCATTATAGGCAAGTCGGCAAATCTCATCGGCCTCCCAAAGAAACGATCTCATAGAAAGTAGAGCAAGTCATTTATTTATTCAGTGCAGTGGCGGGTGTGAGTGAGACGGAGCCACGAAACTGGCTCATTAAAATAAAAATCCGATTTAAGAGTGCAACTCGCGAGCAAAATAAATGTTTCCGACGAAATTTGCTCGAGTTATTCCAAAAAAGGTGCACGAAACGCCTCCGCTACGATCGAGAGATACAAGTGCGAAGAGAAACCGACCGCAATAGCCTCTTACTATATGCGCAGACTCACGACCAATTGCTTTCAATCGTGGACACGTTACACCATAATGCTTTACTGCTATAATTACCAATCCTACAAGTAAGCGCATTGGCGATAATTTCTCGAGTCATATTCTCAAATCCCAGTGAAGTAATGCCTCTAATGTTAGACCAGTAGTTCTTTTCTTTCCGCATTAATGTTTGCTTATGTTTTCACTACTCTGGGCGGGCCATTGTCTGAACATAACGTAGAGACAACACTGCATTATCGGCGTGATAAAAGGCAACTCTGCAATCATCGTAGACAGTCACGATATCTGCACGCGCATTCGCTTTATAAATAACACACCATACACGATAATCCACGCTCGCTGTCGAAGTTGCCCATTTACGATATATAATTACAAAAGTCAAAATGAATAATTTTAAAATATTAAAAATTAAATAATTGTATGTGGTTGTTGGTTATTGGTGCAATACGAAACAATAGAGTGAAATACGGACACAGGTTCAGAGAAAGATAATTTTGTATTAAAGAAATCTATCGAACCGTCAAAGGCTTGTTGGCCAGAGTTTTAGAAGGTTTCCAAGAGGCGCGTTCAAATCCCGTCTGTTCAAATATTTAAATGTTTCCTAAAAAACATTTAACCATTGAATTTCTTTTATGTTCAACAAGTTATATCTTAATTTTCATAGCACATCAATCCATCACTTTATTTCTTTTATCTCATTTTTGCTTATACTACGTAAAGTAAAACAAAATTTAATTAATCAAACTGCCTTTCACCTTGTTACTTTAACGTCTGAATAAATTTTATGATTTACTGACTTACGGGAACAAAGTACTACGTAATGGTCCATAAAAAATATTTCCAACAGTAATGCATGCTTAGCCCAATTTATTTTAACTTCTATAAAGAAATCAGTAATACAGTATGATCAAAACAAATAATATACTTCTTGGTAATCATTACAAAGGCCTACATTTAAAATAAAAACTCGGGTCATCATCTGAGTAAATTATTATCAAAAAGCTTATAACGAGCGTAAAATAAAGTAAACAATTCACAATTTTATCTATAATTCGGATTGCTGATTGCTGATTGCTTGTTTCAAAAATATATGAACTATTACTTTGGCATAAACGGTAAATGTAACAAAATGAATAAGTAAAAATATAAAAAAGGTAGAGGCTATGCATTTGAACACAGATAAAATCTTCAATTGAATTCTCAACGATTGAAATGATAAGTGTTCTAATTTAGATATAAAGGAAATGTAATTGAATTAGAAAGTGTTAATAACTCGTGACCCTTCCTCTTAGCTCTTACCTAAAAAATACTACACTTAATTACTACACTTAATTACTGCAATATAATACTACCTGAAAATATTAACCTTACCCAATTAATTAGGTAAATTTTAACTTTCTTTCTTTTTACGACAATAATATTATACAAATACACTGTAAAAATCTATGGGCTGTTAGAGTAGTAACAGTGATAATTTATATCATAAGAGTTTAAAATGATTGTAATCCTATAGTTATGAGAAAATGATTTAAAATCAAGAAAATAATGTTCTCGTGTTAAAAAGGTCAGTTTCTATATTGTGTATATCGTTGCTATGCTAGTTCATATATTTCCTATACTTATTTAAGATTATAGTATCACACGCGTATATATTAAAATATATTTTGTCATTAAAATATAAAGAACATTAGTTATGTAAGTATTACATTGATGCACTTCTAATGGACTCGGCGGCAATCACAAATGCAAGCTAGATCAAGTATCTATCCAAAGGAGAAACGATGCGACTCGGTTAACTTGCTTTTTATTTATTAATTTCACTTTCATACATAAAGTTTCGCTCATGGTTTAACTCGTATTGCAAAGTATTGCTCAGTATATGTCACTATCTTTTTTTGAGTAAGCTTTCACTATATGTATAATATTTTCATAGTAATTGTAACTTAACGCTATTACTGATATATAACATCTCAGAAATGTAAGCCATTCCGAATTTTTCAATATTTTAATAAAAGAAAATATATATTATTAATATGATAGTTTTAAAAAAATATCTACTTGAAACAAACTTGTTTTTTATGTTCAAAATGTTAAATTAGTAAGAACTTAATATTTTATTAGTGTACAATATTAAAAAAATGCTCAACGCGGTTAAAGAAGTTTCCACTTCTTAAAAAAAACATGTATTTCAATTTTATACTGGATATATGAATAAAATGTTCCTATTTTTCCTACTTTGTTTCTGTATTTTAACACGAACGCCTTTGTGACCATTAAATGCATTCATTATAAATCAATCGTCTTCACTTTGTATACCTAATTTTAAAGTAAAAATGAACTAACGTAATCTCATCTTAACTTCTGTAAGATTAAAATAATAAATATACGTTTATATTATTTGTACATCCAGCCATATTTTTTTATTGTTTTGACTAATTCTGAAATCGGTTAAAGAAGCGTTGTGTAAGGATCTCAGTTAATTAAAATATGATTATTATTTGTATTATAAAAATTGGATAGACTTAATTATATTGCAAAAATTTATATATAATATTTTCATTACTTATATAACAATGCTATACATGAATATGCTATAGTTCGTTTAAACATCGCAATATTTGAGTATCTTAAAGATCTTGCTGTATAAATATAATAATTATTAAAAATAGTATCATAAATAATTACTTCTGATTAGTTTAATAGCACATACTTTAAATCATAGGTTAATGGTGTACTACCATTATATATTTTAGCCTACGTAGGTAACGTTATTTTATAACTTAACATAGTTACTAATATATTTTATAAATCAGTTTGATATGAAATTCTTTAAAATATGCGGTGATATTGTAAACAGTTACAAATTTATGAGAAAATTTTGATATATTTTGGATACTCCCATAATTAATGCATTGACACACCTCTTGTCGTCAAAGTATTTGACATGAGTGGAAATCAAATGTCACCGGCCACGCCAAGTACTCATATTCAAGTGCTTAGGTGATTCACGCCATGCAAACAGTTTTTGTTACTTCGTTAAAAAGTTTGTAAGTGTTTATTCGACCGAAAGTACCGACCTTTTGTATAAGTCTAGACTAGTCATTTCAATAGAAGTGAAACTATACACTTCATTTTAAATATATATTATTCTAACATTTATTTTTTATTTATATCTTATTCTTATGTATTAGGTCCTTAAATAAGTATCGGTCGTTTCGTTAATGGCGGCATGAGGAGCATCCTCTGCTTGAGATTTCGAATTTCAACGCATCGACAAAAAGTACTGTACATAACCTTTAGGGTGTATTTGTTTATAAAGTGTGTGTGTATATTCACGAATATCCAATATATGTGATTACACTGCTAAATCAATAGAAGTCTACTGATGAAGTACACAGAATTGTTGTCAAGATGGATGACCAACCATAAAGAAAGAAATAAATTCGACCAGAGACACGAAAAATTGATTATGTTACATGATATTACATTTGATTATTGACGTTTTGCATAAACAGTCTAAATTTTCCTGGAACACGTTTCTGTTAAACGAGAAGGAAATTTTAACTCGTCAGAAATGGCCTCTTCCGTTTTAGACCATTTTCGATTCATGTCACACTACTGTAATCGTAATGTAACGTACTTTGGAAAGTCGAGAAACAGAGTGTCTTAGCACGAAGTTCTTACTGCTTATCCTGTCATGCGGGACAAAGTGTGTAGCTAAACAATTATTAAAGCAGCGATAATATAGTAAGTTGCGAGCATCAAGTGGAATGAGAACTAGATCTGGTCACGGAGCTCGTGCGGTATAAATATTATTAACATTGTCCTGGGTCCGGCTCGTTGCATAATCGCTACCGGTACCTGTCATTACATAGTATTTCTTGGTAGTATATTGAGTTTAATTATATGAAATTATATATTTATATTATTATTATAAATATTTTTTTATTGGTATACACACACTTTAAAACAATTTTAAGTAACTAGAATACCTTTAGTAGAGTAATCGATATATAATAAAGAATTTAATATATTTATAACAAATTTATATGAATTGTCTTATTGAAATCCAATTAGCTTATAGGAATGAAAGATATGGCATATCTGTAAATTAATTCATAGTGTATAACTCCCAATTCCCTTTAATAAAATCTTATTGGTTTACTCATAAAATTTTAAGCTATATGATTAATTTATAATTATAATTGTGAGATCAAAACATTAATTACTAGTTAATTACAAGTGTGTATATATATATATATATATATATATATATATATATATATATATATATATATATATATATATATATATATATATATATATATATATATTACAATTTTATTATTTAAAAATGACCTTTCCTTGAGAGATTCCTTTATTTCAAAATTAGATTTTAAATGTCAAAATTAAAATAGAAGACTTTTTTTATAGTATAATTTAAAATATACTAAATAATTTTATTTTACTCTTTAATATCATAAGTCATATCTAGAAGCAGTTTATAACACCGCATTCCAGCTAAATGGCCAATGCTGCAATTAATACATGTAATCATAGTAAACGCTTGCGTTGTAGCAAAAATTAACTATGTTTGTGTACACATAAAAATATAACTGTAATATATAGTAATATAATAAAAGTATTATATTTTCATATATCTCTATCTATCTAACATATTTACATACATAACTTGACAAACACTCACTCTTAAGGATCATTGGTAACCAAACGACTGTTTTAGATACCGATGATTCACTATATATGACATATGTATATATTTAATGAGACCGACTGCCAAAAAACAGAATATCTACGTTCTTATTAGCGGAGGCTTACGTTACAGACCGCAACCGGATGTTCCTCACCAGATGTACAATCAAACTAACAAAAACTCTCACGAATTTTTCTCCCAACGCTTTCACATCTTCCACTAATTATTATCCACTTTATCGAGCATCTTCAATTTGATTTACGTCTAGCTCTTATACAGCTCAATCGGTAGTCGGTACACTTTTTCTTTTCGGCAAAGCAATTTAACTTTATGTTGACTTCTAATAAAAACTAAAAGTTAATACACAAGCGAAAATCGGTTTGAAGCCGATTATTTCTTCGGTTTTTTCGTTTACTAGTGTTCATGTTAGCTCATAACGTGTATTTTTATTTAAAGAGAAATACAGTAAAGAAACAGTTATAACTATATATAATGTTAAGTAATTTCGCACGTAGCTTAGAAAGCTAACCTTTAAGCTGATACTTAAAAGATAAGTTATCCATAAACTGTAGTGTATTACAAAATATATTTGTACCGAATAGAAATGCTGAAGTCATAAATGTCTTCGTTAGTTATAAATCTATGTGAAATCTTAAAGATATCTCTTATACTCATATTAATATGACGTAGTAGTCGTTAAAAATTTAGTTAAGCTTAATTTCCTTTAAATTTTACGACAAATATTAGAAATCCCATAAACATCTAATACTTTACTTAGATAATCGCTGAACATAATAAAGTAATCTCTACTTAAGATAATTGTCTTGTTTTATTAAAGGAAACGTTGGATGTAAGTAAAATTTGTAAGGCTTAATTTAGCTCTTTTCTTAATTATATTTTCATTTAAAATAGTAATAGTTTCATAAAAATGTGACATGCATTAAGTCTATATTAATAAATTAGAACATATGTGATAAAATAGAACCTCTTATTTTTGCGATGTACAGTTATGTAGCTAATATTTATAAAAAAAACTACTATTTTAAATTTTTTTATGTCTGTTCTGGATGTTACTTAAATATGAAAATGACATCCCTTTCAAGTTCCAATTAGAACCCTTTGGAGTTCCAATTTTCATATTTAGGTAATAACATTAGAACAAAGTCTATTGAGATTATAGCTATGATTACGGGTGCGGCTAATGGAATGATGCACCGATAATGTAAATCGTGAGCGGCGTCGATGAAAGTAGTTTTGCGCGTCGCTATGGCTGCTGACCCAAAGCTTCCTGCAACGCCTTAATCTTAAAAATACTATCAATATTAATAAATAAAAAAAATAAACCTTTGATGTTTTAAAAAGCATATCGGTTGCTTCACCTTTAACAAAAAAATAATAAAAATTACGCCTATTAAAGTAAAATTACCTGAATATTATAAGTTTAAGCTTTTAATGTTTAACCTCATTAACTGTACTTACAACAAGATGTTAATTTGTTGATTATTTCGTTTATTTTACAAAACGTGTATGAAATTTAGTATGATTTATAGACATCTAAAGTGAAATAAATCACATAAAGAAGTAGAAGTAATATTTTATTTTATCCATTAAATCTATCATAACACGCACTGTAAACAAATTATATAAGGTCAAATGGTCAATCAATAATGATGTTTCATTGACGAGCGACAAGCGGCATCGAAGAAAGTGTGGACAAATCAGCCTGTGCTGAATTGCTGTCTATGAATACAGCATATAACAATTACTACGTACATGTATACAAAAATAATAAAATAAAAAATAAATAAGTGGTAAATTTTAGTAAAATAATTTAACTAAATACTTCATAGCATGTTTTTTTAGCACTTAACTTCTGTCCGATTATTTTGGCCAGCTCCGTATTGATGCTATGCGTGTAATACAAGCAAATATAACCGTATTACGGTGTTGACGGCATGCCACTACTCCGCCACGCAGCCTCGCTTTGAGTCACGAGAGTTCGTTCGACGTGAGAGTCACGTCATATGATCGTGATGTGTCTAGATAATAGCACAAGCGCTGCTCTATTTGCATGATCTATGAGCAATCATTCTGATTTGTCATGTGTGTTAGTACTTTCCTTTTCATAGGCTTCGACGAAGAACATTAGCTTCAAATAATAATAGGTGCAACATCGTAAACTAAAAGATCAGTTTAATTACAAGAACATCTTGTTTCGCTTAATATGATATGGATGTGACCTTATATTATTACACTATAATAATAAAAAACATTCAGGTAAAATACATATATTTGAATCAAACTTAAAATCAGCTAATTAAACCTTCATATTAAAGTAATCGACCTATATTTTATATAATACTTTTTTTTGCCAAATTAATAGTTCATCTATAAGCATATACATACGAGTATATCAGTAAGGGAATGTAGCTAACATTCTTGCCACTATTCTACGTTGGTAGGTACGAACTGTATAGTAAACGTCAAACGTCACAAACAAAGGAGGTTTCATTGTACTTATCAATAGCCCGGTAATTAAGCATTTTATTTGGCAAAAAAATATTGTATTTGGCTACATGCCTTTATGTAATGCAATCACAGCGATTCGGTTCCCTTCGTCCACTCCATTTTAATATCAAAAATATTTTACAACATATTGGCGCGAAAATAAGATAACAATGTACTAAAGTGATAATTTGTTTTTTTTTAATATTAAAAGTAAAATTTATTGTACCAACATGTTTAGTCAAATATATAAAGGTACAAAGAATACAAATCAATACAAATAATTTTTTGACAAAAGTAAACGTTTTATTGTAATATATCAAACGATCGCTTTACTTTAATAGTAATAGGCTAGCGTGGGTGAGTGCATGCTGCCGAACGACCAACCGGATCTAAGTCCGAGATAAATCATGTCCGGACCAAAACGAGCTCACCAATCGTACCTATTGTCAATATATTCCTATTATGTTCAAGAACAACTATTATTTTACATCAAGAAATGATTATGTTCAGGACATTCAGGACAAGCAGTATTTATTTATAATTATATTTATTTGAAAAAATATTATGTATGTGTATGTGGGTCAAATTTTGTATTAAAATAACACATCATGTAATAATATCTAATAGGTAATACCTATTCTGTGATTGATCTAATTATGATCCATGTTATTCCGTGTTACTGACTAGTGATGGGTTGTGAATATGAATAGCATTGTTCTCATTTAGTACAGTATTATGGGACTTTTTTAAGCTACTATTACACTTACTATTCAAAAATTATTAAAACTATATATACCTTAAATAAAGTTTAAATAGGCGTAAAATTTCTATAAATTATGGAATTAATCATATTATTAATAGTACAATTTATATGGCAATATATATGAATATGGCTTAAAAAGACTAAAAAAATTCATATAGATACTTATATAAGCAATATAATTATGACAGTATATGATGTATAGTTATGTATGCTTGTAGTGGTGATTTATTTTTATTATACATTCCCAAATGCACAGGACAAGTATGACCCGCGAATAATGTGCATATATGTATAGGCGGTAGGGGTGGTGCTGCCGTGACATGATACCGACCATCGTTCCACCGCTCCGCTGTGATCGCGAGCGCAGAGCGGCCACTGCACTCGCTTCGATTTCACTTTTATTAGCAATCTACTTAATTGGATACCACTGTTGCGGTTTTATTCATTCTGCAGATTCATCTTGGTAATATTTTGGCAGAGCATATTGAACATAACATCTTTATGAGTGTTTGATATATCAAATGTTTACATTTTAATGGAAAAACAGAAAAGACATGGATGATAATACTTTTGTACTTTTTTCTATACCTTAAAATAATGCCTTAAAAGGAAAAAAAACTGCAACAAAATTATTATATTATTATATATATATATATATATATATATATATATATATATATATATATATATATATATATATATATATATATATATATATATATATATATATATATATATGTATCAAAAAAATAAATATAATCATTACATTCATGCGGTTTTAATTCCTTTTTTATGAAGCCACTGTGACAAAGGTTCCGGCTCTATGTTAAAAGCTGAAGGTCGAATTACTGGAAAAGTACATAGCGAATACAGTTTATAACTAACTCTGAGATCGTAATCCCACGCTCGAGAGACCGATTAAACAGCTTATCGGGTTTTTGTAAAACTTTAGTAATCTCGGTACATTATATTGTTGTCATTTATACTTAAATTTAATTTTGTTCTGCGCCACCTAATCTCTTGTATTGTTTTCGAAATTACAATTTTTCAAAAAAATAATATTTTTCGAAAATAAAATTGTTAAGTTACTGTAGATGTGTGTGTGTCATGTTGGTGGCGTGTTAGATGAATGTAGAAGATAATTTACTTTTCTCTTTATATTTTTGATGTTAAGTGCTTTAATTAAATATTTTTAAGCTAGAACTAACTTACCAAAAACAGCGAATATTCTGCATAATGACGAAAATCCTAAGATAGTTGTAATAAAATGCATTATTAATTGCATTTGTATGTAAAATATACAATAAATTTATGTAAATGTGTAAATCTTGCAACTCATTTAAATACATAATTATATCCTATGTCAGTATAACTTTGTGATTTTGGCTGTACGTACTTAGATAGCTTTATCGATCAATTTCCGCGTCAACTACATTGAAGGACATTTCATTGTTAATGTATTGGATCTAATTTTGGAGATTATATTATTATAAATTTTAAATTAATATCTATTTATAGAAAACATGTATTGCCATTAAATAGTACAAATATTCATTAAGCTTAATTTATTTAAATAAATATATCTAATACTTACTATGTATATTGCCATACACTATACCTATTACGAGTTTCATACGACGACTAAGTAATAATAGCATATGGGGTTTCATAGTGGATATATTAATATTTAAACGGAACTGTTTTTATATGCACGGAGATCATGGCTTTCACTTACACTCAATCATCGAATATTTCTTTAAGAAACCAGTTCTTGATTCGACTAGCTAGATATCACCTACCTACGGTTCTAAAAATTCTTAGCTTTTAATTTTTGTATTTCTATACAGAGATTATTGGTTATAAGTCTAAGATTATTCGGAGTATCTATTAAAATAATATGCAAATATGCATTAATTCAATAACATATAATAAATGATAGCTGATATAAAAATAATAAACCAATGATTTAAAAATAGAAATTATAGGTAAACCCATAAATCATTTTTTTAGATTTGGTTTCTAATTAATCAATGTAATTATTATTTCTATTTCAAGCCGTTTTTTATTAACATCATTAAAAATATCACATTTTTGAGGCGGTATATTTATTTATTTACTTTTATTTATTTATTTACCTTTATTTATTTATTAACCTCATGGTTGCGGCGCAGTGGGTCTGATAGTTGCGTATACAAACAAATGATGTTTCACATTAAAATCATAAAAAGGTGGAACACATCGTAAATAGCTTATTAAATCGGCTATGAAACTATATTTATCGAAATTGCGACTTCGACAAAGTTTGTCAGTATGATGGCTATATAAAAGCCACGCTAACGAAGTTGAGGGAATCTGCTAGTTGTAAATTTAAGATTATATATAAAACATATCTAGAGTCTATTAATGCATTTGACCATATTTCATTTTAGAAAGGTTTTATAAACATTTCTGAACAAGTATTTAGTAAAAAAGAAACAATTATTCTATAGACACTAAGTATAAAATGTAGTTGTACCGAATACATGTTAATTTGTTGCGGAATCTGAGAGCAATAACCGACTGCGGTGCTAGCGGTATTCGGTGGTTTCTTTGGTTGGTACTAATATTCGACAAAAACAGCTGGTAAGTATGTATGCGTGTTAGGGTGTATGTGTGCTATGTGTATATGATAAAAAAATATTTGCACATTGATTTAACATATTTCGACTTAAAGCGTAATGCTAATATTAGTCACGCCAGTAAAATTAACTTAATTCTATATTTACTTACGTTGTCATAATATTACTACTATTTATATCTAATATAGTATATTTAAGCCCTCTTGATTAAATACTTGTAGACTTACTTTGTGCAATCAGCTTCCTAAGGAACTATACAAATTAAGATCTTTTAATATAACTATTATTTATACTGAACTTCATATGTTGAAAATGGCTTCTTATTATACAATGTTATCATAACGTTGACGTCATAGAACACTAAACATTACTATAATATAATTTTTTTGTTCTAATACAAAATAACTATTTAAAGTTTAAGGTTCAGATAGGTGCTTAATTAAACTTATTTAGAAATTATTCTGAATTTAACCACTCTTAATCTAATTATCTTCACTTAAACAAAAAAAAAGAGCGGATATAATTTGAACACATAATAGTAGCAATTCAAAGGAAATCGAAATTGGATTATATTTCCTATTGAAAAATTAAAGACAGGATATTGTAAAAGCAATTCATCTCGTGTGTCAAAATGTCAATAAAATTTATGAAATGTACTTTAAACGCTGTTTCAAATTAGCGTATATGTATATATACATATCATGAAATAGCAAACATTTAAACCGGTTGGACTGATTAATTATAAAATCGCGTGCAGTTGTTAGTTCGTTTGAAAGAAAATATCTATAATGTAAATAAAGGCAAAATCTTTCAAAATGATGTTGCTTTTCGCTGGAGGGCAGAGGTTAAGTATTGTTTTGTTACAAGGACAAACAATTTCTACGCAGGAGTACGTCGCGGTCGGACGAGCACCAACCTTCCGCCTAGTGCCTGCGCTGAGAGGGTCAAGGTGCCCGGTCATTTCACTTAATTCAACTACACTACATCAATTAAAGTTTTTAGTGAACTAAACAATGTGAAAAAAATATATATAAAAAAAATTGTAGGTACTTTACGTGATAAAAATTTAGAATTAACATTTTAATTAAATAGTAAACTTTATATAATATGATATACCTACTAATATTCTTTAAATGTATAGTAATTTTTAAGGATTTTTTATAAAGAATATTTTACAAATTAGATTTAAAAGTCTTAAAGATATTATAATATAGTAGAAAATCTTTTAAACGAAGAGGGATCCTAACAGTGGCGTCGCATTATATACATATATAATATCTTTTAGATCCGACAACATATTCAATGTTATAGTAAAGATACTGACAAACAAGATTACACCAAAAAGAAACATAACATAAAACATTTTCATGTTAAATGCTGCCAAGACGATATCTCGCACTGTCAAAAAGTTATCAGATATCATGTAGAGCTAAGTTTCTAACTTTACACGCTCTAACTCTATATACAAGTCCGAACCCTTGGTCAAAATTTGCAACTAGACCCTTTTGTTACTATGGATTAATTTCTCAAGTTACGTTCAAGTGGGATTTCATTTTTTTATAAAATTATTTATGTAACAAGATAATAAGATGTAAATGTTGAGATAGATGTGTGAGGGACTAGATTGGGTCAGATTTGGTATAAGTAAGTACCATTAGAGGAGGTACGAAAGTAGCACCTGTAAGTAGTAAGTCAACAAGAAGTAGATTACCTCGACAATCTATTGGACATGTCACAAAAATTATCTGTGCATTTTTAAATTTAGAAATAACTTTTCATAATTATTACTTTAAAAAACTCTAGTAAAAGATAGGTGAATTGTATGAGACATTATATGAGAAAAAGGCATTAGTGTCTCCTCGAAGAAAACAAACAGTGTTTTTTAAAACACGCTATGATACAATTTACAATAGTAACAAACTCTAAATACCAACTGTTAAGTAACAGGATAGTAAAGTCTATATGGTTAATTTAAGTGAAATAAACTCCTGCCGACTCCTTTAATAGGTAGGGGATGTTTTATTCACCTATGTGTTGTTACCTTCTAATGTTTCTATAATACTGGAGTTCACTTGAATTTATATGCAATTATGTTAATTCATTTTATATATAGTATACGAAAGGTAAAATTTTACGGTTAGTCATTCTCTTTCAGTGAATAAACTAAAATATTCTCTTATTATATATAATATTCTTATATCTATTTTACATGATTGAAACCTAACCAATTGGAGAACCGTGAGACAAAAGAGCCTTTGTATGGATAAGCGTTACGTAAAGCGAGCATGGATCCACAGCATCGGTTCATGCTCATAGGGTAATAGATATTATTGCACGCCGCTCGAACAATGCAAGCTACGCCCCTACCGCGCCCGCCGACATTAATGGCATCTCTCGACCGCTAAAGGCGAATTCTTGGTAATATTGCTAAAATGAAACCTACAATATTATACGCAAAGTTAGATAACTAGCCATATGACCTGACACGATTTCATTTTATATTTGCCCGTAATATACTGTTTCTGATTCGGTATATTAAATCAAAACAAATATAAAATATTACATAAGTCATAATTTATTAATATATGTTTTGTTATAAAAAAATTTAACAAAAAAATTATATAAAAAATTCTGTTTGGTAAAATTGCTGGGATGTGCTTTGTTCTCTTATCTTCTTATTATTATATTTTTCATTAGTTTACTGTACCTAAATAAATTGCTTTGAATCGATTATATAGAGGATTACAAGCAACTTAGGAACTTGGTAGACTAAAATACCTTTAATTTTAATGGACACGATTGTAAACAGGAAGTGCAGAAAATAATGCTTTTTATGCATACTTCCTAATTCGTAAAAATAGTATCAATAACTTGTATTATACATATAATAAGCAATATATTATGTTGACTATTAAATTGTAAGACAAAAGATATATTAAAGAATATTTTCTTGTATGATGACGCAAGTAACCTTTTCTACTAAATATATCTCAATTAAATGGAAATCTTAATTCTTTTATTACATAAATAACTTACATTTATGAAAAAGAAAGCATAAATATGGCGGAATATAAATTACTTGCTATATGTAGCCCGCAATTTTATTTATTTCTGATACAATTGTACCTAATAAAATTATATTCTACGTAAAGTGGTTACACTCGTTGAAGTCTTTTTCTCCGGTGCTTAATAAATCTATATTAATTGTGCTTTCATGATTATTAAATTATCTCCATTTTTGGAATATTAATAAAATAGTGAATTATTAATATTTTTTAAATGTCACTATACGACAAATGTATGCTGAGATGACGCAGCGTAAGCTAATAATTACTCACATATTAAGTACTTTATTACTTCCATATAGTTTATTATTGCTTATGTTATAAAAAAACCCTTGTCTTAAAAATGTTAAATATAGCAATGAAATATACCATAGCTGTCTACATAATTAATAATTAAGTTCAAATAAGATTTAAAAAATCGGCATTCCGATTAACATTACATATCACTGGTATATAGTTTTTCTTAGATTTTGTTTTATGTCTGTACAGACAAAGACAAAACTAAGAAAAATTATAAAAAATAAAGTAAATTGATTTATTATCTTATCCTATTCAAAAAATCTGGTAAATAGAAATTATAATATAAAAGCCATCGTGTTAACAATAAGTAAGTTCTAAAAGATATTTCTATTAAAAATGAAAAAAATCATAAAACGAATATGAGTTGTAAAATAGAATTCTTTGAACTATCAGTTTCCCAATTCCAGCAAATAAGGTAATTGCAAGCTTAAAACTGGCATTAATCATTTCCTTAACGTGTTGTTTCATTCGAAAGAATCATAATGAACTATTGCTAACACAATTTTTGTAATTAAACTGTTACCTATAGGTAACGCTTAATAAATTTGCAGTTTATAAAAGTATTAACAATAAATAAAATTATTATAATACTCCATCTCATTCAGTATTATTTTACTTACTTGGAATTACTTTGTATATGGAAGATAGAGTTTGTCCAATCGCAGAATATTATATATTTCCCTTCGTTTATTTGTTGTTTCATGATAAACACAATTTTGTTTAATATATAGTTTAAATTTAAAAATGCAATTTTACGTTACGGAAAAATCGTGTACACTTTATAACTGTTAAAATACATAGACAATTAAATATATGTGTTAGAATGTCAAAATCATTGCCGAAAACGCGGAAAGAGCGATTGCCAAACGTGCGTTGCAACTTATTTAATAGCAGTATAAAATTCCAATGAGCCACATGGCATAAAGGAAAACTAGTTTTTGAACCATTTATATTTAAATTCATATACATAAATATATACATATATATATATATATATATATATATATATATATATATATATATATATATATATATATATATATATATATATATATATATATATATATATATATATATATATATATATATATATATATATATATATATAGCCTACAGTAGGAGTCTCAAGAATTTTGTGTTATTATCTTGATAATTTTTTTTAATGACCAATCACAAATGATTAGTATTCATTACGCGTGTTAATGATTATCACATAGTTATTTGCTAAGAAGAAACTCATAAATACATCATTATATGCATTTAAAAAAGAAATTTATCCTTTATACAAAACTTATAATATTCAATGTACATTTAATATTATAAATTCTAACCATCACCAACAAAAGTGTATTTAATCGCAAAGATGTACAATCTAACAGTTATTGTTTTTATTAACATATCATCATGCAATTTACGTTAATATGAAGATTAGTCACGACTACCTTTAGCACTTTACGTGCGAGCAATGGATTTAATAAAAGCATATTAATATATTTTATAAACTATTTCAATTTTAAAAATAAACTTACCTTCGTTGGCATAAAGGTGATCCAATAAAGAACCAAATTTGGATAAGCACTTCAGTGTAAAAGCACGAGTAGTAGCACTTCGTCTCTAAATTAGAGAACAAATATGTAGTTATCAGTCCATGAACACCCTTAGTATACACAATGCTTGAAGGGATTAGTCCAGTTCCAGGGCAGTGAGAGTGACGATGGTGTCGATGAACGGTGGTAGTTGCGGAGGCCGGGTTACTGAGTGCCGGCGACGCGCGGGTGACGGTCGAACGTCCGGCCGCACAACGCGCCTTGCAACGGTAAACTGGCAGGCCGCGCCACACAGCCTCTTCCTTGCTTGTATGAGTGCCTCCAACCTCCCTCCTAACAAATAGTACCGTACACCGCACTTCTGTCTTGGAACCTTTATTAGTGTTACCGTTGCGTCTGTGTGTTCTATTACACCAACACAATGGTACCCTCGCTTCGTAAAGTCGTGTGGGTGTCGGTGTTGGTAAAGTACCTATGCGTGCTTTGATCTTACGATTCGGTATGCACGGCCGCTCAGCCGCACGTAGCACCGAGGCTTTATTTTACTCCTATAATATGTAGTCAATAATTTAACTTCAGCTGTTTGTGCAATAACATACGTCTCACGCTTCTGTAACTAGGCCAAAACAAGTCTAGACGTACTATAGAATATTGTCATTATAAGTTTTATATTTTCATTTTCATATATAGATCTTTATTTAATATACAAGACAAAAGATTGTTTCACAACCTTCACCTACCGAAATTAGATCACGTTTACAGATATTTTAAGAAGGTCATGAATCATAATATAAAATTCTGATGAACAACCATGTCTAGTCAAGACTAGCCATTGACAGTTAAGGTTATCATACATCTAGATGTAGGTACATACATTTGCAAGTCATGTCCTGAAATTTTATATATTATTACATGTAGCTATATATATATATATATATATATATATATCTATTTCTTTCTCTGAACGTGGCCGCACCAGAGTAGTCGATACATCATTATAAAAGCCTCCATGCCGTGAGTCTTTGCTCGGCGAAGCATATCAGCATTTGTTATACGGTCCTGCCACTTGATTTTTAAGATAGAGCGAAGACATTTGATATGAAGAGTCTAGCTTTTTTAAATCGGTCTTATATATGCACCAGGTCTCAAAGGCATATAATAAAATTGGCAGGACCATAGCGCGATATAGTGCAAGCTTTGTTGTTAACTTAATATCATGCCAATTCCACAGACGATTTTTTAATCTTCCAAATGTGGTAGCAGCTATTGCTATACGTGCAGGTATTTCGGAAGTAAGCCGGTTATCACTTCTTAATTGGCAACCCAGATAGCGAAAATTGCTGACTTCTTCCAAGGTGTTACCGGCCAGAGTTAGTGAACATACGTCAGCATTACAACCTCATGGTGACTGTTTCAATAGCTGAATCTTAGCAACGCTAATTACCAGGCCGAATTTGTGACAAGACTCCTGCAGGGCATCCATGTTATTCTGCAAGGCTTCCATATTATCCACCATCATGCACACATCGTCAGCATATCGGGACTTCGCTCTGAACCATGAAAGGTCGAGAATACTCCTGTCCATTCGCATATTCAATTGAATACGCCCGCTGCATTGTCTTAGCATCATCCATTACCGCAGCAGAATAAAGCCCAAATAATGTCGAGGCCAGCACACAGTCCTGATGACCTCTGGTTACCGAAAATGTGTCTGAGAAAGCACGATCATGTACAACCTGATCTCTCATGTTATCATGGAACTGCCGTATCTGGTTTGTGTATTTCTTAGGACACCCGGATTTACGCAAGGCTACAGGGCGCAGGGCATTTACTAGGGTAGTAGCTTTGCCGTTTGTGAGTTTGCTCTTTAGCGCAATACTAAATTCGAAGAAGGTAGGAGGGTCATGTAGGTCCTCGCAAACCGGCAAACTCATGACTTCATTAAAGGGTTCCGCCCATCGTGCCAGTATGTCATTATGATCTGAAAGCTTGCGTTTATCTCGAGTCAATCTTGGTTTTTCTATTGAACTTTACCAATAATTTGTAGAGCGCATTCGTGGAGATTTTTAGCGTAAACACGCTATTCTTCATCTGTACATGCGTCTAAGGATATAGATGACGCAACACCGAAAGCATCGTCAAGTTTCCTCTGAAGCTCATTTGAGTAGACAACCCTAAGAAACAGGCAGTATCGATAGAGTTCGCAAGGATTTTTTTTACCACATTCCTGAAGTATTATTAGGTTAGGTTATTTTTATTGTAAAAAGCTTCGTCAAAATGCAAATAATTTTTAAGACGACGACGAAATATTGATGAAGGATGTTTTTGATATACTTCGCGAATTGCACACATTAAATTGTTAATCATCAATGTCCTACGTAGTTGACATCACAATGAATTGGTTTTGTGGCTCAAGCGGAAGATTTTACAGTTCAATAGCTTTTTACAGAGACAATAAATTAATAAAATTCTGCCTAAAGTTTTATCATAACATCGTGCAAATAATTAGTCTGCTTGACTTGATAATGCATTTACTTAGAAGCAAGGCTAGCTTGCGATAAATCTAAACGTTTTAAATTTTTTATAAAGAGGAAAGATTTGTTTGTTTGTTTGACAGTGATAGGCTCCGAAATTACTGGACCGATATTAACAATTCTCTTAACATTAGAATCCTTCATTACCTGCCATGGGCAAAGGCGATAGAATATTTACAAAAAGTTTGGGATCCTTATGATCGCTTTAATAAATCCTAAAAAAACGGACGAACTTGCGTGCCCCACGTAAATAGCTAAAGCTACGTAAAAATTATATACGGCAGAATTGTTCCTCTATAAAAGTCTTAAATAAAAGCTTTCGAGAACAAATCTCTTTCTCTTCCCAATAACCCACAATAATATTTTTATGTTTTACAAAAAAACAAAAAATAAAGGGATATTTACGAAACTTTCGTTATATCAAAATTGCCGTTTATAGGATATCAATAAAATGGATATAACAGTTTCAAATACGGGAGTGGTGTTGTCGTGGCGTCGTGCGTCACGAGGCGCATATCTATAATACCTGCTATGTATAAAAGCGCGTTGGGTTCAAGAGTTACTGGTTCCAATTGTTTTTATATTGAATTTTCCATCGTTTTCGTTTCTTTTGTATGTAATAAAGAAGTACAGCGGGACGTAAAAATATAATTATAGTCCGAGGAGCCTAAAAAAATTAAAGGTTAGGAAATTCAGCTATAGGCATAAATCATAATGTAATCTATACTATAATAAAAATTGTGTATGTACATTGAATATTTTAGTAATAAAATAACGCAGGGCAATGTAAAAACACTAACATGATATAAATTTATGATTTAAAAAAAATATATCTATATATTTGTCTATTTATCTGTTTGTACACTCACCTTGCGACCCACTGGATGGATTTAAAGGAAACTTTTTTTGTTGTTCTGTAAGGTCAGGGCTGGATCATGCCTTTAAAAAATATTGAAGACTAGCATACCTGATGCAGAACCATAGTAGACCAGCAGAATTATAAGAAATAATGAAATACTTGAAACAAAAGTGATTGAACGTGATGTATAATCACAATAAGTAATAAACTATAAGAAAACAGAAAAAGTAAAAGTTTTTAAGTGTGATGAGCATTTTACGTTGAAATTTGAAAATCCATGACCTGGACCATCTCATGAAGAACCATTGTGTGCAGCTAAACTACATGAAATACGAAAATTGCGCCTTGAGAAAAATCATTTAACGTGAGGGACATTTTCCATTGATATTTAGATATATAATCAAGGATGTGGACCTGATGGAAATAGATAAGCTATACAAATGAATCTTTAGTAATATTTATTGAGCGTAATGAGAGATTTTCGTTGTCATAAAAATCTAATATATAGAATAAATACAATTTCATGAAATATCTAATAAATATATAATAATAATAATCTAAATATCTAATAAATACAATTTCATGAATCTCAATGAAAAAGCTTAGCAGTCTAAGATCGTAATTACATTTTAGTGTACGTGGTTTAGGTTTACGTAGGTATATATATATATATATATATATATATATATATATATATATATATATATATATATATATATATATATATATATACATATATATATATATATATATATATATATATATATATATATATATATATATATATATATATATATATATATATATATATATATATATATATATATATATATATATATAAATGCTTTACACAATATTTATAATCATATGAAGTGTCCCTGTATCTGTATAAGTATCTGTTAACTATCGATAAGCTCAAACCTTGCGCGAGAGCATCTCTATGTATATTATACTAATGTGGAATTACTTAGTATGCAGTCTACTATTATCTTCGTATATATATCTAAATATTTAGGAAGTAACTTAGGCTTACTTTTTAATTATAATTTAGAAATGTCATGATGTGCTAAGCGCGTCTTTTTTTCCCATGATAATTGTTCCTAAGGCATAATAATTTTGAACTCAAGGTCGCGCTTTGATATACCAGAGAGGAGAAATACAAATTATTCATTCCACTAGAGACGTGGAATAGGAGCCTCAACCATTGTGTTTATATTCAGTCAGTCATTTTACATTTTTATGACATCGTACTTGTCTTGCGAATTAACCATTTAATAGTAACCCTATTCTACTCGATTATGTTCCTCTCTTATCTGTTTTAAAATATAAGGAATATGGCTCGACTTGTAGAATTTCGTACCAATATCATAATAGTAGGTCAGTAGAAAGGAATTTATGAATTAATAAAAATTTACAAACTTAACTTTGCCTCACTTAACCAAACTTAACGAAGCCTCGATATTTATATGACGTTTGCATCTGCAAACAAGAAATATAAATATCGATGGAGAAATATATATAATAACTAGATAGGATTGGTTTTATACCTCAAAAGAAAAAATGAAATCCTCATAGGATCACTCTCTTGTACGTGTATCGAGATTTTGTTTCTCAGTATTTCCCGACAAGCTTCGTCTATATCTATATCTACTAATAAATAAAATTGGAGTGTCTGTTTGTAACATCACAATAACTGTTTTTTACTACATGCATTTGAACATATATATATACCAAAACATTTTATTTTTTTATTTATTTTTATTACCAAAATTTTGAACATATATACCAAAATAGCATTTTCACAACTTTTGTCAGTCTTTCTGTTTGTTCCTGCTAATCTAATGGCATAAATGGCTGAACTTGGACGACTTTTACTGACAGGTAGTTGATACTATAAGGAGTAACTTAGACCACATTTATTTAAAAAAAAAATATTAGATAGGTACCTATTAATGCTTTGGGCTTGATGTCATTACCATGTGACCTGAATGCTAAAATTGTATATTTTTAAAGTGAAACTATTTTGCGCGTATGAGGGTTAAATTTTTACAGATAAAACATATAAATAATGTGGCACGAACGGTGTGGGATGTTTGTGCAGTGGTGAAGTGTCCATACAACACGATTCCCACTGGGTTCATTTTTGTAAGTCTTATAAATACATTAATAAATTTAAATAATACCTACAATATTTTTATAATGTTAATCCACACTAAGGATAGAAAAACACGTTCATAAAATTAATAAAATATTTTCCTTTTCCTTAAGTCCTGGAAACCCTTAAATGTAAATGACATTTAAATTTAGTTTGCCAAAGAAGTTTATTTTTAATGAACGTCTTAAGTCGTAAGTTATTAGAATAATGTCTGTGCAATTCATGAAAAAAAAATGTTTATAAGATGTATTACGCCTTAGATATATGAGTTGTATAAGGAGTTGATAAAAATTTGCAATTTAAATATTAATATTGTTCCTTTTAGGTATTTGAAATACGCCATAAATAATAAGAAATTAAAAAAGATTGCAAAGCTGCTTGCATAGTGTCTTGAAAAATATGCACTGGGTCATATTTAAATAAGATATTTTTTTTTTACTAAACATTATTTAAGTATGTCATGAATAAAGAATTAACATCTTTTGTAAACTCTTTTACAAAACATTAAACAAATTATATCAAATGAGAATATATGTTATCTACTATAGTAAACTTTATAGTCTGTAGTAAGAATTTTGATAAAAATGGTAGGACGTTGTGTTAACTGGCATCCCTGCCGGGTGTGTGTGCGGCTTATAAATTGTGTATCTGTAATTTACTGTAGTTTTAATTGTAAACAATGTGCTTAAAAAATCATTGTTACGTGAAAAAATAAAATTCCATTGAAATATACGTGCAAATGTTGTAATTTGAGAGTCTTTATTTACTTTTTTTACATTGATGTAAGGTTCTTGTGCTTTGTCTTCGTGTGTGACAATATACTCAAAATGGCGCATCAACTGGCACCGTCTGTAAATTGTTCACTGGACGACATTGACCTCAGCGCATTAAAGGTATATTTTCGAATATTAATGTTTTCAAGAGTATCTTCATTTATCTTTAAAAGCTTAAGATTAAATAGAAAAATGCAAAACTTTGGGAGCAATGATCTCACAGGGCGTGAATCATAGTTTGGGTTCAATAAAGATTATAATTAGCTTTTATCTATACCTTTTTGTTATATACTTGTTTTCAGGATCCAGCAGGAATTTTTGAACTTATTGAAGTTGTGGGCAATGGCACCTATGGACAAGTATATAAGGTATTGATGTATCTATATTCTACTGACTCGAAAGTCCATAATGGCTAAAATAATTTTACTTACACGTACATGTTAATATAGTTACTTTCAAAGTAATTCTAATTCTTTTGATACATATTTAAAGTTTCTCTAATAAGAGGAGTATTATTCAGTTAAATTTAAAACGTGATTAATTAACCAAGGTTTATTTTTATAAATTTTTTAACAACTTAAAATTATTAAGTCATATTATATTTATAATTTACTACATTACAAAGTTTCAATTTTTATTAATTGAGAACAGCACTTACTTTCCTATTTGTATATTTTATTTCTCTAAAGATGCTTTACAAAGTAAACAAAGACAGTATGTATATTCATATTATACATATAGTATCCATACGGATTTACGTCTTTTTTAGGGTCGCCATACCAAAACTGGGCAACTTGCTGCCATCAAAGTTATGGATGTTACACAGGATGAGGAAGAGGAAATAAAGCTTGAAATAAATGTCCTCAAAAAATACTCTAACCACCGTAATATTGCTACTTATTATGGTGCTTTTATTAAAAAGAGCCCTCCTGGAAAAGATGATCAACTCTGGCTGGTAATGGAATATTGTGGGGCTGGTATGTATCATAAATAAGATAATCATGATTTCAATGATACCAATCCTTAAATTATCTTATCTTATCATATTGTAGGATTGTTAAAAGCTCTGACAAACAATTATTTAAAAATTAAAAGTGTTTGATTAAACGCAGAGCAAGAGACAATTAGAATAGTTTTATGATAATTCTTTTTATTGCTTTTAATTATAGTTTAGTAACCTTTAACTGAGACAAGAGGTCTGAGTAACACATAGTGAACAACACTTCACCTTAAATTTGGTTTTTCAATGTCTTAATATGGATATTTTGGGGGAGATTAGTAGTAAATTATATATAATCTACAATTATTATCATTGTACTGAATAATTTCTAACTTTTATGTCCATGTTTATTAGTAAAATATTTGTATTAATTATGATAACTGTACCTTACCTCTACCTTTATATCTCTTAAATTAATTTAATATTATAAGGTATCCATAAAAAATATTGAAATTTCTTGTTATAATCATCATTTATAAATTATTATAGGTTCTGTGACAGACTTGGTAAAGTCAACCAAGGGACAATCACTTAAAGAAGAATGGATATCATACATTTGTAGAGAAATATTAAGAGGCCTTAGCTATTTACACTCTAACAAAGTTATTCACCGTGATATAAAAGGACAAAATGTGCTCTTGACAGACAATGCTGAAGTTAAACTTGGTATGTAAATTTATTTCCACTACCACATTTAATTTATAATTTTATATTAAGTCTATAGCTAAAGGATATAGCAGATTGTAAAATAAAGTTGATAAGCAAAGTACATAACAAGAAATAGTTAATATAGAATACAAATCATATCCAATATTAATCTACTAGTTAAAATAAGTGCCAAATGATGGTTTAAAGGGCAAAGACACACTTGTTTACACTACAAATACATGATTTTTTTTATAAATATTATAAAATTTACTAATATAACATAACAAGTATTGCATTTTTCATATTGTTTCATTAAAAATTTGATATGGTTAAATGTTATATGATATAATATTGTACCAAATATGTATATATTATATATATTATATATATATATATTATATATATAGTATATATATATTATATTATATATATATATATATATATATATATATATATTAGATAATATATATATATATATATATATATATATATATATATATATATATAATATATATATATATTATATATATATATATATATATATATATATATATATATCATATCTTTTAATTTTTACAGTTGATTTTGGAGTATCAGCACAGTTGGATAGAACTATTGGCAGGCGCAATACGTTTATTGGCACCCCATACTGGATGGCGCCCGAAGTAATTGCCTGTGATGAGAACCCTGAGGCCACATACGATAATCGCTCTGACCTCTGGTCGCTCGGTATCACCGCGCTTGAAATGGCTGAAAGTCAACCACCTCTTTGCGATCTCCATCCTATGAGAGCTCTCTTCCTCATTCCAAGGTGTGTTGTTGTTTATATATATATATATTTTGTATCAAATTGTAATTTACATTTTGTTTCTGAAAAACAACATATTTTGATTTTGAAATTATTTAAACTCTTAAGACAAACCTCTTAAATTATATACTAAATAGGTAGATCTAAAAATTATATACTAGTAAAGATATTTATATTCAACTAGACATAAAAATGTAGCTTTGAAAATAATCATTCATTGAGAGCAACTAAACAGATTTAGTTTCAACTAATGTTTTTCTTGTATGACTTTAATTGGATATTTTTTTAGAAATCCACCACCTCGCTTAAAGTCTAAGAAATGGGCAAAAAAATTTCACAGTTTCATTGAGACTGTTCTTGTGAAAGACTATCATCAGCGTCCTTATACTGAACAACTCTTGAAACATTCATTTATTAGGTAAGTCATCATTTTTTTTAAGGTGATTTAAATTATTCATATTATTACAATATTTTTGGAGCAAAAAATTACAGTTTTGCTATATTATAAAAACAGAACAGCCTTGTTGTTGAAAGATTTGTTGAATATGACATTAATAAATACTTCAAATATTTTCAGAGATCAGCCGACAGAAAGGCAAGTCAGGATACAGCTAAAAGATCATATAGACAGATGTAAGAAGAGAAAGCAGGACAATTCAGTGCGAGAAGACTACAAGTACTCCGGATCGGAGGGCGAAGAGGAGGACAGCGCGGTGGCCGGTGAGCCCTCCTCTATCGTACACAACGCGGCCGCGCACCAGGGAGGGGACACGCTGCGAAGAAACTTCCAGCAGATACAGGAGGGAAGGTAAAATCTTCTGTTCTGTACTGCAGTAATGGCGTTTCAGGTAAATTCTTCTAAGCATCTTTATTGACAATGCTGGAGCAAGAAAATGCTGGATCGAAAAATTATGTTATCTACTTTATCAACCTTGTATACCAAACTATTAAAAAAATACTTTAATTACCATACTATTTAATGTCAAAACTATATAGATTTTAGTATCTTAAGTAATAAAATATCATGTAAACTAAGGGAACTATCATATAAAATAATTATATAAGAATATGTTATGTGAACTGTGTTTTTTTATAATATGATAGGCTTAATATTTTTTGAGTAGCTAACTTGGGCAGAACACTTGTCAAAACACTTAAAAAGTATTAAGTAAAGCTAAGTAACTAATTCTAGAGCTGCTGCTGAAGCACAACAGCCCCAGCCGCCGCCGAAACGTAATAGCAAACGCGAAGAACGTGAAGAAATACCAGGTAATGTACACTCATACATTATTATCTATTATTAATTTACAACTCATTTATTTTCAAATAATTTTAATCAAAATAATAATACATGATTCATTTTTTTTATGTCAAATACATTACCACTGGTTCACTAAAGTTAAACTAGGGCTGAAGGCTGATGGTAATGTTATATCACTAGATAGGTAAAAAAAATATATAGGCAATGCATATTATTAAAAAAAATTAAAATGTTGTCACCTCATATTGATAGTATACTAGCAGAATGCATTCCTTTGAATTATATCTTGTTACAATATTGTAATTTCTTTCTAAATACCAATTTAGCTATTTTTTTCATTATCAAAACTTAAAAATAAATTGAAAAATATAATTTAATATAAATCTATTGGCTATCGTGTGTAGTACATATATTATGCACGCATAAAACTTATTTTAATCATATTTGTCAAAAGACACTGGATTTGTTTTGTATCAACAGAACCTGGCCCACCCGCGCGGCCGTCCATTCCACAAAGACTGATTGTAGTGCCCGACCCCCAGGCACAACAGCCAAATAGATATAGGTAATTTATTTATTGTACTTAAATTTTGCTTTTTTTTAATGTTCATTTTATATCTTTACTTCAAAAGTTTGATGTTGAATGTCTATATTCTAAAAAATTAAATGGATTTAATACAATAATAATGTCTAAATTATGTATTCAGGCCACTACCTCCAACGCCAAAGTCGTCGGGGTCATCCAATAGCTCGGGCTCCAACAACGGAACTCCACCGGCTGGCGGACCGCAGCCTCCGCAACGCGGATCACATCACATTTTTAAACCAATGGTACATATTTTATTCTACACATAAAAAAAATTGTGTTACTATTTTTCATAATAGTCTTGTCAGCATATTTTAAAAGATTTTTTGTTAAATATTTATGGTAATGCTATTTAGTAGAGATCAATAATAGTGCGTAATTTTTGTTGGTATTGCTTACAGTTATAGCTATTAACTACTCATCTTTGAAACATTTTCTAACAGTTGTTTCAATCATTTGTTCAATATTTTTTCCAACTGAGTGAAGAGGTCTTGCCAATCTATAATGATTATGTGTATTGATACTTTACTGTGAGCTCTTTATGATCCTTTCTTTTTTGTGTTCTTAATATATATTAAATAATATAAGTACATTTAATTGCATGCAATTTTTGCCTTTTATGAACACATGATTTTTTTATTTTATTAGCTTGTGTTTTTGTTTTCATGTCACGCTGTTTTTCTTTGCACATCCGATATAATGACTGCAGCTTCCACCGCGAAGGCCAGAGGTAGGTTTAACGACGTTACGACACATTTGAAAATTATATTATTGCTATATATTGCCATAATACGCACATATAGCGGGGTAGAGACAAAAGAAAACCTAGTATTTAGACACTCCGTTCCTCACTTTTGAGTATAGGAGAATTGAAAAACAGATTGAGACAAAGCTGCACTTAGCCTCCTTACCGGATCGAATGAAAGCAATTCATTTTCCCGAATGAGAATCAAACCCAAATCTGCTGCAGTTGCAGTCGGACGATATGTCGCTGCGCAACGACGGGCTCTTTGATTAACGTTAGTTGATCAATTATAATTTTATACCCTTTTGTATAATGTTGAACCTTACAATTATGGATTTCAGGACTTGGATAAGTTAGCTGCACAGCTCAATGAACTCGGAGTTGTTTCGGGCAATGAACCTCCGAACAGACCACCTCGTGCGCCAACCAATGGGCAGGGTAAGTCATAATAACTGAACTTTTTCGAGAGCATATAGTTATTTACACATGACTAAAACTTAAAACAACATGTTTTTTAATATGTACTTATATGATATCGAAAACGCGTCCGAGGACTTAGCGCCTAGATAAAATATTTTTGATTTTATATGCAATATTTTATCTGATCATTTGAGATAGTGATTTGAAAGAAAAAAATTATAAGTGGAAAACAATGCATATTTCGAGAACATAAATCAATGGCGAAGCCGTGAGCGGGTCTCTAATCTATACTATAGACTATAAGCAATATTTTAGTCTATACTTATATATTTATACGAAAAAAAACGATGTCCGATGTAAAAAGACTAACAGAATATAAATCTATTTTTGAAATTTATTGTCCGTCTATACGCATATATTCGGATCCATTTGATGGATTTGAACAATGACATATAAAAATCAAAAATCTGGAACACCTAATGTAGACTCACAACAGAACATCTAAACTAGAAGAAACCAAAAATGGCTGTTTAGTAAAAGTTGTTGAGTGTAATGAATATTTTCGTTGAAATATGAAAATTCAAGATCTGGACCATCTAATGAAGAACCATTATGTGCAGCTAAACTACATGAAATACGAAAATTGCGCCTCAACAAAAATCATTTGATGTTGTAAACTAAAAAATAAGCAATACTATATTTAGTAATATTTATTGAGCTTAATGAGTAGTTTTCGTTGTCATTTAAAAATAACATGACGTGCATGCAATACAATATCATGAATTACATTGAAAAACTATAGCAGTCTGTAGAGTGGCAAGGATCATTAAGTCCATGCCAACGAATTCATTAATTATCAAATAAATTATATATAAATTGAAACAGAAACATAAGTAATAATATTAACTTTAGTATTTAATAACAATAGAAAATGAGAATGTATATCCACTAGATTCTTCTTTTGGACTAGTTCAATGACTACTAGGACTAACGACCGTGACTTGTTTGTGAGTGATTACTCTATGAAACAAACTATGTAAGATTTAAAACAGTGAATTATTTATACCCCTAACTATGATGTAAGGGAATAATACATTTACTCCTCTATAATAACGTTAATCCACACGATCGATGCCAGGTCCGGTAGCGGCGCCGGAGCCGACGTTCGACGAGTCGGACAGCGACAGCGAGGCGGAGGAGAGCGGCGGCCGCGTGCGCAACGACGGCACGCTGCTGGCCAGCGACCCGCCCAAGCCGCTGTGAGTACAAAGGAAACTATCTTTCTTTTATATGGAATAACGCTAAGATTAATAAAAAACCACCATATTGTATAAAATGTAAATGTATAAAGTATGCTACCGAACAAAATGTAGGGACAGAATGAATAAGTAACATGATAAAATATGGTATAACTCTATTGTATCTGAATAAATATTTGACATCTATTGTTTAATTATTAATGACTATTCTCTTTTTCCTGTTTACTTTTATTTGCATATATTTTCGGTTTCCCCGTTTTGGTTTGCGTTTCGTTTGCGTTCCGCTTGTCAGTCCCGAGTTCTGCTATAGGCCAGGGCTGAGCGCGGTGTCGGAGGACGGCTGCGGCGGGTGCGCGCCCACGCGGCCGCTGCCGCCCACGCCCGACGACGACGACCCGCACGCCGCCGCGCTCGCCGACGCGCACGCCGACCCGCACGCCGACCGCACGCTCGTCAAGCGGGTGAGTCGACTATAGATTACTGTGTTATAATATTTGTCATTTCCCTATTCATATGTGTGATACTTTTCATTTGGTGTTTTACTTGTCCGCTTAAGATTAATTTAAACAAAGAATTTTTATTTACTTTTGCTTATCAAAGCTTTATCGACATTTATATATTTTTTTGGAACTTTGGACCAATCAATAAAAAAAAATTATAATTTAACAATTTATATTTGTTTATTGCTTGATCCATAAATTTAGTTAAAATTATGTATCTCACCAATATTTTTATACAGTATTTTTATATAGTAAATTACAAATTACCACAGCTTATATATCACGCCAAAGTAAGATTAGTGAGCGCATAGTATTTATTTAATAAACTTATATTTGTTATTTGTGTCACTTGTACTTGTACTAAATATCTTTGAAAAATATCAGAGAGAGGCTGGAAACAATAAAAGACAATCGGACATCGACGAAGCCGTCCTCCTTAAAGATTGGGACTTTGCCAGATTTTTTCCATCGAAAAATGCTGAAATCAAAGAGGAAAAACAAGACACTACTAAAGAGGCCGAACATAAACGTACGCAACTCCAACGTCAGTCAAGAATTGAAATGGAGGATGCGTGGGCCAAGTACAAAGGAATCGCGACGCCACCTTCGCGCCACAAGCAACTGTTTCATAAGCCCGCCGAGAAATCAAGTCATGACAAATTATCTGATATACTCAAATATAAAAAAGAGCAGGAAGTGGATCCCAATGGCCCGAGCAGATTCTTTAGAGGGTTCCGTCGAGAGAACTCTGATCTGCTTCCACTTTCCAGCACACGACACTCCGCTATCTACTATCCGAAACACGATAGCAAAATCAGCGTCAACAAACCGCTCAGATCGAGCGGTATCTTTAACCACTCTCGTAAACAGTCGTCAAAAACTCAAGCGTCGGGTGAACCGATCCTAACAGATTTTATCAAAATGAATGACAGTCTAAAAATAGCACAAAGAAATGGGTCAAAAAACGAAGAAAGGAAAAGTTCGGAACCGAAGACCGCTCCGAACAATCCCATAGACGCCTTAAAAAATGTAGCCGTGCTCCTGCGACAGGACAGCGAGACTAGCACGAGCCGGCAGAGCAGCGTCAGCAGCGTGAGCAGCGACTCGCCCGACCTCGTGAGGCCTCGCAGAGAGAAAACAGAGTCTGATATCGTATTCCGAAGAAACTCACAGTTTAGTCGGCACAATGACCTTATACCGAGCGGGCAGGAAGCGGTAATCGCGCAGGATCAGGTAATTCCTCACTGCTCGGGATAGTTTGATTAATACACTTTTACTTACGTTTGGTAATGGTATGAGGGCTCTAATTATGACTGTCTAACATAGCTGTACCTGTATTGAACTAACCTTGCCGATGCTGTTTGCATTCTTGGCGTCCTGTACGTGATTTTGTAGCTATTGGTGTGCCGTGTGGGCTATGGTGGAAGAAAAAAGTGTGTGGGATTCGTTTAACTAAGCATATTTATGTATTATTTTACTTAACTATAATAGTTTGTTTATTTAAAAGTAATGTTGAATTTTATTAGATAATTGGCTCACACGTCTTACATTTTGGCGTGACTTATTACATTTACATTTATTATATGGGATGAAAATTAGACATTTCATGTAGCCAACAAGGTCATTATGCATTACGATAACACTAAGTAGAAGTAGCTAGTATCTTCAAATAATATTTACTCACCATAACATACCTACTAACACTTATCTGCGCGAAAACCGTCTTCCTGCCACGAAGTGCAAAACATCCTTAGCGATGAACTTAGATTGTGCCAAAACTGTTAAAACTTAACAATACCGGGAATGATCGCTAACGACTCACAGGAGCTGCAGAGAACATTCAACATTATACGTTTTGTGAATGTGTGTCACATTGCATGTTTTATGCCGTGTTTGTGTTTGCCACGCTATGCCAACTGCCGCCACCGCCGCCGCCGCCGACGCCGTCACACTGAGCTTACGTTCAAGTAGTACATCATTATTCTAATTATTGAGCAAATAATAATATCCATTTAGATTGTTATAATATATAAGCCGATGTCGCGGCGTCGGATCTTCATGAGAATATAACAAAATTCACATCATAGTATTTAACAAAATATTAATTATATTCTACAATCTAGATAATAGGTATATAAAAACTATATTTTTATTGTGACTTAAAATCAGAAAATTTTGTAGATACAACATTTAGGTAATTATGATTAAATTAAAGCATTATTTTTGACACTAACATTAAATTTGACAATATTGACAAATTTTGTATAATTTATCAGATATAGATAAATTAAGTAGGTAAAAGAGTTTAGCCCCTTGTATCCATATTTTGAAAACCTTACCATATTAAAGAAATGAGGACAATTAATAAAATTATTATATTAATACAATTTTTTGATTAATAGTGATAATAATTTTATTTATAATAAAGGTTTTTAAAGGAATTGAATAATTCAGTTGTACTTCAAAATTTGTTTTGAACTCCTTGTGTACTTTTACACGGAAGTCACGGTTTACGCTAAAAGTAACGGAATGCAACAAGGTCTAGTGAAGGAATGCAAAGATTTCATTTTCTTTCACTATTTATTTATTTTGATTACTGATATAAGTTCTGAAAAAATATTAATGTTACGTTAACATAAAAAAATCGTACTGTATACGCACCGAGGTCAAAAAAAATGTAATATTGCATTTTTTACTCGTATTAGTTACTACGAGTAAAATATACAAGTTTCAATATATTCACATGATTGGTTTGGTGAGATTTACAAATGTAACATGCAGGGACGCTCCTCGACGAGTAACAACGAGGGCAGCGGCTCCCGCACCAGCTCCGTGCTCCCCGACCTGCTGAGCCAAGCGGGGCAGCCCACCACGCCGCCGCGGCTCGACAAGTCCACCAGCGAGGAGGTACGTGCTTGTGATCCCTCTTACCATGTCAGTGCAGGTTGATCATAGGGGATCATTTGACATCTTTTAGTCATTGAAAGAAATTACATATATGATAGCTTAGACCAACATTACCATTCGATTAATAATCATATCGATTAGATAATAAAAGAACACTATTAATTAATAAATCAATTATAATTTTTAGTGTACATATTTTTGTCATTTTTAGTTGAATTTAAATAAAAGACGTCAAAAATGCCCTATTAATTTTATAAAATTCAAATAGCCATTGAGTACTTAAAGCATAAGCTCACTTCGTATTAGCAAACTCCATATTGTATTACGATACATAAAATATTGCAGCTATATATTAATTTTTACATTATAGTACTGATTATACACATTCACTAAATCTGTGCTTTTTGTTCATGTTTTGTTTTACTATGCCACTTTATATTTATAACATGGGGCTCCTAATTTAATAAATAAAAATATGTGTTTTGCTCATCTTCTTACGTTGCCAAATAAAGATATACATATTGAGTGTATACCAGTATATGTTAATGTTTAAAACAATAATATTCATAGCTTAATAACATTATTCACAATGTATAAAGATAATTATATATATATATATATATATATATATATATATATATATATATATATATATATATATATATATATATATATATATATATATATATATATATATATATATATATATATATATATATATATATAGAATTTATCGAGATGTAGACATTAGGAGCTCCCGTTATCGCTACATGTGGTGCCAAGCTTTTAGTCTATAGTATTAATGTGATAATGGTTGTCAATCATGCAAACACCATGGAGCTACGGTCCGCGACCGGTTTGCAGACTGCTGTTATCACTACGTAAGTACGAAAATCACAACGAGAATGCTTTCATATAGCATATCATAGAATGTTTCTACGCAAATCACTTCTTCTCTATGTATGCTCTCTAGACAGCTTCCATGTGTATTCAGTTGAATCATAATTCAAGCCTTGGCGATATATGAAAAAAAATATGTCAACTATAATATTAAATAAAAAAAATTCCAATTTGTAGTAACAAGAACCAAATAAAAGTAAAAAAAACCAAAACGCGACCTTATATATAACTAAAAGCAAGATCATAATAAAGTAACTTTTGTTTTTACTTTCCAAGTTTTAATGCCATTCAGAAGTTTGTGCTATTTTACATTTGACGGCCTGTAGCATTGTGTACGTTTTTAAGAAAACGATAGCGCAAAATAAATTTTTGTAGATAATAGCAACGCAAATAACTTTCCTGTCATATTCAAAATGTAAACTAATACATGGGAGGTGGGTTTTATTATTAACTAACAAGACATTTAATCATACGAGGCCAAAGGGCGTATATTACATGTAAACATTCCGTCCGGTACTCTAATAGTAAAAGTGTGTATTTTCTTCCAGTATAGGCAAGCAATCGCGGGAGGCGCGCCCGCTCCCCACCACCACCACCCGCCGCACCACCCGCCCCCGTCCTCCGCCCAGTCGACGCCGTCCAAGTCGTTCGTGTCCGGGCCCGCGTCCCCCCACCCGCTCCAACACTCCCCCTCCAACTCGTCGGTGGGGTCGCAGCAACAGTTTCTCCCCTTGCAACAGAAGCAGCGCTCGTTCCTCACGTTCGGGTTCGGCGCCGGTTCCACGGGCAGCGGCACGGGCGGCTCCGGCAACGCGTCGCGCCGCGAAAGCCACGTCAACGTCAACGTGACGCCCACGGGCCACGACCTCTCCTCGGACACGCCCGAGATACGTAAATACAAGAAGAGATTCAACTCGGAAATACTGTGCGCAGCTCTTTGGGGTGAGTTTGCAATAAATTAAACTATATAGTTAGCTGCGTTGGTCAATTTAAATGACTTGAAAAAAAATAGGTCAAGTGCGAGTAGTACTCGTGCATCGAGGACTTCGTACTAATTTCATAATTGAAGGTCCGCGGAAAATACAACTTAAAAAATGTACAAATTTAAATTGGCGGTCCTATCCACTTATTTTAACAAAATGAACCAAATGAATGAAAATATCCAAATCCACATTTCCAATTTTCGGATATTTTCCGTTGTTTCTACTATAGGTTGTAAGTTATTGCCAAATTTCATAACTCTAAATCAACGGGCAGTAGCCTGTAGGTTTTGATTGCGCAGCTATATTCATACAAAATGCAAAATGATTAAGCATAAAGGTTCATTTCTTATGATTACTTTGACTTATGAGTTTGAGTATTTTTGTGCTTTAAGGGACCACTGATTTGGGTATTCAGCTTGATAGCAATTGGCAATTAGAAAAAAAACAGATCGATTTGTTCGAGAGACGGAAGATGCCAACTTATGAAGGTTTTTTTTTGAGATACCAAATCACAAAAATAAGTAATCATTCCACTTCAAGAACTCCAGAATACAATATATCTTTAGATAATCTTATGTTCAAACTTGTTATCAAAATCATCTTCTCATCATTTCCATGTCATGAATATTAGATCAAAAATAGGAATGCTTTGAGCACAGAAAGAGTAAATGGTTTACTATTATATACATTAAGCGGAAACTGAATAAACAATGTTACTATGTTTCAGTGTTCTTTATTAACTTAACTATTAATTATTTCCTTAGGTGTAAACCTCCTAATTGGGACTGAAAATGGTTTGATGCTGCTGGATCGTTCCGGCCAAGGCAAAGTTTATCAGTTGATCTCAAGACGCCGCTTCCAACAAATGGAAGTGTTAGAAGGTCAAAATATACTCATTACTGTGTCCGGAAAGAAGAATCGCGTACGAGTATATTATTTGAGCTGGTTAAAATCTAAGATATTACGGACAGATGGTTTAAGTGACGTAAGTGCCGTACTGTTACGTATTTAATTCCTTTGCTATCCAAATCCATATCCAAGAAACTAAACAGTAACAAATAATTGCCTCATTTTTATTTTTATTTATAGCAAGTGGAAAGGAGAAATGGTTGGATAAATGTAGGAGAATTACAGGGTGCTGTTCATTTTCGCATAGTCAAGTATGAGCGGATCAAGTTTTTGGTAATTGCTCTCAAGGATTCGATCGAAATTTATGCGTGGGCTCCAAAACCATATCACAAATTTATGGCCTTCAAAAGTTTTGGAGACTTACAGCATAGGTAAATGATAATTATTTATGGATGATAAAAACATCAACTAGCTATGTTTTTATTAATGAATAAAAATTATTTAATTTTTTTAGGCCTTTGTTAGTTGACTTGACTATAGAAGAAGGGACAAGATTGAAAGTAATCTATGGATCTGCAGATGGTTTCCATGCCGTTGATCTAGATACTGCCAGTGTATATGACATATATATTCCAAAACATGTAAGTAAAAAATACAAATTAGATTATTGGTCTTATTTTTCATGTTTAAAATATTAATAATTTAGTAGAGCCTGCGTACTTCGACGTGGATGCTTGCGCATCAGAAAATTGTTAATTGAAATTCATGATTTTGTATTCCACTTGTTAGATTTTCACGTGATAAAAAAATGGTCATTACGCTCAATAATTATTAATTAGGATACATCAGGTGTTCCAGATCTTTTATATTTATATATCGAAATTATATCTCAACAACTACAATTTGGTATTCGCTTGTGGTTCTGCATCGAGTGTTACAGATGGAAAATGCTTATCATGTTCAATAACTTTTGTTATGGCTGTATGATTATTTGTTATGGTGATTCTGCATCAGATGTGCTAGTCTCCAAAATTGATTACTCTTCTTCCATCACAGATCTAATAGCTATACAACAAAAGCGTTTCATTCAAATCCGTGCAATAGGTCCAAAGATGCGTATACAAACAGACAGACAAAACCATTCATATTCTATTAGTGTTCTTACGTCTCCTTACGTCAATTTATTCGTAAAAATATTCAATGTACAGACACAATTTTTGTACTGTTTACATACTTTGTAATTACATACTTTGATTCAATATGTCAAGTTGATATTGTTAAAGCTTAGTAGCTTTTTGTTTGTTTGTTTTCTTAATTTGAAATATTTATTTTATATTTACATATTTCTTCTACAATTTGTCATTTGCTTTTCAGACCCAAGGACCTATTGTACCACATTGTATTGTACCACTGCCAAACTCTAATGGGGTGCAGCTATTGTTATGCTATGATAATGAAGGTGTTTATGTCAACACTTATGGAAGGGTCAGCAAAAATATTGTGTTGCAGGTAAAAATACTATTTTTTGCTAATATTAATTATATTAATTAGATAAAAAATTAATAATGTAAACTTATAAAGTAAACATTTATATCCGTTGTGCAATAAATATATGTCAATCAATGTACGTAATTTAAAGCCGTTGTGTTGCAATGGGACAACCAGAGTTGTGACTGTTATTGCGATGTGAATTGGATCCTCACTCAGAGGAATAAGCATACTCAAATTATGATTATGGTTCAATAAGCGCGGCATTTAGTTTCGCCACTCATATATATATATATATATATATATATATATATATATATATATATATATATATATATATATATATTAATACACATTATAATATATAATAAATTTTTTTTTTGGTTTTAGTGGGGTGAGATGCCTACATCTGTTGCATATATAGGTACAGGGCAAATAATGGGATGGGGCAATAAAGCCATCGAAATCCGCTCTGTTGAAAGTGGGCATCTTGACGGCGTGTTTATGCACAAAAAAGCCCAACGGCTGAAATTTTTATGTGAGCGCAATGACAAAGTATTCTTCTCGTCTGCCAAAGGTGGTTCATCTTGTCAAATATACTTTATGACTTTAAACAAACCCGGGATGGCCAATTGGTAGTGGTAGGACGCAGTGGACGCCAAGGACGTTCAGCTTATGTGATGCCATTGACATGCCAGTATTTTATTCTGAGACAAAATTCAATCATGTGCTTTGGCCATTGGAAATTCAAAGACTTGTGATAATGACAGATTATATGCTCAAAAGACAAACCACAAATTATTACAATTTACATTTTCCCATTTGAGAATCTTATCTTTTAACAAATGTGGCATTTTGTACTGAATACTGTAATTTCAATACAAGCTACTAAGGAATATATATATATATTATTAAGCAATAACCTATAGACTAAATGTTTTGATATTGACGATTATTCTTAAGTAAGTTAATAAATGCTTAGGTTTTATGTTGCTGGTGTTAATTTCTGTATGAAAATATAATTCAAACCTAAATATCGACTCATATTATGCCATATTTTGTTGTTTATAATGTTAAGCTAGATGGGTGATAACTGGATAATTCATAGAAATTGGCGTTATGTTTTACTGAAGCAAAAATTAATGCCAGATAATATTTTTATGATTACTGATCAGTGAACTTACAAATAATATTTAATCACTGTAAATTACTCTTCATTCTATATGATTCACTTAAGATTGGCACTTAGTCAAATAAATGTATATGATAATTAATCACATTCAAACTGCAATAATTTTATTAATGGATAAATCCTTAAATTTGGTACTATTTATTATTTATTTGTTATGTACTATATTATTTACATGTATAAAGATGTAACTGTGCATATTGAAAATTATATATTTGACGCCTTTTTATTTGATATACCTTAGCCCAATAAATTACAAAATATATTAGTTGATTTGTTATTCCTTAAAACCAAATTTGATTTATTCTTGTGAAGAAATCTTACAAATATTCAAGGAAACATTTTTGCTAAGTCTTTCCTTAGTATAAATAGTCTTACCAATTAGACACATCAAGCCTTGAGTGATGCTCTTCCTGTAAATAATAGTATTTGGATGTAAACAAAACTAGCTATAATCCAACAATGTTCTTTTACAACTGTAATATTCGCATCTATTCTTTTAAAAATGTTATTTAGCTTTGAAGTAACAAACAGTTGAAACTAACTGCTATTTTAACTTGGCCCATGAGATTTCTGCATTGTGGAATGTCAACACGACTTGTAACTATAATAGTTACAGTTAACGGTTTAAGGCTGCCTGTCCGGACGCGGGAGTGAACTAGTATTGCTATTTAAGAGTAGTTGTACTTAGTTATTTAATAGTAGCTTTAACTACACGGTTATTCATTTAATAAACTGAATTGCGTTCATTGCAGTCCACTTCCAATGACTTCTAAAATGACAATTTTAATATCTTAAGGTAGGTAGTATATTATCGAAATTTCCGTATATTTGATTGTTTTGAATAGAAAAATACTATGCTTATACTTGATATTTATAACTGAGTATTCATGTCTAAGATTGACTTTGTAATACATGTATGAGGTGCCATATACGAGTGTTATTCCATAGGACGGCTTGAGATAACAATACGTGTACAACGATAACAATTACTTCTTACATTTATCAAGATTTGAAAACTGTAAATGTACCGAATTAATAGTAATATCTCTTTAATGGTACTTATATTGTATTTAATTTAAATATATTAATAATTATTTTAGTATATTTAATTGATTTTTTTCAAAGCTTACTTTCTAAAGTGCGGCTCTCTTGCATTTTAAATTGGTGATAGCTTTTAAGATATTCATTAAACAAAATGCAGTAAAAGGTTAGTACCATGATCAATACTAATAAATAATTTTTGGAGTGAAAAAGTAAAAAGTGAGTTGTATAATATTAACATATTATTAGCTGCTTAGTACATGCATATGATATATAGTCTATTCCGGCTAATCTGAAACGGCTGGACCGATTTGGACGGGACTTTCACTGGCATGTAGCTGATATTATAATAAGTTGTAACTTAGCTTTATTTTAGAAAAAAGATATTATAATATATACAATGTAATTTATAACATACTAAAATGAACGCAGTGCAGTTTACTTAGGAGGCACAGCCGCAACCAATACATGAACAACATAATAATCTAATGTATTAAATCGAATAGGGAATAGCACCATTAATTTAAATGGTTTCCTAAATCTCTTTACTTTTTGGAATTTGTAAAACATAATTATCTTATTTTTCAATTCAATTACAATTTCAATTACACATTTTTTATAATAGCGAACTAGTGACTCTTATAATTAACGAGCTTTTCAATATGTATATGGATAATAAGTATAATATTTGTGCGCTGGGGATATCGTCCGACATCGTATCGCGAAAGTCGTACGATACATACTCTGTTAATTTAATACTGATATTTTAATGATATGCTGTAAATGTAAAATGTATATGATGATAGCTGTCACATAAACCAGCCTTTCTAGTTTCGTTTGAGATCCTGGGGTACATTGGTGTTTCTAGAAGCATTTCCTAGGGAGGGCACAGTCAGCTCGCGTTTAGAATATAGGTATTATTAAAAACTTCGATTATTATTACATTGATATCTAAAAAAAAATTATTGCGCTGCCCTTTTTGCATGTCTTCTCTTCGCCCTATGTTAATTTACCAGATAAAATTCAGTTTATTGATCTTACCAATAAAAAAATATTTATTGTGTTTTCTGTATTTCGACAACAAACAATAGCAAAAACTTAAAAAACGAGAGGCGAATACCGAAAAGAACGTTCAGAATTCACTTGTGTAAATGTGTTTTGTGGTTCACAGTTCAGATATCTTTAATTTTAAAATCTTTTTCGCGTAAAATGTTACCATTAAAATATTGTAATTTACGACAGTGAATATACGATTTATTATAGTTTTACAAAAATTTATTCCTTATTAAAAAAAAATATTCCTTTTATTTTAATCTGGTAACATTACAGTACTGAGTTGCAAAATACTCAAGTGTCTTTGTTAGATAGCGCTATCAAACCAAAAAAAAATAGGATGCAATCTGAGCAAAGAAATCTATAGTTTCATTTGGGCGTGAGAGAAAATGTAAACAAAGTATATTTCAGGATGCTTTTATCTTCTTTAATTTTAGGTATAGTTTCCCATATCTATATAGGAAATAGCTATACTGTTTTTATGTTATATTCTAGTCTAAGCCTGACTCTTACAATAAAAACAAAAGGCATTAGTTTCTGTTTTACATAGTTTCGAGGCACTAATACAAATTGAGGTATGCAACATAGAGGATATGCCCATTGATAAAAGAAATATGTAATATAATAATTTACATATTATTTACTTAATTAGACAAAAAGAAAATTAAATTGGCCTACAATTTAGTAGTATTAAAATGCATTTGAAGTTTGTGAATCATGTTTTTTTAGTGCTTCTACTATACATTATCACATTCTCAAAAACGTAATAATTATTTTCTTATTTAAAATATAATGATTATCCTTATTAGAATTAAGAAAATAAGATTTATTTATTGTAATTTTTTCCCCAGTATTCAGTAATATTTGGTGGCCTGGAAAAAATTGATATTAATGATAAAGCTAAAAAAAAGATGAGTTTTAATATATAAAACAGTTTAAACTATTTATGATATTCAAGTTTAAGATACACAACATAAGGTCATAATACATTGGCATTGCTCTCAATTATCATTTGTTTTTCAATAAATTACCTAGGTACTTTTATTAGTATTGTAATATCCATCCATCATCCTTGGCTCCGAGCATCAATTATAACACTAATTGCTCAAAAAATATATAAAATTTAAAACAAAGTTAAATTGAATAAAGTACTCACAAATATTATAAAATATATTTACTTTGTCAATCATGGCTTAAAAAACATATTTTTATTTGTTTACATTTTATTTTACAGATTTAGAATTTTATATTAATTATATAATAAATGCTTATTAATGACTTATGAAAGTTTATTACATATAAGTACAAAAAAAATCTAAAACTTACAAATATTCCTAAATACTTGAAAAAAGAATCTTCTTAATAGTCTATAATCAAATATAAGTAGGTTAAAATTTAGCAGAAAATAATCCTGCTTTTGATAACCCTTCAGTTTCTTTGTTAGATATTGGGACTAACATCAAGCCTGGTACTGGTGGTTGCATTTCTAAATCTCTTAAATTATTAACTTTTATTTTAAGATTACTACGTAGTTTATTTATATCTATATTTAATTGCATTTGATCTGCCTCTAATAATGATGTTGTATCATTTAAATTATGTTTTACTAAAGTTGAACCAACAGTCACCCAACAATTTGACACGGATGATTTTAACAATTCTCTTAGGGCTTCCCTATTTTGGTTTCTTCTCTTATCTAACATTATAATTTCCCTTTTGTCATTTAATATTTCTTCAGCTAGTTTTTCTGCTGAAATGAGATATTTTAAAACCTTCGAAGAATCTTCCATTTTAAAAATAGCAGAAAGCAACAACGAATGTCAATTGCGATCGTCTTGCTCACATTTCACAGAACCACAGAACACATTTACACAACATATACAAGTGAAGATTAAGTGTGGATCGATATCAAAACGTAACAAATCATATCACATCGATGTCTAAATTTACTATCCGATAATAATACATTATCAGTATATTTAACTTTTAAAATTGAATCACAAAGCTTGCATTGGTTGCCAAGACTCTTTAATAAAAATCCACAAATGCACAGGCTTGGAAATCTTGAGCACCAGACACACTCTCTTTAAAGGAAGTTTCTACCAAAGTGAGCATGACTAAGGCTAAAGGAATTTCTGCCTCTGTGCATATGTTTGTGGTAGAGAGTCTGCTATAACTCTGCAACTGTCTACTTTATTTCCTGAGTTCCCCCAAGTGACCAAGCAACAGCTACCTCTTCTATCCAGCACGTATATGTTGACCCAGTTATGTTCGATGGTCTTAAGCGTTTTCGTGTAGCGAATGATGATAAAGGTACTTTTTTTGTTCATGGCTTCTGGGAAGTAGAAGGCTCAGGAGCATTACAAAAACTCAATTATTTATTGTGGTATAAAGAATATTGGAAAAAAATAAATATATGTTGAGTTCTGTTGATGCTGCTAATAAATTTTGACATAATTAATTTACTCTCTCTCTCTGGCTAAATACAAAGCAATTATTCCCACATATACTATTACTTGAATAGATCTTGCTAAAAAAGTTCATATTAATTTTTCAATACAAGACTGGTGCAGTGACGAAAACAGGACACCTGAACCACAAGAATATTAATGAGGAAGTTATTTCCTCGGGGTTCTAGTTTCTACAAAAACCGTGATAATAACCTTTCTTTCTTATACTTAGAACCTTATAAATTTCGCACAATTCCATGCATAAACTGCTGCCGTTTTAGACACATTAAAGCTCAATGCTGATCAAAACCTAGATATTACAGATGTACTCAGCCCCATTATGATGATTCTTGTAATGTGAAATAGGACTATTCTTCACTGTTTATACTGTACTGTTATGCACTTTGCTATTGATAAAACTTGTTCTGAGTTCATAAAACAAAATTCTATTATAATTGTTATGTCCCAGGGTAATTTAATATATATATGGAGACCCCCACACGTTTCCCTCCCGTCCGAAGAACGTAGCGAAGGAAACATTTAATGTTAGCCCTCCGACATACGCTCCCAAAAATATCCTTTACCCCTCTCCTATAACATACTACTGTAAATCCGTCACTTGATTCGTCAACCGATGGTCCTATGGACAAGGGTTACGACAAGCATTCCCACTAAGCCATTATTGGCAATTGTTCTTCCTACTAACCCAATAGATGTGCTATCCTTAAATAAACTAATGACCCGATAATTACAAAAATCTTAATGTTACCCTAACAGATATGTTAATAAATATTGTTTCTCCAAGAAATAAAACTAACTTACCGCCCAACGTTGTCCAGAACTAAGATCAACTAATCAAAATCATTAATAATGGCCCCATTCTACTTACTACTAGAACTTACTACACTTACTACTAGAATAGTCATAGTATTCATGCACTAACTTATTACTATTATCGAACTGTACACCGGGCATTATTGGCATCTCTGAAACTTGGCTGAGACCTGTAACCCATTTTGAAATCCTGGGCTTCACTTGTTTGCTGAGGGATGTGAAATGGAAGTGATAGATTTACTGGTTGTGCCATTTAAGTACGTCCCGTTACTCCATTTTTCCTCATTCCCTTTCCTCATAGTCAACAGTTTCATGCGGTAGCTGTGAAGGTATTTGATATTTTCTTTATTTCCATATATATTCCTCCTTAATTACTGAGCTACGTTCAATCCTATCCTCTCTTCCTGGTTCAGTCTTATGCATATTATTGACGGTGAGAATTAAATTTTATTAAACTATTTGTAAAAAGAACTCCACACAGAATTTTTTTATTCCAATCCGTAATAAGATCAGGAATGCACTGGTTCTGTCACCCAGTGCAGCTTTTATTATGAGCATTTTGTTATATCAGCATTTACTATGCCAGTGGCGTCACAATGCTACCAAATAAAAAAAAATAACTTTAAAAAGAAAAAAAACTCCGTTGGTACAATTATTGGGTATCGCTCAATCCTCGTTCATAGATTTCATGGGTCCCTTAGTACCACCCAAACTCTCTCAATGGCTTAACGACTTTATTAACAAATTAGATCCGAATTACCCGACCCGTAGTTCCCGAATTTTGGAAATCACAAATAGTTATACTCAACCTTACAGCTTGCAAATGTCCTTTAGATCCCAACTATTACAGAGCCATTGCTATTTTATCTAATCCGAGAACATCTCTTAAAATTCGTTTATTCGAAAATTCTCGTTTGAAATGGATAGTGGAAAGCAGAAACAGAGACATAGACTCTTGCTCTTAGCACCCTCATTTGGCTGTCGAACAGAACAATAGATAAGTACTATATTTAATCTCAGTATTTTTACGACAGATTCAATGATCCTTTGCGAAAGGAGAATATTTGGTAGGTGTATTTTTAAATATTGCAAAATCAAGCAAGCATAGGATCATGTTCTACTTCCGTTGCACAGGCAGATAATACTTTAGCTGAGTATTCCTGCGAGGTTGACACATTGTATATGAATCTGTTGTCCGGTAGAAATTGATCTGTGCGACATCAGCTGCATACTGTTACCCCAAGCTCGTCTGGAAGAGCCTTTCGCAAAGTTCGGTCAGCCCTTTGCTGTAAAGCAACATTGATTATAGATTTTTTGTCCTTTAATCTTGCATAAAATACGTCTCACTAAAACGAAACACGCGTATTCACAAATCTTGGTTTTATTAAAGACTTATCAAATACTCATCGACGACTGCGCGCGATTATTGCATAACCTTCCGTCCATATAAACATTATAATTCATTTTTTATCTTTATCTATATTTTTCATAAAGGACATAATAGACATAGAATTAAATTAATTCTCAAAACAAGCTATTTTAAAATTAAAATACTGATTACGACACTGGGTCGATCCGAAAATCATATCTAATCCATAGGACCGATATTTGGATCGGTTTTTTACGAACTAAGATCCATTGTACTCCAACATATCGAAGTATAGCACCTGGACTGAACATCCTTAATCAGTGATACTTCATCCTTAAACTGTTACATTGCCCTTTAAATAAGTTAAAGTAAAGCTAATAAAGCATAACGTACATTAAAATTTTAATGAACTTTTAGTGTGAGGTAAATAATTATAAAACACCACAATATGCTATTCTTATATGTAAGCACTATTAGCAAACACTTTCCATTAATGTATCGACTTAAAGGGTCAACTAAAAATTATTATTAGAATACAATAATTTATAAAAAATCTTGTGAAATAAAAAAAATCTATAATATTAACGTAAAATTTATTAATATTAATTTTTATGATCGATATTCTTATCGTGTAATTTCGATTATCACTAGTTGTCAAATCGTGCATCACTCGTGTTATATAGTCTGTGGGTCTGTTCTATTTCCTGTGTTAAGAGCAGTGCATTGTGATTTTAATTTATGGTTTGGGTTTAGCATTTACGCTTCCATTCCACCGCCTTCAAAGTTCAAGTGACTGATCTACATTCTACGAACATACGCCCGCTCCCGCCATTTTGATCTTAAATTTGAGGATAGTTTTATAACTAGTCTGGCGTTGTACTTTATTCATTAAACCAAATGTAAATAATTTCGTTTGCTTAATAATTAATTTTATTCACCGTGTATAGTTTGTAAGATTTTTAAATAATATGGATGGCCCGAATCGGGGATTTCGCGGAGGACGCGGTGGCCCGGGTCCTCGCGGTCGCGGTGGTTTTGACATGCGTGGAAGGTAATGTGCTACTTAAACTTGAAGTGTTTTGTTAATTAATCTAGATACTGTATACTTCATTATTTATGTGTATTTATATAGTTATTAATCATGCCTATAATTACAAGAAATGCTATGAATACAGAGGTTATTATATTTTATAAAATTTTTCAAAATTTTTAAAATTAATGCTTCTTTTAGAGGTGGACCAGTGATGCGTGGTCGTGGTGGACCACCTAGAGGCGGAGGACTACCACGTGGAGGACCTCGTGGAGGGTTTCGTGGCGGCCCACCAATGCGTGGAGGCGGCGGCGGCGAAAGAGGAGGAAGATTTCCACCAGGGCCTCAAGGACCCGGCCCTCATCCAGTCCCAACTATTGAATCTCGAGGTCCATTACAAAGTACGCTTTTTTATCTTTCTACATAATGAACTAATGATAGATTTGATGTCAATACAAACCAGCTTAAACTCGTATAAGGAGTCTACTGAAATGAGATTGTATCAAATATAATTGTACTTTTGAATGCATAAAACAAGCTATTTAACTTTTTTTGGGATAATCATTATATATAACAGTGTTGAAGTATTTTGATGTATTTCGGTATAATTTAGTCAAATTTGCAGGAGGAGGGTTTAATAATAATAGAGGTGGTCCTGGCGGAATGAGAGGAAGAGGTGGAAGAGGAAGAGGAGACTTTGGTCCACGAAGTGACCGTGGTGGACATGGAATGCCCATGAGAGGTAAATGCTTTTTTAGCTATATACATTACCAAACAGAAAGTGAGAAGTTTGCTGCCTCATTTTATGTAATTGTATGGTTCTCATTTATAAAAATTATAACATTTATTCTTATATAAATAATGAACTTTGTAATAAAATCACCCCAATTTTAACAAAAGAATGATTTCTTTGAACACCCCTAATACTTACCAAGTTATACAAGGAAAATCTTATTCATTATTATGTTTACTAGTGGGCTATTACATATAAAATATACTTAGGTTAGACGTTAGTCATTCAAAATTTACTTCATTAACTGCTTTGGTATTATACTAAACTAATGCTAAGAAAAATTAGATTATGGTGTAAGTATACATGAAAACATTTATTTCAGTTTATTATATTAATCCTAATAACATATTATTACAACTACTAATAGCTTAAGAATCAGTAAACTAAAAGACAGCTTCTGACTACCTTAATCCGACTGGGTCAAAATGACTTAACATGGAGTAACACATTCACTAATGTAATAAATTCAAATTTATAAAATAATGCTGCTTGAATGATGCTTAAATTGTGTTAGACTAAATGGACATTTAACTTTTTTACGTAGTGTTGACCAATAACTTCTTTTTTAATAATCATTATTACATACCATAAATATTTATTATTTTAATGAATGTCAATTTTTAACTCATTAAACACTGTCACAGCAGTGATGTACACCAAGTGTACATATTTCCTGCTTTAAACATTTATATTTCAGATTAAAATTAGATTTATATTATTATATTTGCTTACAACTTAGGTAGAGGAGGAAGAGGTGGACATGGACCACCAAACGGGCCACCTGGTGGCCCTGGGCCTCATCCAGGACCAGGATTACATGGTCCTCCAGTGCCAACTCTTGGACCTAATATTCCAACACGAATAGTGTCATCACCGCATCCTGCAGGTGGAGTAACACAAAGTGGTGCATTCAAAAGAGGTGGTGGACCTCCACATGGTGGCCCTGGTGGACCTCCTAAGCGGGGAAGGTAAGCTTTAATATATCATCTTTTAAGGAAGCATAATTATATATTTATGATAAAGTTTTTTTGTTACTATAAAGTTTTGTAGTAGAGAAATAATTATTTGTAAATTTTACAGGTTTGAAGGTCCACGAGGTGGAGGTGGAGGTCGCCCCCTACCTCCAACAGGATATCAAGCATCAGCACCCCCACACAATCCACCACCAGCTAATGGATACGGACCACCATCGTAAGTAGTTAAGAAAAAATTATATATATTAATCAGTGATTTGAGTACTAAAATTATTTCTGTGATTTTTATTTGATGTATTTCCGCAAAGGTAATTTTAAAATGTTCTACTGAATTCTATCTAAAGTATATTAAAATAACCTGTAAGATGAAATGTGGAATTTTATATTATAATCAATTATTACAAATGATGATCCTGAAACACGATAGGAATGTGCCGTCTGATACAAACATGACGCTTAATATAAAACTGAATTTCATAAAATATGTTTTTAAATCTGAATTTCTTGAAATTTTTATTAATAACATTTTTTTTTTTGCTAAGACATACTGGATATCAGCCCTATGAACAGCCAGTGCCAGAGCCATATCCGTCTCAATCATACAACACATCAAGGTAATAACTTAAAAATAAAAATATAATAATACATATTATTTTTTATTACAATGATGAAAATGTTATCTTGATAGGAATTGCCGTCTGATACTTAGATGCAGATATATAATATTCTGAGTGATTATAGTAATTTATAATCGATTTTTTTTTGTTACTCTTTTTCAATGAGCTTATTTGTTTAGTTCATATCAAAGCAACTACTCATCACAAGCTCCAGCTCAACCCAGTTCTGGCTACAACTCTGGTGGATATGGATCCAATTATGGATATTCCACTGGAAGTCAACAAGGATATGAAAATGAAAGTTATAGGTAAATCAATTTAAATATTAATAAAAGGGAATAGTGGTACCATGTAGTTGACAGTGCATACCTTATTGAGGACACCTCATATGTCATGGCTGTATACATATGTTACAAGTGAGTTGGTCATAATTAAACAGCAATAGTGTAAACTTCTCCTACTAAAAAAATACTATTAAAAACACATCTGCCACCCTTCATTCGAAAAACCACATATGAGATATCTTTTTCTCTTTTATACTTTTCTAATTGGTTGAAATAAACCTCAAAAATTTATGTTAATATTTTATACTATTGCTGTTACACTCTTAATGTCATAGCACACATATCAACTCGTAAACGGAACATAAATGTGTCGCCCTTACACAGATAACAAGTTTCATCTTATTTTTTTACTTAACAAATGCAAGATATACTTATCACAAACCAAAAAATGATTAAATAATAAACAATACTCAGTCATCCAATGATCAATTCATATAACTAATATTAGACAGATAAATACAATTTTCACAGATAGTTAACAATCTAACATTTTATTAATCTAAACAAAAGCTTTATTGTATTGAAAATACTTAATTATTGAAATAGTATTGAGTTTTTATTTTTTTTAAATAATAATAATGAAATTAAGGAACAGTATAGTTTGTCCTATGATTTCAATTATTGTTTTGTAGAAGCAAGCTAATCGTGAAATCTATAACTTAGGCTCTAAAGATTACTTAAGACAAAAATTTAACAAATTTAATATATTGACAGTTGCGTCTCAACATAACTTTGAAAATGTAATGAACTGAAAAACTAAAGTATGTATTCTTATTTTGAATAAAATTTTTGAATTTAATAGTGGTTGTAAATTGCACATTTAACTATGAAAACTGGAAATCTTTGTAGATATTCCAAGGTGACTCGAATTCTATTCATCGTCCATTATTTTTAAATAGTCGCTACGCCCAAGACTTACATGGCCCTCGTGGGTGTCTCCCGTAGAGCTACTCTGCGTATCCAGGGGCATTAAGATATATATAGATAAAATAAGTATGGGCCCAGATTAAGTATCTGGATCGTAAAGTAAATCATAGTGGCGAAGCTCTTAGAGCTCAGTTTGCATTAAAGCTAGGAAATGCCGCTTTGACCTGCCTTGCTTGGAAGGCCCTGTCCTGGCCCCTGAAGATTTCTCAAATCGACAGCGTAATGTCGGCGTGTTGAAAAATATGACTGAATCATGGCTTTATTCGGTGATGGAAACAAAACTGGGTCTCCGGTGGCAAGCCTACAGCGACACTGGAATCAGTCCGTCCCGACTCAGAGCAATGGGTCAATGGGATTTTGAAGTCCTGACGTTCAGGCAGGTTCAGATGCTGACGGTGCACAGTTGCTTTGACAAATATTGTGCTTCAGATTGTAAATCGGGATACCCCGCTTTGGCCCCGCAACGTCTGAATGGTTGTATTGGGTAGGCACCTCTCACTGTTCAGTTTGGTGAGGGCCATGCTGAACAGTAAGAAAAATTAGTCTGCAATGGTCTCTTTCTGTAAATCAGTCGTCTCACTCAAGGAGACCGCGGAACAGGTGCACATTCGCAGCGTGTCTAAGGGCAGTAGAAGGTGGAATGTGCTTCGCTAATTCTCTTTATGCTAGAGGAACTACATTATCAGGGCGAACATCGCGGCTGCGGGTGCCCTAGGAGAATCCCTCGACCCTGAAGGTGATGGTGCCTCGCGATAGGCGGGCCTTCCATCGAAGCGTCGTAGTTAATAGCAGGCACAAGCGATCCTGTGTTGTCTTAGGTAGATGGAGAAGGTTTCCGTTGAGTTTTAGTGGGTAGGATCGGATTCATCACACATACAGTACCTCTCTTAAAGCACTCATTTGTCTTGGGGGAGTTTGCGTCTACACATTTCCCAGCGTAAAAAATCTATAGAGGTTTAATAGCTTCGTTTTATGCTTTTTAGATTATTAAACCAAATAGGAAATGCGTAATAGAGAGAGAGATTATAACTTGGGTATCACATTAATATTGCTTCATCGCCATTACGCACCACTCCACTTCTTCAATAAGAAGTTTGTGACGTTGTTACATTAAGAATAGCGTAAAGGACACCTATATATCAAAATTATCACAAACATCATTAAACGTGATGTCAATTAAATAATTTATAATTTATGTAAAATAAATGTCCAACAGCAACCCTGGTGGGGCTGGTGATGCTGGTTATGGATCAGCTGGACCAGAGTACCGTGGCCCAGCATCTGCTTACGATTCCTATTCACAACCTTGTTACAACACTTATCAGCAGCCTCAGTCGCAGTACAATAGCACCTATGGTAAGTACAAAAAATAATATGTTGCTGCTCCTGAGCTACAGCACACCCAACAATGTAAATCATGTCATGGGTAAATCATTAATAAGTTTAAGTTTGCTAGTTACTTGATGATCTCTATTTAATGTGTAGGAAAATGTAATATAAAATATTTTTGTTTTAATCTATTTATTTATACTTCTGCCGAATTGAAAAAGAAATACTAATTATAAGAATATATATTATCAGATATAGTTCTTAATATTTAAAAAATAGAGGAATACAAGATTATTTTATGGTAAAACAATTAGGTACAAAAGATGTGTGAAGAAATATTATGAATACATATATGAAATACAATAATAATACTCTAGTCAATGAAATATTTAATAATTAATATTCGCAATATGTGTTATATTGGAAATTACTAGAATATTTTAGTTATTTAGATCAGAAAAATATTTCTATATAAGTTAATATGCTACAATTGATTTTACTAATGTTAAGAAAATTTTATTTAGAATCACAAGCTTAGGAATACTAGTAATTTATATTATACTATAACAATCTCATTTATATTATTTAATATGTTACTTTAGAAAAGACAAGTTAATGTATTGGTATATCTATGTATGTTACATAGTATGAATGCATAATCATTCATTTCAGTTAAATATTTAATTTAGTAGTAACAGAAGTTAGCATGAATAGCCATGATCATGATGAGATGTCTATGTTGTCTATTAAACAATGTATAAAAACAATACAACATAAATATAAGCATATTAGTATAAAAAATTAAATGGATATTACTATACTACTAACCAAGATAATTTAGATGAAGCTTACTTATAAATTATAATTATTTGAAGCTTTTTAGACCAATATTGGTAAAGCATCAATGTTTTTGTTATTGTTTGTATTACAGGCAGTTGGTGATGTTTGACTAAGAAAAAGTATGAATCATCTATATGCAACAATATGTTAGTAGCTGGATCAATTTTCTGAAGCATTAATGGATGCAATGGTTTATTTTGTGACATGTCGTAATTAGGCTCAATTAACAATTTTAATTACAATTGACATTAGAAAAAAGACAATGTTGCTAATACAAATCACATTTCATAATTTTTTAATGTAGGATTTCTATGAATTTAACTTTTAAAATTTGTTTCATTTACAAGTCAATATATTTAATGAATCTATACATTTTGTATTAAACATATGTGTAACAGATGGTATGAGTAGGTACCATGTCTAGAAATTAAGAACCAATTCGTAATAAAATTATAAAAGAGAATTTGTGTGCAATTTATTTACTGATCTCAGAATACTTTGATATTAAACCGAAAATAACTTAAGTGTATTTACCAATTACATAATAATCAAGTAATAATGTTATTGTTGCCAACATAATACAAAAGAATATTTTTTTAAGATGACATACAATGATGAAAATACTTACGATGTTTAAGTAACCTAAAGGTATATTCAAATAATGAGTGATATATAGTTTGTAAATTATATTTATATATACATGGATATTTTAAATCAAATTTTATTGAAACATTATTAAACTAATCAAGTACAGTGTTTTAAATAAACACTTAAATTTTGTTTAACTACTAAAATGAGTTATTCTACTTTGGGAGAAAGGTCATAGACCTAACACTTCACATGAGCAGCACCAGTAACAATTAACGAGAGTAGTTTAACTACAGGTTGGAGATTATAAATTATTGATCAATGACAGGTAATCATTATTTACTCATTTATTATTAGTTGTTTAACCTAATTTACGACTTTGGCTTAGTACTCGGTTTATCTGCCAGACAAAATATAACGAGAAATATTTGTATACAAACAATTATATTATTAAATAAAAAATTGTTTTGATTTGTAGAAATCATTACATCCATAATGAATAATACTTATGGCATATCACTCTATTATAGTAAGACATGTCTTAGCTTAATACGAAACAAAATGAAAAACAAGCGTTATGTAAGCGTAAGAAAATTCCTAGTCCATAAGCAAAATACGTACATGATAACCAATACATATTATTAAATAGAATAGGTTTAAATAAATTTACTGAGATTTATGTGCTAAAGCAGCACACCTTTTTGATTACTTTTATATTAATGTTAAAATTTATAGATATAATTATCTTATTCTCTGTAAATTGTTATCTATAATATATTATGTGGTTTTCAGATTGACAAGATATTGAAAATTTAAAAAGAAATCAGAGCTTGATTTTGCTAAGAGACATTGAAGTGGTTAGAAATGGAAGACGCGTGAAGAGGTAACTTTTAATTTATTATTAATAATTTATTTGATAAAGTCGCGCGTTAGTTGAAGCAGTTTAGTAAAATAAATAGCATTTTGAAATACTATCATGTGCTTTTTTGTTCTTGTTTAGTACTTTATACAACCCATAAATTCATTATATTTAAATATTGGTGTAATATTCATATACGAAATTAATTCTTCTATTTACATTTATAATTGAAATAAAATTAATGTTTTTAAAATAATTTAAACTGTCTACATAGACAGAAACTCTATTTAGTATTTATCTTTTATTCCATTCCAGGTGATGGACCGAGGCAGCGTTTTGTAAGGAAGGACAGATTTCATAGATGGAGTCTATACATATTAATCACAATAGAATTTCTGCCTTTTTAACATAAATTATACAGATAATATTTTTTATGTATTTATTGTGAAATCTTAAGTCACTTGGTGCTTACATTAGAGCATCATATTAATTGAAAGCAAACTCATGATTATATTGTTTTCGCTGCATCATTTTATCTAGCTGATGTTTATTATTTATAAGAAACTCTTTAAATTAATTATTTGAAAATTAATTATTAAGTCTTAAATTTATCTTTTCAAAAGAGGCAGAAGTAACATTCTTTTTATTAATATTTTTAAAATTTATACTGTTTCCTTAATTTGTTTTACTATTCATTAAAATATATAATCAAATAACCCATTAACATATCAACAAAGTGGATTCTTTTAATAAAAGCTATTCTGTTCTCATGTCTTTTTTTCATTTATCTCTTTCTTTTTAGATATAAGTGCCAAGATTCTTTTGCGCTTCGTTGTCGTTTACTTTAAAATATTAATTTCTCTCAAGACAATTCAAATATTCTAGTATCATTTGTAAAGCCAAAAAACTTTATAATACTTAAAATTACTAATAGATAATTTCACTTTCTAATAACAATACCGTTTTGCCACAACCAATCCTAAAACTGATAATAAGTTATTCTAAATAATTAGTATTTGTTAGGTGCACGATGGTTGCGCCAACTAGCGGTTACAATTATGTCGGACATTGAAATGTCAAATGGTTGGCATTTAGTACGTATTGGTAAGTAAACAAACAATAATTTTATTGAAATAGCGTATTTAATAAGATTTTATTCGATTATGTAAACCTAAGGTGTGGTTAATACTGTTGATCTTTTTTATTTTCAGTCTAAAATGCCACAATCAGTAAATTTCAGATAATATACACGAGTTTTTTTTAATGGCTGACTTTACGGAAAATAAATATAATGGAATAACGCATTTCATACATTTTGCAGACGATCTTTTATAACTGTGATGTTATTAATAATGCAGAGTTTTTGTGTATTTTCAGTTAAATATATATATATATATATATATATATATATATATATATATATATATATATATATATATATATATATATATATATACACAAGTTTCTTAAGTAAAAAGTGACAATTCGTCCGACAGAGTTTCCGTTTTAGCCACGGTGCGTGCTGCGATCGATTTGTGTTCTCCCACCTACTTCGTACCCAGCGAATATGGCTAATTAGTAATTACTCTAATCCTACGAGGTCAGTACTACGTTACAAAAACACTAAAATAATGATATAAAGTATACATCAGTCACATGAATCGGCTGATGCTTGGCTATCAGGGACTATCGGCAAGGCAAACCCGCACTGAATGTATTAGAATATACGTGGGAAAATAAAACTATTAACTGAAGTAGCAACCAAACCTTATTACTATATACAAATACAAATATACTTTATTGCACAACTTAAATATATATATACATTACATAAGAGCTAAAAAAGGACAGAAGTACAATAAGGCGGCCTTATCGCTAAAAGCGATCTCTTCCAGGCAATCTTTGGATGTTGGAGTTGTACAAACATGGGCGGTGCATTAAATATAACATATATATAAAAGTTATTAAAAGATTCGACCAAAATGTCTTTGCTCGAACTACATATTACAAAGTCGTAACATTGTATGTCTAGTGCTTCATGTGATCTGGTAGAGAAACAGCGCAATGAGAAGGGAGTGGAGCTAGCACAAAGAGGATTACACACATATATTTTTATACTTTATTACTGTAAGGGGTGTGTTTTTAGACGACTAAAGATCAATGGTATCTAATCTTAGAAATGAAATCAGCATGAACAAGAACCTTCCATATTTAATTTACAAATAGAGATTGTTCGGTCGATAGCCTCATAGAAATGTTTATAGATTTTTGGTGTGGCATTCCATTTGTTCGCAGACATGAAATACAGGACTTGGGCTAAGGGTAGGTCCCATTTTTCATCATTCATCTTTCTTTACAAAAAACCTGCTAAAAAATAACAATAACTTCCCCGTAATTTATCTGATACCCAAGTAATAGGCTTCGAACATGTGTAAGCCCAAAGTGTGTTAATAGACAAACCGGCTTTGTCAAAGGAAAAGCAGCACGTGAACAAATCATTGAAGGGACAGCTCAATAAGCTTATATGTTTTATAGATTATTATGGGAACACTGACACTGTTAAGTATTAAAGTTAAACTAGAATAGGCTTGGGAGGCGCTTTCGGTAATAGGTGTATGTACAATGACACTTGTCATCTCATATTTACTTTGTGAAGATGATACAGCGGTTGTCAGCAGACGGAGTTGTTCCAAAGATTTTTCAAATTCAGACCAGTGTTCGGCATGGATGCATTTCCTCCCCTCTATAATTTAATACCTACACTGAATACATTATTATACATCACTTTGATTGAAGATTTTCGATTACTAGTAGCATTTTTTTTCTATTGAGTAATACAAGTACTAGCATAAAGAAAAATTTTATAACTAAGTCAACGGGAAGTTAAAAGTAGATTTTGATTACGCGTCGATTTTCATATAAAATCCAAAATAATTTAACGTAAATGCTTCCTTTCCTGTTAACTTTGATATTTTCTGTGCTTCGAGAGATAGGTATTTGATTTTAATTTGAGCTTGATAATTTTGAGAAAATGGCCTTGACAGTCGAACAATCAGTTGAGGTATATTATTTTATTAGGATTTGAAAACACCTAATGCAAAATGAATAGAAAATACACACACAAAGCACATTTTTATATTTTACATAAACTTCTATATTTTTGGGTCCATGGGTGGGCCAGCCCAAGTGATTTGTTTTATTAATACTTTGGCTATTGAATTATACATACTTAGATATTAATTTATAAAATAAAACAAACCATTTTTTTAGAAATTTAATAATTATACTGTTGCCTCAGGCAAAGTAGTAATGATGTCAGAATCTCCCGGGTCTGTAATGGCTAGTGTGCACACTCTGTAGTATTTTCCACAGGCAGTACCTAACTCAATGTTGTTCCCGCTATAATGGTGGACTCCAGTTTTGGCGAGTAAGGCATAGTATTCAATCTCCGATTTTCTGTGAAAGTATATTATTTATAAATGTAGTATCATTCATGATGTTTAGATAATCAAAACAAGTGATTGCTCAAATAACTTGATGCACTGTCTCACCTATCGTGACGCAAATGGATTTAGACTACTCCATAGGGTTCCCATGAATAATGTGATTCAATAATTATTTAATAAATATATATGTTAAATATCAAAGAATATTATAAATAATAATTAATATTTTTATATTATTGAATCACTTTAACAGGATACCATACTTCTTTGTCTTAGGACTCCATATGCTTCCCATTAAAAAAAGAAATAGGGAACTCTACTTCTCAGTAGTCTCACCTCAATGGCGGTGCATTCTTTGCGATGATGACCAGCTTCGCTTTTCCTTGACGTAAAGTTTTTAATGTTTGCTTGTAACCTAAGCAATATTTGCCAGATTTCATTACCAGAGCCAGTCGAGTGTTGATAGACTCGATGGTCTTTTTCTGTAAAGGAAAAGTCTTGTTAATATATTATAAGTAACCATTAATAGCACAAATTACACAATTAATAATAAAAAGAAATTTATTTTAAGTGTTTTTATATCAATATCAACGCCGAACGAAACGAATAGGTGTCAAACAGTAAATTATAACCTATAAATGTACGTTACATTCTCAACCCCACATATTACAGAAAATGTGAGCCTATCGAGAAACGTATACTTTGGGACTTCTTATTAATAGATAAATACAATATAATTATAAATAACTATTTAACAAGTCCACAAATGAGTATTATAAAAACCACGTGGAACGAACCTGTTTCTTGGCTGCAACCATTTTGTTGAGATTTGATACGAAATATCACTGTAATGAAAAATATATACGTTTTATATCGTAACAAGATATTTCATAATTTAAGAAAAAACATTAAGAAATAAACCCAAGCACTTGCCTCTCCAAGCGTCACTCAGTAAAAAGGAGGATCATTTATACAGGCAACCAATGGCAGCACTAGCCACTAAGCATTTAGATTCACAGATAATATTGAAATACATTAAATGGATTATTTCGAATAACTAAAAATAATAATAAAATGTCATGTAATAATTAAATTTAAAAATACATTTTATTTTCTTAATAATTTTTATTATGCCTTTATTAAAAACTTTAAGTGTTTTTCTCTAGTTTCACAAAAAGTTAATAAATGCTGTCAATGTCATACTGTAATGATGGTAAGTCAAATTTAATTCTTTTGCTTAATTCAGTGTTCATGCGTACGTTTTTATTACCTATTTCTGTTACGATACAACAGCACCTTGTAGCATTTCAAATTTACATAATATAATACATAAACTTAAACACGAAACTTACACTTCGGTTTACACTTTACATTTTGATTTCAGTCGGAAGTCGATAGTCTTAAATACCTCTCGCGTCTTAAGAGAGTAGGTAATAGGTAGTTGTAGTATTTTACTTTGATGACGCATGCGAACTAGATTTATTTATTGTTAAATTATTACTCAAAATATTATATGCCCAAATTTGCTTACTAAATTATAATGTCGGGCAAAGTCCAAAAAAAAAGTAACTCATCAGAACCAACAGCTTTAGGAAAATTATATTTACTAGCTTACAACAGTATCCAAACATTGGGGTAAGTAATATTGTTGATATTTATTTATATTTACTTTATTACCTACTTAAAAATATTAACTCTTTAATTATAATGTTTTTGTCTAGTAGAATTTTTGTTAGCATTTTATTTAAACATACATTTATAGTAAATTAATAATTGTGATTACAAAAATCCGACTTTGGTAAATAAAATTTTATCTCTTTTGAGTTTAAAAATTACAATACAATCATGGGCGTAAGAATACGCCGGGTATCCGTGCCCATCCCAGATTTTTTAATAATAGAAGTCAAGAGTGAAAAATGACATAAAAAACTTTACACAAAAAGGTTAAAAGTAACTAATCTTAATAGTTTCTTTTTTTTTAAATAATTACACTACTTATAATAACTAACCAGCAGCTACCTATAATATTTAAAGTTCTAGCTTTCCTTTTTTAAACATTCCTTTCTTTTTTTTGTATGTCATAGTACTATGAAGTATATTGCAATTGTATTGAATATTGTAAGTTACAAAAACACATCTATTATAAAATATTAATGTTTGTACGCAAAACTTAATAAAATATAAAGCCTAATACTAGTATTTGCACCTAATTCCGGCGGCGTGGATTTTTTATTAGGATTAAAATTTACCAATAAATAATTAGAGCTCCTATAATTAAATACGTTACCAAAACCTACATTATATGTAGGCTTGCTTGCTTTAATTTTTTTATTATTTATTCCTCGAGACAAATTTATATCATGAAGATAATAACATATTTCGGATTTCTGATATAAAAGCTTATAATATCATATATGTATTTAGAAAATATTGATCATGATAAATTTAGATAGAGATTATAAAATAAATACACTAAGGCGTAATGCTACCGCCACCAAAGTAACGGTTCTGAGTTTACGAAGCTGGGCCGTAGGAATGTGAACATATTATCACGTTACACAGTAAAAGTAAGAACAAAAATAATGTCAAAACTAAAATATCTCGAATAGAATGTAGTTATTTTGGTTTTCTTGGAGGGGCATTAGGTTTATGCTTAGAAAATATGGTATTGTCGTCAAACGTGTTGAAATGACATCGATCCTGTTTCACGGGCTATGTTTTGTGTTTATTAGAATTAAAATTAACGAAAGACGAATCTTTATAGACACGAAGTTCAAGCACAGAATAACAACAAAATTCTATGAGGTTTCCGTTCTTTTTCTTTTGTGTTGGAAACCCTAAAAAAGAAAAATCACTTATAATACTGTAATCTATTCTGATGTTTTTACATAATAATAGAGAAGTACTTTCTAAATAAGGCGGATAATGACCGTAAGATAAAACCGTAGTATATTATATAGCCATCCGAGCGTGTAGGGCCAGCCGGTATTGTAGTAAAGCCGGTATTGTAGTAATATTGTGCCTATAATAACGAATTTTCATGTTACGCGATTTCAGTCCTTCATATAACACGTATATTCCCCGGTATAACGCGGGGATTTCACATGTAATATTTATGCACTGTGCAATTTATAATTGTATTAAAAAATATGTCGGTGGAACGTTAATTCAGATAGCTCCGACACCGAAAAAACATGTCATAACTGTTTTTGGTGTCATGTAATTTATTTGACACTAACTGTTTTTAGTTATATATTATGTATAGATTTTTATTTAAAATATAAAATAACAGTATTTTCTTAATACTCTATTTAAGTCCCCTTTAACGAGAAAAAAATTACATAAATAATTTGCATTTGTATTTTGTATAACACCTTATATGGGAACATTGAACTCGTTGAACCAATTTTGTATCAGACGTAACCTACTACCTACATTAAATACCTACTTTGTTTTTTTTTGGGCAAGTAAAACGTTTTCTCTTTATATATGAATATATAAAGATATTATACATATAATATTGTTTTTATTTTATATAATAAAAAAAATGTTATTGTACTTCAGATGGTCTTATTTGCTTTTGCAAACGATAACATATTTCCTGAATCGAGGCACCTTGGACAATTACTGGAATGAAGTAAAATGGACGGTTCTAATATTTCAAAATGCAGCTCTATTAGAGGTTAGTATGTCTTACATGTTATCATAAAAATACTATTTATTAAATTAATTAATATAAAAAAATATGATGGGGTTGTTATAACAGAAGCTAATTTAATTGTTCTAACAAACAAAGAAGTGTTTTTTAAATACAGATTTAAAGGACAAAAGAGTTATATCCTTACATAATTTATATTTGGTTGGTATTTGTAACATATATAATTACACTTCTATAAAGTTAAGTAAAGGTAAGTATGTATTGAAATGTATTGTTAAAATTGACTTAGGTAGGTTCTAGAGGTCATGATAGAAACAATTATGTATAAATTTGAATAAATTACCCACATTCCCAACTGTGAGGTTTTTACTTTTGTACTTAAATAATGAGTTTTTGGTATTCAAATAATGTGAATGCATATGTAAAACCAAATATACATATTAATTATATGACATTCTACTTTATCGTATCTATACATATAATATTACATTATGTTTTCGCTTTCGCTAAAAAAAGGAATATAAATAATAAAATATTGAATACGTGAATTTTATGTAATGGATGGACATTAGTTGGAAATCCAATGCTCGTGCCACTGTGAACTGTCGTATAAGTAGATAATCTGATGTCCGACATTACTGTGTTTTATTTAATAATTAGTTGCCGCCCGCACTTCGTTTGCGTGGACCTTGACTTCATAATTTTATGACACTTAAAGTAGTAGACTTGTGCTAAGTCCAAAAAAGTATGACGCTACTCGCTAATGACGTATGTATGCAACAATTGCTTTTCATAATGCGGCAATAAGTTTTTACATTTAATATTTTAATACATTAGGTATATTTACAGAGAGCGGTCGCATTAATCAGCTTTCTTAGTTTCTTTTAAGGTTCTGTAGTTTCACTTAAGGAATTTCAATTACCTAACGTCACAACGTCCGAATGTGCTCATCACGCTGAACAAGTTTTCCTAAGATGTTATATGCATGTCTCGTAAGGTATAGCTGGGCTAACTAACTAGCTAAAGGCCTTCGTTTTTTTTTTATAATAGCAACGAATCAAAGATAGACATAAAAAAAAAACAAAAGTCATATTTATGTTACTTGTACGTAAATACCTAGTATATATTCAATTTACAGAATTGGCCTTACAATAGTATCATTAGCAGATAAATATTTGATTTAAATTATCCCCTTTATACACTTTCAGACAATTTTAATTTCTCTAATTGTACTAAATGTAATATATAGTAGAATCTTTCATAATTTAGGTAGAATTGTTATCAATTATCTTCAGTGCCTTATATAAATAAAATGTACGAATTATATATTAAATGCGCATAAGTACCACGTGCAATACTTTGTTTATTACTATTGTGATTGGATTATGAACTATCTTTCAATTTTATGAAATATAATATATACATACATATTATATTAAAACATTTTTTTCCGTATTTACAGATAGTACACTCAGTTGTACGTCTAGTACCTTCCGGTGTTATGGTTGTATTAATGCAAGTATATTCCCGCGTATTCCTCGTCTGTGGCGTGTTACTGGCTACCGAGTCAGCCATATTGAGTCCCGGCCTCCCTCTGTGCGTCTTGGCTTGGTCTATCACAGAAATAATACGATACGCATATTATGCGTTGAATCTTCTAAACATGGTTCCACAACTGCTACTTTACTTTAGGTAAGTCATATCACTTTGCACTAATGTGAATAAGTTATATAAACTATCAATCTGCACGTTTAGCCATCTTGCTTATACGATATATATATATATATATATATATATATATATATATATATATATATATATATATATATATATATATATATATATATATATATATATATATATATATATATATATATATATATATATATATATATATATATATATGTATATATATATGTATATATATACATGATAGATTAATTATGTAATATTAAAAGATATTCCTATAATTCTTTTTAAACTATCTTTATATTGAAACAATATAAAAAATAAGTAAACACAATAATTTAATTTATAAAAAGGTACTCTTTTATAGGAGGCAAAAGAGAATGTTGTATTTTGAAGCTTGTTTAATTATACCTTGACAGTTCATATATGGCAGTTCGATTATACCTGTGTCATTAGGTAATGATATACGAGATCATACATTCTGATGTAATCCTACATAAAAAAAATATTTAACTGATTAATTTTCAATGCAAAATACTTAATAAACAATCAAGATTGTAACTTTCCATATTATTTCTATAAAATCAAGGGCAAAGATGCCAATGTCACTCTAAGGTCGTTATTAAAATATGAATATGATAAAGTATTTGTAAATATACATATGTTCAATATTAATCGTATTAATTTAACTAAAATTTATAAATTAATTGTTATTCCAGATATTCGACCTTCCTCGCACTGTATCCTCTCGGCATAACCGGGGAGCTTCTTTGTATGTATCATTCACTGGATGAAATTGCAGAAAAACAACTCTTTTCCATACTTATGCCAAATAAGTGGAATTTTATTTTCGACTACTACTACTTCCTTATTTTCTACATGTTCTTATATTTGCCATTATTCCCATACCTCTTTGGGCATATGTTAAAGCAAAGGAAAAAGATGTTGGCCGAAGATTCAAAGAAATCAATTTAACTTTACCATATTTAAAATAATAATTTATTATTAAATTATACATTTTTTACATACTTTGCATTTTTTTTTACTTAAAACCTCCTTTGCCTTTGTACACAAATGTACACATAAACGACACAATCATATTTTTTCAATTCGAGCCAGTAGTTCCAGAGATCAGAGTGTAAAAACAATTTTCAGCTTCGTAATATTAGTAGAGATAAGTTCAAAAATGTTAACATATTATAACAAACGTAAACAGTTACTATTTAGATGTAGAATAGGCGTCTTATTCATATTTATTATAAGTAATTTCTATACTTGAAGCATGAAAGTAATTAAAATTATATCAAAATGATTATTAGTACATACATTGTATTATAAACATTGAATAAATTAATTTTTATTTAACCTTCTGTTTAGATTATTATATATACCTATATCTCTTACTTTCATGTGTTTTAATCAAGTTTACACAAGCATTTATTTTTAAAAAAAAATATGGAAAGTATTTGTACGCGCAGTGTGACCATCGTGGCGTAGTGGAACATCACTCACTGTAATTGGCAAGGTTGAATTAATTATTTCCTTTTTCCCGCTCTGATAAGTCAAAGTGAACCGTTGAGTAACGCCGGCCCATACGCTTCCAATTCGGGTGGAAACCGGAGAACGGTGTATATATACAAATAAATACTACCTGACCCGGCAGACTTCGTACTGCCTCAATGGATAAATAAAATGCTAAACTTTTGAACAAAATAAATTTAAAATAAATAAAAATAATTTGTAATAAAAAAAATGCCCGATATGAATGAGGTTTTATTTATATTTTCAATTAATTACACATATTGTTGGTTGAAAAGTTGACGTTACAAATAGTTTACAAAATAAAGTTTGAAGTGTACAGTTCAATTTGTGTATTCAAGTGTACAGTTCTGAAACTTGCTTATTTTATAATTAATTTATAACATCTTAATTTGCCTACACTAAAAACAACAAACAAGTTTTTTACATTTTCTAAGGTTGCATGACAAACTTTCTTCTTCTTCTTCTTCTTGGCATTAGTCCCGGCTTTTGCCAGGGTCTGACAAACTTTCGTGTCATAACAATTAATTCTTTACAAAATAAAGTTTGCAATTCCATTTAGTATAAACTGGTTATACCATAAGTTTTAATTTGAATTATACAAATTAATTTAATATCTATCCACATTACATACAACACAGATAAAATATAGGTGGTCAAATTTTATTATTATGATAATGCTTAAAAACTAACGTGACTAACGTTACTACAATATGTACCTATATAGGCTCACGCTGTTTCCCGCACATGGCAGGGTAGGCAGAGGGAACCGGAGGAAAATCACATCATAGACATCTTTATTTTTCGCCGTTATATTTGCAAATAAGCATTTCGCCAAAAGCAACGAAATTAAGAACGTTTTTCTGGTCATCAAGGAAGTAAATTCCACCAGATCCACTGTTCACAGCTTCTCTCAAAATATCGTCCCCGATTCTTTGTTATGGATTTAGTTGTGGAATATTTGTACGAACTATTCCAACGGCCAACATTTCAGTGTCGTACTGTAGTTCTCTTTGCAACTCACTGCTTTGGATAATATTGGCGAGTATGGCACAATCCAATGATTATCTACATCAAAACTTAGACCTATTACCCTCACAACTACTGATCGCCAACGATACAATGGGTATCCATCCATTTCCCGTGATTGTTTCAGCAATCAGGTTTCTTGGGTATCGCTTGGAACATTTGTCGTCGATCATACAGGGTGAATTGTAGTTGAAAACTCCGCAAGGTTCATGTATCATGTGATTCGTAACTACAGCATGCAATTTCAGGTCAACTATTTCATCAGGAATTTCAGCTGAAACTATGGAATCAATCTCATCTGGCCTTATTTTGTCCACTAAACCAGAGTAAAATGTGCGCATGTGGTAAAATGCGTTTTGCTATTCTACAGAGTACGTCCAACGACAGACTTGGCCATAAACACGATGTGTTAACAGTTCGTGTTAACAGTGCCCCCAGTAAATGATAAATTTGTCCTTTTATTTGTAATTTTTGAACATTACATTACAATAATTATTTCTAATACATATTTTAACGGAAACTTGAATATTATAAAAAACTATTATGTTATAGTACCATGAAAGTGGACATGAAATTGTCTTGTACAATATGTGTTGCACCAAACGATGTCATATGGAAACAATTGTTGTATTTTTGAATGTTGGCTTAGAAGAGCTTAGAATTTCCCATCCCAGAAACTAAGGAGCGTAAGGGATCTGGTGGTGAGACCAATTATGATAATATCATAGTGGAATGCAGCTTGTTCCAGGACCACAGAAGTACTGCGTCTGCGGGATCGCTCATTTTCTTATGTCGTGGTCGCTGTTGTTTTGCTTGATGTATGCGAACTCGTTGCATTATAAGCTTATCTACTTCATTGTCACTCACTGAAGAACGTAATTCGGACATAGCAATACGACTATCTTCTTGATCTGTCTCTATCTGGTCATCAGTGTGGTTAGCACGTGAGGTAGCTCTTCATACATTTGATTAACTGCGACGACCTAAGTCAGATTATCGTCTCATCGGCATCGTATAAATTATTCATAAATTGTAAATATTCAAAGTTAAAAAGTTATCGTACAGTTAACGGTAAAGTGTCACTATCACAAAAGATCAACGGAGTAAAGAAAGTTCTCAAGCACTCATAAGTTCACAAAGATAGAAAAATGTTGTTGTTGTTGTTGTCTTTATATAAGGCGTTTCGAGCGTGCCAGTGGAGCACAATTCTCTTCGCCAATGTCACGTTGATTGGAGAACACACAAAAGAGAGTGTACGGTAGAAAAATGCATTACTTGTTGTAAGAGATATTGATAGACATAGATGATTGAGCTATTTGTCATTATTTGTCGAATATCAAATAGTAAGGTTGCGTTCAAAATTTTACACCACTCATGTGGATCACCCATGTTGCAAAAACACGACATCGATAATGACATTGATAGCCGAACATACTTAATACTCGATGTTTATCGAGCACTAAACATCGATGTTAATAGATAATATGATTATTCCACCATCGCTATTTCTAAAAATTAAATTGTTGTGTTTTTAAAATCCTTGTGCTTTAAACATACTTACTTAACCTTTAAAGCTTCCCTGGAGTTCCAAAAATAATTCAAGACTAAAAATTAGTCAAATCGGTCCAGCCATTTTCGAGTTTTAGCGAGACTAACGAACAGCAATATATATATATATATATATATATATATATATATATATATATATATATATATATATATATATATATATATATATATATATATATATATATAAATAACAACCTCTAACCTACTCCTCCATGGAAACACATATGACACAGGTACCTATTACAATAGTGCCCAAAGTAACCAGGTATCTACAGTGGAGTACATCGAACCGATTAACGTGCACCGTAATATAGCCGACCCTGCTTTCCTTGATATATGGGCTACACAGCACATAAAAACATTTCCACTTTGCTCGGTACTTTCTGAAATGTACACAAAAAAACTCTTTACTTTTATAGTATAGAATTAGATAACTCAAGCACAAATAGTCTTTATCATCCATAATTATGATTCGAAGGAAAAAACCTTGGAAATCACTATGTCAGGCACAAATCAAATAAACACAATTAATCTTCATTGCGTCAAACACAATCCTCACTTAATCGATTGTTGTTGGATAATTTTTATAAACATAAAGTCCGCAGCATATATTGTTAATTGATATCATAAGCAAATATTGATAAAAACTATTAGGTTTAAGTTAAACTCTATGACCCTTTGACGTGAATTAAAAATTGTTTTAACTATTCGTATGCCTTAATAATATAATTAAAAAGTATTTTATTACTTCAATAACTATTTTCAATTTTGTAATCCAAGCCTTACTTACACTTCTACATCGGCGTACCTATATTCGTTTGTGGATTTCTAATTAGAATCGGAACGTATACTTATTAGTAATTATCTATCCATTATAAAACAGTCAAAAATTTATTTGTCTGTGTGTTTGTTTATTTGTAGACACACACCTTTAGATTTACTGGATGGATTTTAATGAAACTTTTTTGTTGTATAGCTTTACGGTCAGGACAGGATCTAGGCTATAATAGATTTTGTAGACTAGCATACCTGATGCAAAATCATAGTATACAAGATGAACTATAAAAAATAATGAAATAATGCTGTAACAAAAATGATTAAATATGATAAGCGTTTTCCACTAATTGAAATATCAAGGATCTGGATAGAACCTGATATAGAACCAAAAAAGATAAGATAAAATATAAAACATAAGAAAAAGGATTCTTAGTAATTATTATTGCGCGCTTTTCGTTGTCATGTAAAAATGTAGCATGTGGAATACAATCTCAAGAATCTCTATGAAAATCTATAATAGTCCGTAGGATCATAAAATCTATGGCAACGAAGTTGCGGGCATTTACTAGTTTTTAATAAAAACCTATACGTATTAGTAGGTATATTATATTATAATCGTAATATTTGTTGTTTTTTTTCGTTTTTATCCGATTGTGCGACGCAAAGAAGGGCAACATGTTTATCAGTCTGTATAATATCTATGTGTGTTTCTATGTGGCGTTGTGACGAAACACGTTGACCGATTTTTATAAGTTCTATTAACCTTACGAGAGTCAATAAAGACATGACAATAATAAAAAGTCACTATATAAATACTTAAAGAAAAATAAAAATTTGAACGCAGCGGGATTTGAGCACGCGCCTCATGGAAACCGATTATAATACTATTACGTTGTATTAAGTTGGAAAAAGCGTATTTATCAATTACCTTATGGGTACTCACGTTGACCTAGAGTTATGAAATTTGGCAAGAACTTATACAAATTGTACAAGTGTACCGAAAATTTGTAGGTGTGTCATAAAAAGAAATCCAGTTTAAACTTTTATGTGTAGATCATTTCAAGTGAAGTGAGTGCAACGACTGCAAATCTAAGTTTGTCAACCTTACTTTTTTTTGTCTTTTGTTTGTAGGTGAAATATCTCCTACAAACGAATGGTGCTGTGGTAATGGGACTCATCGAAACTCGACACTACCCACTAACACCAGCGGAAACCCTCTCCACTTATAAGACACGCTGCAGGATTGCTCGCGCATACCACTACAGCGCCTCGGTGGAACGCAATATGCTGCCTCGCCTGACCTAATCTATACTAATTTGAAATATTAAACTGTATTTCAAGCGGAATAAATGAAAATCATGAAATGAGAATTTTTTGATTAGGTTAGTTTAGACTTGTGTAATTAAACTAATTCTATTGATTAGAGGTGAGAAGTACTTGTGGCATAAAACTTTATAAATATATATACCTACCAAGTTTGTACACAAAATAATTATTCTCTTTTTTATTAAATATTTTACGTAAATAAATCATAACAGATTTTTTACAATATCAGTTATGTCGTGTGACCAAACGTTGATGACAAAACCCTTAAAAGTTAACAAAAAAAAAACAGTATGGTTAAGTTTAGTCGATTTTACGATGTGGGCACTGCCTGTCTGTCAATTATAAAACTATTTCAACGGTACACCATTGTTGGTGTACCGACTATTAAATTAGTTGATGTACCAATGGTTATTCAATATTAGGTTTTTTTGACAACATTTTAAAGTATGTACTGGCCTTGATTTTCTATTATTTCTCAGGTTTTTCACGACTTATTAAATATATATTTTTATTACATAAAGTACGAGTTTTAATTTTGAATTTGAATTTTCATACTTGAATTTTCTGCCTGGTATATTGAGTAAATTTATAAGATTTTTCAAGTCAGCTATAAGCTAAAAAAATGTATGGATAATATTGACTATAATTTTTTTCATTGAAAATCTAAAATATTTGTTTGTCTTTGTTATTTATCAAAAATAATTAAGATATAAATCATAATTGGTTAATTATTATGATTACGGTTATCAATAAAATAAAGACTTCTATAAAAAGGTATAATACACGATAAGCCCATGAGTTCACTTTCAATTACGTTAGAAAAATGAAATCAAATAAATATAAAGCTTTTATTATATTAAGTGCCGTGCTTGTTGCAGAAGCGAACGTTATTAATTCAAAAAGTGCTATGTACGTATTCTATTAATATATAAATTATCTTTTGATGTCTTTTAATGTGCTTAAATAATGAATTACGATGATTTCTTATGTATAATGTAACTCATTCATTTAAATGTGTTCTTAAAAAAATAATAACAGATTAAAAATTAAATAATGCAAAAAATCATATTTTGTACATATAATAAATGATTATAAGTAATGAAAGGGCATTAGTTGTTTACACTAAATATTTTCTAATACACAATAATTGTCTTTTTCTATATATTTTAGTGCAAAATGGAATAATGGCTTAAATGCAAAAGTAAATGACTATGTCGATAATACTGTATCGATGATTATACCATTCATCCAGGAAAATGGTCTCGATCCTATGGAACTGCCAGACATTGAAGAGGGATTTGAAGTTGTATGTAATTAATTAATAGAACCATTTAATACATTTGCTTAGTGTATAATAATAATAATAATAATAATGAATATTTCCTATATGTTAAATACCTTGCTTGTAAATGTTATAGAACTTAATAAACACAGGTTAATTTTCACATCTTTTAAAATTTTTTATTTTTGTTTCATTGTTTTATTTTTATTAATTTATGAAAGAGCAAGTATTAAATAGTTTAAACTAATATAATTTATTACTTTTAACGCAAATATTCATATTATGTAATTTTTTTAGAGACCCCTCCTAATCACCTATAGCGCCTGGTTGAAGCTCACCCAAGGAAAATTGACCGGCCTTGTCAATGTCAGTCGCTCCGGCGACCAGAATGTTAACTACTTCGCGAAGATGCTTAGAGTGCGAGTCCAATTGCAGTTCTCTAATCTTGAAGTATGATTTACTATATTTTCTCATTATTATATGCTTTATTATAGTTTTTTTCTCTAAATATAATTTGTATAAGTAGGAAAGCGTTAAATTATGTAATTTAACTATAAACAAATTTTTGTTTCAAAATACGTATACATAGCAAAAACTTCCTGAAATAATAGAATTGTATTAGTATAAAAAATATACAATAAAAAAACTTTAATTGAAACATTTTGTTAAAAATCACGTAGTCTCGTATTGTTTCAAAAGATTTATCTTAATCACAAGGCAAACTTAACAAAAACACAAAATAAGAATCAGTGTGAGATTTATATTATACTCATATGCATTCTTTTTTATTCATATTGTGTTTTTTATAATCAAAAAATAACGAATTAATAATTTGGAAACAGATAAGACCGTATACACGAAATAGCTTTAGTACTTAAGTAAATATCGTAAATTGGATGATGACAATAGTAGTATAGTAGGACAAAATATTCACGTTAAAATGTTACCGTTAAGGAGATTTTAGTTAAAATACGTAATATTGTGAACACAAAAGTATTAAACATGACATGATTAACAAACCACAATAAATAACAATTATTTTATAGTATTTTCCAAGTACCTCATGAACTTAAAAGCTTTTCCTTGTCACATGTTGCGATGAGTTTTATTCGAAACATCGAAATATGTATACTAAATAAATTTTTATACTTTATTGCACACTATTATAAAAAAATACCTATTACCTAGTACAGACAATATTGGTTACAGTATTCCTTTTATATATATATATATATATATATATATATATATATATATATATATATATATATATATATATATATATATATAGATAGATAGATAGATATATATATATATATATATATATAAAATATACAGGTATATTTTTTTAATTTTTTAGTTCAACTACAGATATTTAGTTCAAGTAATGAACATAGGTCCTACAGGAGGAATTATCGGCTCACTGGATCGATTCGACATAATCGCTGATGTCTTAATTGATTTTAATAATGACGAAATTCAATTGCAACAATTCTCCATAGCGGACCGTGGGTAAGTAATTAATAATCATTTTTATGATACTAACAAGCTAATCGTATTACAGGCAGTTAGTTAATAAATCATAATTATTACCGACACAGGTTGATCATCTTATTGCTTTTATACCTATAATAAGACGTTATTATCTCGTTGTTGTGGCCATATCGTAGAATAGACAATTTAATGATCTTATTTTTATTTATTTATTGGTAGTAAAAATTATATGCTAACCACAATATTTTCTTTCTATTTATCTGTACTTATCTGACATTTTGTTTTCATTTTAACTTTATACGTCAAATAAAGGATCAAAGTGACCACGTAAGAGAAGGCATTATGTCATAGCAAAGATATTAATAATAATTTATGCTATAACAACACTAAACAAAATATTAATATTTACTATATAAATACGTCGTGTCGCAGCGGCACAACTTCTGACTGTACTCGCAACGGTTATGGGTTCGATTTTATGGGTTGGATTCCATGTGACAAAAAATATTGTCATTATTATACTCACTGACTATGTTCAAAATAAAACTATTCCCATTTTAATTAAATATTTTATGGACATCCTATTTTACAATATGAGGAAACGGTGATGACAAAATCGTTAAACGTTAAGTAATTAATAATATCGTCAATTTCAGCTGGTCTTCTCATGAGATGTACCAGTAGCCAGTTAATGAAATGCTCGATGATATCATGGAATCGTCCATTCTACAATTGAGGCACATCATGACGTAGATTACGTTCGTCTACTGTCTAGTTAAAGTTACACTTTCCACTTATTCGAATAAATGGAAAGTAAAACTTTTACTACTAGACTTAATATTGCTTTATTCTTATATTTTTTATTAAGCGAATATATAAACACTAAAACTGTTTTATTATACGGACATCAGTGGTTTTACAACTTAAGTGTCTCTTTAAACATCTATAGAGATTGATTTTTATAGACTCGCTAATAAAAGTATATATATATTTTTAAAAAGAGTTTTCAGTTTGTTAGTCTATAAACATATGAACACTTCTGAAAGATATCATTTAGATTTAAGGCAATAAAAAAAAATATATATGAAATAGCTGTTCATTGTACGTTTTCAGTGAATACATTGTAACCATTTCTATGTTTTAAATTATATTACTTTTTAATAACTAATTATCATCTTTAATAGTGCAAGTTCAAGTTTAGTCTTTGCTCACCTTAATACCAGCTAACCTTGAAGCGTTAATGCATTGTAAATATCCGGGTATAAAAGAATTATTTACGTATAATATGGTACATTACGATGTTATTTTAATCTAAAAGTATTTATATGAACAAATTGTTTAATATGTATTCATTTTCTTAATATGTTTCTTTTAATCAAAGTAATAAATCATGTATGTTTGACCTATGTTTTGTATACAGGCGACTACGTGTGCGGCTCACTGGAAACTTACTATATGATTGGTTGTTGAATCCCTTAATAGGAGTATTTACGAGACTCTTCAACGGTGTCATATTGACAGTTGTGGAATCAACCATTCGAAATGTAGCAACGACAGCAATCACCTCCATCAACTCTAACATTCGTAATGTCATTGACCTCATTGAGTCGTTATAACTAACTACACAAATAATTTTATATTATTAAATATAAAATAATATAATTAATAAAAGAGCTATTGTATAATTGATTGTAATTATTATTATATAAACCCTAAGCATAATGTTATCTATTAAATATTGATTTTATTCACCACTATCTATGAAAAAAAAATAATGGTGTTTACTGTACATATTTGTGAATTAAAAAAAAATAAGTTTTTTCGAGCATATGTTTCATTAAAACATAAAAACATTTTAAATTTTTTTGTCTGTCTCTGTCCTTTCAATTGTCCGGGCTAATTTTTGGAACAGCTGGACCTATTTTTATGAATCTTTTATGAGAAGATAGAAGAGGATCAACAGTTAGGTAATTTTTATCCCAGAATTCCCAGAAAAAAGTTATAATCTAAGTTGAGGGCGACAACTAATCGTTTAATATTATGTACTAAAAATGATGACAATTAACATAAAGTGAATTGTAAATATCTAATAAAAGTATGGATAAAATTCGTTTAAAACAAATATGGTCCGAATTGCCAGATTGTCTCATATCAGATATATAATCTGTTTTTTTTTTTGAAATATTGTTATTATGTAGATTATTATTTCTTGATTACATTTCTCAATATTTAATAGAAACGAGTACGCAAATGATGTTGATTAAGATTTGACCATACCGGTAATTATCTCGATTTCCGGTAAAAAAACTAGCAAAGTTAAGTTAAAATTATAAGCAAATCTATAGGAGTAATTAATATAATTACCAGAAGTCGGTATAACATAGTTTTACCCGGGCATAGCGACGCGACTCAAAGGAATTAGTTTAGTCATATATAGAATTTATGTATTTATGTTTCTATGTGGCGTTCTAGTTGTAGCGTATTTATCGATTTTGATGATTCTTACGTCAATCCTTTCGTTTTAACCTTGTCATCATCGTACATGATAATAATAACATATAATAATAATATATAATATACATTATATTACCACGATTTAAAATTGTTTAAACGAGTATTTAAACTAATTGTCATATTTTTAATTATTATTTACACGGGGATTATTATTTACACGGGGATAGTCGCAGTAATCGCCTAGTTAGTGATCATATCACGGACTGCTTAAGCATCCATCAGGTCCAAAGTAACAAAGTTAGATAAAACAGAATTATAAAAAGACAAAGACTGCTTCAGAAATTACGATTTATTTATGTGTGTATGTTATTCTTCACAAATTTCACAACTGGTTGGGCTTGTTTTTTTTCTTTTTAATGTTTATACAATCGGGTTTTTATCTTTTTATGATTATTTTTTAGTGATTTTTTTAATGAATTAAAGATTGATTACATAATATGAAGATACCGTGGTGCAGTGGGGTGCCAACTGACTGTAAGTGCGATGGTTGTAAGTTCAATACCCAATACTCGGTATCGTAGTCTGCGAATAGTCGGAGTACCGGCTTCTTACTTTGTTTATATTTCTCAATTAAATATAAACTTGGATTACTTATTTATAGTTTTAATTTATTATCAGTATTATACATTCTGAAGGGAAATACAACGTATCCATTAATAGTCATTTTTAAAAAGAACTAGCTGGACGGCAAAGACATGTCATCTTGAATATTTAGAATTTTTCTTGATACAAATAGAATTATTTGTTATAAAAAACACGTATAAAAATTTAAACGCAGTGGGATTAGAATCCGCGCCTCATGAAAACCGTTCACTAAACTAACCACTAAGCCGTACGTTTAAACTTTTATGAATTTTTTTCCTCCATGTGGAATAACACTTTAAACGTAAATATATAATTATGTTTATATCAGTGAGTATTAATACCATTATAAAAATGACAAATATAATATAGAGAATTTAAAGGGCAGAAATGAACTAATTTTGTAATTCTATAGTAATCTGAATAATTTGTAGGTATGACAATAATGCCATGCTTTTTTATATTTATGTTAAAATTTTAAATACTGATGGCAGCCCTCAGTGGATTTTCTTGCGTTTCTTATTAAGTTCCTAGGGAGTTGAAAACCTCGGTAAATTTTTTGCTACTGGCCATCCCTTGTGCAATGCATATTGTATAAACTATTATGCATAATTTTGAAAAATAATGTTAAATCTGTACATACATACAATACACACTACATAGAATCTATACAGACCTTTGTGAACCGATGGAAAGTAGTGTATTGAATGGTTTCCCATTTTTTATTCTGTTATATTTAACATATTTAATGAACAACGTATTTCATTTTGTAAAACATGAAACTAATATAGGGGGTTATCCTGAGAAATTAGACATATGCTGTCGTAGACTTTTATTTAGAACTTGGAAAGTACTAATTTAGGTAGGAGATTTCAGAGGATTAGTAAATAGTTTTCTTAGTTAAAATAATTTTGTTAAGCTTTTCGAAAGTTGCCATGAATTAGTGTGAAATAAAATAAAAACAGAAAACACAATGAATATTTTAATTTTTGGTTGGTGTAGACCAATAAACTGAATTTTATTTAGTAAATTAACATAGGAGGAGACAATGCAAAAAGTGCAGCGCAATTATATCAATTTAAGCATAAATTAAGCATTATATAAAGTTAATAAAAATATAATATGTATATCTTCAAAATTATTTTTATAACCTAATTATCCTTAGGCCCTGTCAATAGAATAATGTATATCCTGGAAATTTGGGAGAATAGCGATAAATAAATAAACAATAATACAAATAAACAATATAGGTATTTATAGTTTATTTGCCAAATGTTTTCCAGGTTTTCCGTCAGATAGCGCTTGTTTCCATACTTGCAAAAATATATCGAGAGTTGGCACTCTTTCTCTATACTATACTCTCTCTATATTATTACCAGTATCTGTGCACAAAACTATATTACATCTTACTGACTTATATTTGTTATTTGGAAGCATCAGGAACATCGATGTCTTAATGAGATGAACGATGTTAATTTTTTAAAGAGAATAATATTTATTTTTAAAAGAGATATTAGTAGAACATCGTCGAGTCGTGCTCGTGGGCATTAGAAATCGTCTGTGACATCGGTAGTGAATCATGAGTGGGCTGAGGGCGCTATTGTCATGAAATTTCAAACACTAAAAGACTTGTAAAGAATTGTATACTTCTTGTGTTTGATTGAAGCACTGGATGAAAAACGATAAACGTCAATATTGCAATGCAAGCAACACTAAAATAGTCTGCCTTCAACTGTCAAACTTTAGCAGTCGGCCGTACATCAAAAAATATAAAACTGAAATTGACAAATAAATTTGTTTTAGCACGTGGTTAATAATAAAAATCTTAATAAAAATAAGATATTGATATGGGAAAAGCTAAAAAAGTAAAACCCTCACAACTTGGCAAAAATGTTGCTCTTGCAGACCAGATTGAAGCTTCAAGTGCTGTTAAAAGTAAAAATAGGATAAAAGAAAAAAATAGACATGATGATGACGAAGATGTAAGTTGAGAATAGAACTATAAATTTAATTTAATTATCTTAAAACTGATTTCTTATTTTAATTTATTCTATTAGTTTGTAAATGCAGATTTATCTAAAAAAATTCTTAAAGCAGCACGTAAACAACAAGCTGAACTAGGTGATGGAATAACTTCTTCTTCAGCAACATCTCTTCCAATTTCATTCAATGGTATGTTTTATTATATTTACTTTATTTGTATGTGTTTGAAGCTTAATTTGTTATTTAGTCATAATTACAGATCCAGCCTCTGACAATGATGATGGATCAGATCATGATGGACTGGAACCAGATACTTATTATGATAATATTGATATTAATGAAGAAGATGAAGAAGCTCTCAAAATGTTCATGTCGTTCAAACCAGAAAAAACTCGCACTTTGGCTGATATTATTAAAGACAAAATTACAGATAAACATACTGAACTACAAACACAATTCTCAGATGTTGAAACATTAAAATTGCAAAATATTGATCCAAGGTATAGGAATGCTGTTTGTTATGTACATACTTAAAATGCTTGTAAGTTTTTAATAAAGTTGTATAACTTTTAGAATAAAAGAAATGTATGAAGGTGTGAAAAATGTCTTACAAAAGTACAGGTCAGGAAAATTACCAAAAGCATTTAAAATGGTACCACATTTACAAAATTGGGAACAGATATTATATATCACAGAGCCAACGACATGGTCTGCAGCAGCTATGTATCAGGTATTGCCTTAATGGTGCATTGAGTACATTGTATATGTGCAAAATAATTATAAAATGTATCTAAATACTAAATGGGTATAGGTATTTTGCCTTTCAAATACTGTTATTTTGAAAATTACTAATTTCTGGTAATTTATTACAGGCAACAAGAATCTTTGCTTCTAATTTAAAAGAAAAAATGGCACAAAGATTTTATAACTTAGTATTATTACCAAGAGTAAGGGATGATTTAGCAGAATATAAACGATTAAACTTTCATTTGTATCAAGCTTTAAGAAAGGCTTTATTTAAGCCAGGTGCATTTATGAAAGGAATATTGTTACCATTGCTAGAAGTAAGTATTCATCATACTTGCTTGGATTTAATGTATATGTATTCTGAGGTTTTAGCTGGTATATATTTATTGTAGGCTGGAGACTGCACTTTGCGTGAAGCTATCATAATTGGTTCAGTATTAGCTCGAAATTCAGTCCCAGTACTTCATTCTAGTGCAGCTCTTTTAAAGATAGCTGAAATGGACTACACTGGTGCAAATTCAATATTCTTGAGAATTTTGTTTGACAAAAAGTACGCTCTTCCATATAGAGTTGTTGACTCTGTTGTATTTCACTTTTTAAGGTAAATAGTTTCTTTAACATTTATTGGACATATTGTTATTCATAATTAATATTATCTTATAATGTCATAAACACATGTTTGCAGGTTTCAAAGTGAAAGTAGAATGTTGCCTGTGCTGTGGCATCAAGCATTACTAACTTTTGTGCAACGTTATAAAGCAGATATTTCCTCAGAACAACGAGATGCACTTTTAGAGCTGCTCAGAAAACAGTCGCATCCAACTATAACTCATGATGTAAGTTATTTTATACTATGCTTTACATAAATGAAATTTGCTGATTGAAAACCATGATTTGCATCATGTTTGATAACTACACAATAGTATTCTTACCTTACGCATGACAATTACCTAATACATCAATAGAACATATTATTTGCTACATTATGTATACAGTATATTAACATATGCACACATATATTTACATACATTATACATAGTATGACAAATGTAAAAGAAATAACTACACTTCAGTGGCTTTTGCAAGACATCTGATTAAACTACAAAGTATTGTGAAACTGGTTTGTAATTTAATCAGATATCACGCCATCTTTTCAAAAATAGTTATTTACATTGAAATTATTTTGTTTTCAGATTCGGAGAGAATTGCATGCTGCCAAATGTAGAGATGTAGAAGTTAACCCAGAAGTAACAAATTGTATGGCTGTTGAGTAGAATTACATTTAATGAAATAAATAAGTAATTTTAAATAGACTTTTATTACTAATACTTTATTAAAGTATTGTATTTGAAAAAAGTATTATTCTAGCTATAACAATAATTATTGCACTAAGTGAAAGTAATAAAGATAAGATTATATAGATTATAATCTTATCTTCTTTATTTTATTCAGTACAGATAATGATTGTTACAACTCTAATTGATTTTAATGATTCTTATTTTGTTTAGTACCATATAACCATATAGGTGGTGCCATATAAGTAGTTGTTGCCAGTGCTAAGAAAATAGAAATAATTCATTCTCACAGAGTGGAAATTGAACCCACAAACTGTCACATTTACAGGCATATGCTGTCCTCTTATTGTCTTATCTTCTTAAGAAGTTATTATGTTTTTACTTCTAGTCTAGAAAAATAAATTGCAGTTAGAATGGATATGATATCCATGCCCGTATAAATACTAACTGGGCCAAATGGCGGTAGGTCACTAGTGTGGTCTGCGATAGCAGAACACACCAGTGACCTACCTGCTCAAAGGACTGATATACAAGATCATTATCCGACCGCTTCTTTTAAACGGCAGCGAATGTTCGCCAGCATTAACTCGGCACACTCAGGAGCTTCACGTCACGGCATGGCCGCATATAGCAGATAAGCTCCAAGAGGGTCGCCAGAGATGATATGGCCATATTATGCGTCGACCTGAGAATTATGTAGGAAAGAAGTGCCTTGACATGTCTGTCCCTGGAGTTAGACCACCCAGACGCCCAAGGATGCGATGGCTGGATCTCATGACGCAGGACATGAGAGCCAATAGATTGTCCACTGAGGATATTAAAGACCGTGCAAAGTGTTAGTCGGTAGGCAGACCCTGGCAAACAAAGCCGAGACTAATGCCAAGAAGAAGATAAGAATGGATATGATAAAGTATTTAAGAATCTTTTTTTTTCGTCAATTTTAATTAAGCTATACATATATAAGAAGAACGAGTTAAATATCATAATGGTATAGATAAGAGCTAATAAAGAGTCGATCAGAACTGTCATGAGTAAAAATTAAAAAAAAAATATATATATTTCTAATTGTTTTAATTAGGAAAACATATTGGTTTGTCTATTTGACTGGTGACAAAATATACTGAAGGTAAAATTGTCTTTCCACAGCAGCATTTTCTTCCAGAAACAAAATCGAACGATCCTACTTTTGATCCACATTTTTCGCAATGTAACTTTCCTCTAGTCCATTGTTCTTCATCTACTTTTTTTTTTATCCAAGAAGGTAACTGGTCTTCTAACAGATATACAAAGCCTTTAGGATTATAACTATCACAGTTTTCGTCACAAAACGATTTATACGTATTTGTCATATTAGAAAGCAATATCTGTCGGCATTTATGGCACTTTATTGGCTTTATTATAGTATCTTGGTTCATTATAATGGATCTCTTAATTTAAATAATCATATTTTCTTTATTTTTAGGTTACGATATGTCAATGTCATGTGTCCCTTTCATGTTATGACTTATGTCTTAGATTGGCAGACCCGGTCCATCCGGTCAAAAAGTGCAACATGACATACCTAGCTATTGGGTAGAGGTGGTTATAACGGCTTTATTTCGTCAACGTTAGAAAGCAGTTAGCTGTGTATAAAACACCTGCTTCTTTTTAAGCTATATGATATATTACTTTCATACAACGACTTCAAATATCTAAAAAAAGAAAAAAAAAACGCTAACAAAATGCAACAAATTTTCTCCAAACATTATTTTATGACGTCATTCAATGGATTTAAAGCATAATTTTGAATCTCACAAATAAAGCTATTTTGCAACTCAATATATGAATATATTTTATTATAATTTTCTCCAAAAAAAATATTCACAGAATGATGAAATCTGCTGATTTCAGAACTCATAACTAATACACTTCTTATTCTATTGAGTTAGAGCATAATTTAGAATGTCAAAAATAAATTTCACAACGTGAGCACTAGATGTCGATGTATTCAAAACATTAATGAATATTACAATTTACTCCAAAGATATATTCATAAAATGTTTAAAGCTGATTTCTATACTCGTTACTAATATACTTCTTATTCCATGGAGTTAGAGCATAATTTAGAATGTGAAATATTCATCAAATGCTTAATAAAGCAGATTTAATACTCATTACTAATATACTTCTTATTCCATGGAGTTAGAGCATCATTTAGAATGTGAAATATTCGTTATATGCTTATTAAGCAGATTCAATATTCGTTATTTCTTGTTCATTAATATACTTCTTATTCCATGGAGTCAGAGTATAATTTAGAATGACAAAAATAAAGCTAAAACAAGCGCATGTTGCTGCGCATTTATATTAGAGCGATATGCTCGTTTAAACGAACGGCTTTTTTTATATGCTACCTAATATAACCAACACCTCTACTATTGGGTAAGCTGGGGGTTGTAAGTTAAAGTTAACCGCGAAGATAATTGTGTGAGCGCGAATTCTTGTTGATTTGGTATTTCATAATTCTTATTTTTTAATGCTGGCAAGTGGCAGCTTTGTAAGTGTTTGGTGCTGCTACACTTAATATAACTACTAATTGGTTTTGTATTCTTAAAAAATATACGTTTTTTTTATTATATAGTTATCAAATAGTTAATAAATAGCTTTGTTTATAACGTTTCACGTAAATAAGGTGTACCATTCTGTCATAAAATGCAACTCCGAAAAGGGATGAAATTTGAGAATAGATAAAAAAAGGAATCTAAAAAATATCTTGTCTACGTTTTTCTAGCAATAAATCACAAGTTTTTTTATTTCATTCGCTCATAATAGAAAATTGTGAAATGTGGGCCATGTATTGTTTCCGCTAATGGCTCACGATCTTTTGTAGACTTTCAATATAAAAATTGTATAGGAAACATGGCCTATGTTATATAATATGGTATCGAAATTTTTAAAAATCTTTATTTATAAATATGGCTGAAAGAAGGTATAATAAGTTAAAGATATCTAAAGAAGCTATGCAGAGCAGCCGTTCCTGAGACTGTTATTTTCTAAAATGTATTGTTTCTGCATATGTTAGAATCTTAGAAGTTTAGAATATTTCATCATAATCTGTGATAGTAATTATAGAAGAATGTCGTTACCGTAACCAAGTTATTTAGTACTATCAACGATATGTATACGATTAAACTGCCGTACATCAGAAAAAAAGAAGTATAGATTTCCATACCGAATGCGAGCTGCTTTATAAACATTTTGCAATATAACCTTTTTTAAGATCGGTTTTGTGAATGAATTTAATAAATAGATATATTGGCTGATAATATTATAAAACTAGCCATTATGTTTTGAGAAAGCTAAACCACAACACTTACAAACGTATCGGTTCGTCGGTTGCGGTTTGGGTGTCTTATTTGCTGACCGTGAAAAAACACTTTGAAAAAATATTTGACATGTTCTGTACAAAAACTTATCATATCTCTATAAAAATATAAATCTGAACACATTGAACCTATTAAGCTTGGCGGATAAATGGATGCCAAGTTCTGATCCTGATCATTAATTGTATGAGATTAAAATGTGAATAAATTAAAACTTATTAGTACTAGACTTGATTAGTACTAGACTTGATTAGTAGATGGTAGTAATTCCTTCCGTAGTAAACTTTTAAATTTACTACTTAAATAAAACAGCAAATCGCATGTGCGTGACATTTTTATTTTCTTTGAATTTATTGAAATACGTACTCAACGAGATTTTTGCGCAGTTCAAATATTCATTCACCTATAATATGGCTAATGTGCTTGATTTAGTTTACAATGACTTAAGTACATGTATAGCATTGCACAATTTGTCAATAAATACTTAGAAATAACATTAATAAATAATAATTGTGTGATATAAAAAGTGTACAATAATGCAGCTTTTCGTTAACAAAATATAAACCGAAGTACATATCATAAAGATGGTGCTTTGTTTGACTTGAAAAAATCGTGGTGTTAAGTTTTATACCTTTAAAATTATTTAGTCTTCAAAAAAGTTTTATTAAAACTCAACAAATAAAAAGCAGCCTGCTTTTTTATAATATAACTAATCTTCTTATCAAAAAAAAGACTAACAAGATTTTTATGTGTTTGTTTGTAATATCGAAGCAAATCCTATTATGTATATTTTTTTGTGATAACATTTGTATTAATTTTAAAACAAAATTAAACGACGAAATTTTCAATTTTTAAATGCAGGATTTTAAATGACAGGAAAATTAAGTTTTTCTTCAAGGGCGTCGTCAAGAAAGATAGTGAATGCTTTTTCCGTCATTAAGTCTACTTGCCCCCTGGATTGGCGACATCCTCAGATAAAATACTGGTTAATTTTATATGCAATGACAAATGAATTTAGTTTATAAAGCACTTGTTTATAAACAGCCGAACTTATTCTTATTATTTTAAAACTGGCATTGTAAAATTTGTAAAGAAAAAATAGTATGAACAACTTTTCATGCAATTCATTATTATCAATGAAGCTGAATCAAAATTGAATCTCCTTGCAATCAAAATTTAAGTAGTGACTTCTTAAGCTCAAGTCAAGTTTAGTTAAATTATTTATTAAACAGCAATTTAATTAATTACCCTGCTATAATTGTAACGTTTTTTTGTGTTATTGTAATTTACAATACCTTATTTTTTATTATTTAAAATCCATTTGTTATATAGTTTCGAGTATGTTCACGAACTACGTAGTTTTATGCAGATGTTATAATATTAAAAAATCTCTTTAGTGGAATACCAGTCTAAAATAAAATCGCTTAAAAGGCCACATTTCGTTTTAGTGATACCGATTACAAACAAAACCCAATCTTTAACCGTATCATCTCAATCGAAACAATTATTTATGTTCTGTGAATCTTAGCATAGTCATTTACAAATATTTATTTTAACTTATTTAGTAATATATCCTTCAAGAATATTATTCAGGCCTTTACGGCACTCAACACGCAACATGCTTAAGATATTTTGTGTAACAAAACTTAAAAGAGCACGTGTTGTAAGGCGAGTATGTTAAAAGAATGTAACTTTAAGGTATTTGTAAGAGTTATAATAAGATAACAATGTTTACTTATATAAAAAATGTTATGAAATATTATGTAATACTTAATATGCGACTCATTGGAGCAATAGAGGAGAATGACCTAAATATAAAAGTTGCTGAGATAGATACATGATTCATTTCATAGCATTTCAACTGTAGTTACATAACTGAACTGTGTGCTCCTCTAAAGTCTCTTGTTTAAATTGCAGTTTTAATTGTGCGCTGTTAAATGTTACGGCGAATGTAGATTATACAAAAACCGAATTCTGAATTGTCTTGTGTATCCGAATAACAACGTAAATCTGTTTAATAGAAAAAAAAATGCAACAGTAAATCAAAGAGGCTTATTATTTGACGTTTACTAAAACAAGTATCGTAATAATTGCGATATAAACAAGAGTTTTAGACAATTATTTTTATTTTAATCTAGAATTTCTAGTGCGTACGTTAATGAAACAAGAGCATGTAAAAAAACGGTTACTTATATACATAAACAAAACCAACAGTAGGTAAATTTTAAGAATATGTGAAACATATTATAGCGTTGAAACTTAGAAATTACGTGCGCTTATTTTTCAGCTTAACAATATAAAATTTCGATCACAGACAAAATTACTAATTATTATTATGCATGCCTTAACATTGCATTTAATATGTTTTAAAATATAAAATACTAAACTTATCAATATAATATTCTAGAACCATATAAATGTGGAATTATTCAAAGCTGAGACAACCGGTATTTGTGACTAAAATTAATTTCAAGGCAACAATTTTTAAAATGATAAGCGAACAACTTTATACAAGTTCATTATGCTAAAATATTTGTAGCGTTTACTTTCATAGCCACAATACTTAAATGTTTACCTTATAATATGATCACTGTCCCTTAGGTAACGCCAAGTAAGCCAGGTAAGTAGGTTTATATCAAAGTTATCAGAATATTTTGAGTGTAAATTGAACTGTCTTCTATATAAATAAAGATAATTTACAACCACAAATAATTTTAACAACTGAATGGCATAAGTATTAATTAAGTATTTTAAAATAGACCCAGTACCCATCCTAAGAAAAAAGAGATACAGTCCAACACTTACAAAACTTCTTATATTTATGACATAAATCTACTCAATTTTATTATCAACTACAACATATTATAAAATAGAAGTGAAATATGTGCCGGTTAACATTCTAAGCGTACAAAGATAGACTATGAGTTTAACGTAGATACATTGCTACTTTATTGTTAATTAAAGTTACGTTAATATAGTGTATATTTAAAAATATGCTTAAACTTTGTGAAGCAATTATTTTTTGTTGATAAATCAAACAAGAAAAATCCATGATTATATAATTCAATTTATTATTTCATACTTTAATGGCTCATATCTAGAATGCCCAAAATCGAAACATTGTCTCCACATAAGATGTTAAAATTATATCAAACGAATTTAAATTAAATTTAATTTCAACACAAATTTTATATAAAAAAATAATTGCTAAATAATTGGAAATTAAATAATTGGAAGGTTAATATTAGAAACTTAAACACATAAAATAAAATAAGTCTATTTTAAATTTATATCATAAAAAATATCTAATCCCAAATAAATGTAATATTTATTATACTAAAAAATTAAAAAAGCCGGCGTCTTTTGTATTTATATTTTGGGTATATATTATATTATATTTAAAATGAATAAATTTCAACTCAGTAATACAAGTATACCAAAACATAATATTATTATTTATTATTATTTTACTAAATATTAAAATAATATTTTGTGTGTTTTTGTATCGCTATTTTGTATCTACATTAATATGGAAATATAAAATCAAAGAACAAATGAGACGAGAGAGTCTAAAATAATAAAACCTAAATAGTCAGATTAAATTGTTTCGTTGGTATAATAAAGTTAATAAATATATTTCACGTAAATCTAAGCCTATGAAAGCAAAAAGGTATCTAATTAAAGCGTACTATAGTAATTAGCTAAGCAACAAATATTGTTCAAGAGTCAAGGACTCGAGTTAAGTTGTACATTATCTAAATACATTTTTCAATTGACCAACTTATTTGCTAGGTTTACTTATTAAGAATATTCTACAAATTATATTTTCGAGTAAAATAAAATGTTATATTTTATATTTACTATTAATATTATTATACTGAAAATAAAATAAAGTAATAATTAATTCACAAGACTAGTAGTGTTTCAAAACAATCTACAAAATTATAAAGACTAAAAAGGAACAGACTGAAGATTTGATAGAGTCGAAATTAATAATTATGATTTTTATCATGGGTAGGATTATGGTGGTTTCGTTTGGCGCTTTTAACCCTGATTTACGGAAGAGTACTAATATGTGTATAGTATTGGTTGGTATATTTAAACTATCTAGTTTAAAATGTGAAAATTGAAATAATGCGTTGAAAGTCCATTAAGTTATTTATGCTATATAGCTTAAATTATAAATATTTGGTAGTTCATTTTAAATTATGATTGAAAATACTTTAACAAATAACATTTTACAGTAGTTGGTAATAATGCAGGCCAGTGATAAATATGTAATAATGTGATGATAAATAAAGATTGAAGAGTAATATCACTCCCAGTCACTGAATTTGGTCTTTAAAGACAGTCAATATGAATTTATATTCAAAATCAAACTGTTTTTATTAAGGTCTATTTGAATTATTTTTAAAGTATTTTCATCAATTATGTAATGGATTTTATGTTGTCTGTACATATAAAAATAAAATAATATAATGGATATATATTTTATGAATAATTATGAATATGAACGTTTTTAATTTAAAATGTGTGACTTTATTTAAACATTTCTATAGAACAGAAAGGTTCAAAAATGCAACTATCTAATGCTTATAAATGTATCACCATATAACAGAATTATGTGCAGCACACATACTCCATACCCTTTAAATTTTATTTTGTTTTTTACGTTTTTTACGTTCAATAAAAAATTGCCGATATATTGTGCTACATAGCCGTTGAATGTAAGCTCAATACTTACTCGTACGAATTACAATTTAGTAAGCATAACATAAAAATAGCACTATGTTACAAATAGCTTGTTTAAATTGATACTAGCCGCATATAATTAAATGTATATAACATATTCAGATACCTGTTCTTACTATAATGAATTTTATTGCTTATATGATATATTGGCGACATGTCTTAATTCATAATTAGGATTATACATTACCACATAAAGATACAATCTTTGAGCCACGATTTAGCAATAACTCTTATTTAAAATAGAATTTTATAAAAGTCACTTTTACAAGTGGACTTTAAATAGCGGTGATTGTGGTAGTATTGTATGCCATAATAAGGATGTTGACGATATTTAAATATAACTAGCAAAAAAATGTAAATATTTTGGATGACTAAATAATAGTAATTTTGACTTAAGATAAATTTGTAATTACATAATGTTTTTAAGAGACTTTAATACAAGTCTGAATGATACTTAAAAACAAGTGGCCAGCAACACTGAACTCATAATCTACATATTTTTGTATTTTGCAAGGAAATTTAATTTGTCATCTTCAACTGTCCTAAAAAATAATTAATTCTTTGATCTTGTTGGGTACGTGATTATCTAATTAAGATCATTATCTCAAAAACAGTCAACATCCCTATTTAGTCGTTCAATTCATCAGATCAGTAAGTGTTAGTTAACAACATAGCATCGTAAAAATCGTTGCTTGTATAATTACATAATTTTATAAAATAACATAAAAATTGAATATATTGCACAATCAATTTTATAATAAACATTTTAGCTTTATACTTAGTAATTCTATAGAGATTATTAGGATCTGAATTATTGAACAACTAATTTACAATTTTATCAATAAAAAGTAATATTTAGTAAGTTTAAAAAAATACAATTATACGAAATTATATTTCATTTCAGTTAAAGTTTGGGTAAATAAATAAAAAAATGTTAAATAAATGATATCTTGTGGCTTGTGGATTATCAACGTCGAACTTTATATGGTATATATACCTATAATAATGACAAGTGAATTTTCATAAACGCACTTCCACAAGGAGCATTTCAAAATGTTTGATCAAAGAAGTGTTAGATATTACCTAGCTACAATGTAAAGGCAAGGAGCAAGGACGGGTAGAAAGCGTTTATCGTTTACTCTCTTCTGGAAATACAGTTCACGGCATTACGTAGTGTCTCAGTCTTATAACTTTATTCTGTGCGGCCGAGATATAAACTTAAAACATTATTTGATCGATAATATCAAATCGACAGCTTATGTCGACGATAGTCCTGTGTGTGTGCTATTGTATATCGTATGTAATCACTCGTAATTATACATAACTGTTGTATTCTACAACAAAATTAAAGCACCCTATGCGTCCACCAATTACTACGTGTCAAAACACTCATAAAATTTACAAATACGGATTGTACTCATTTACGAGAATTTTTAAACGTTATCGAACTAAGGCCAATTTTTATTCGACCCAAACTTGGACACTATTCAGTAACAGTCATCCTTGTTAAATACAAATGGACTCCGTGCGAGCGTCGGGCGCTCCGTGCGCGGTGCTAGGACGAGTCAATTACATATTGACGAGAGTACAAAATTGGTCCATGGGGTCGGGTGTATCAGAGGAAGGTCCTCGCGTCGTCGCGGCGGGCACACGCAATACGCCGGCAGAAGTGGAAGCGTGTGCGGGGCGCGACGTGGCGCGTGCCGCT